>JAILYF010000077.1:0-442101 GCA_025491095.1 Brachionus asplanchnoidis
TCATTGATTTTGTCATACTTAGCGCATTCTCCAATTTAATATTACAGTTTTTTATCTCATCTTTTATATCATTAATTTCTAAGTTATTTTTTACATAAAATAAAAAAAAAATTAAAAATAAAAAATAAAAACAAAAATACTTTTTTTAATTTTTTATTTGAAAATGATACAAATAAGCATTTTGATTAACAATCAAAGTGTTGTCATCCCGATGTGGAAATGAATTTTTTAACAAATAAAGAGTTAAGAATAATTATCTTTCTCTAGAGATTCATTTATTAAAACAACTCCTAATTTGCCGAGTTTTCGGTCTAATCGCTAATCTCCGAATGACCACTTTCACTCAGAGAAGTGTATTTGTCTTTATCAATTAAGTTTTCGGTCGCTCCGACTGTGTTATTATTTGTTTTGTACTGTTTGAGTAGAATAAAGGACTCAAAATATTTTTTTTACCAAAGGATTATTTTTAAAATTTTGCTAATGGATGTTTTTACTAGACAAATTGGCAAATAGCTCGTTGATGGATGATTCGGACGATTCAAGCTGCATTGCGTTGTCTAGAAATTTATTTAATTGAACAACTGGAAACAAGAAATAAAATTCTTTTATAAGAGATTACATTAAAAAGATTAACTGAATCAAAATGACTGAGCTTCAACCACGCCTGAACATTAAGTTCAATGTTATTCAAAATTTAAGAGTAAATTTACATTGTTTCACTTAATGTTTCATATAATGTACAGGGGTTATTATGGCTCAAAAAGTTCAATAGAAACTATCTTTATTTTCATTTTCATACAATTGTAATATTTTCAAATATTTATATAAATATATATATCTTTTTTTTTTTCCTTTTTTTGTACTCTCTTCTTCTAATTTTTATTTTTACTTCTCCTAAAGGAGGTTAATTAAATTCAAATAAATAAATAAATTGTAATTGCAAAAATTGCTTAGTTTCATATAATTTCCTAGAGACATTAGATCATGTCTCATTTAAGTTCCCAGTGGGATATTACGCAAGGAAATACGGTACAAATTGAGTAAAAATTATTCATTTTTTTCATAAATTAAAATTAATATTGATAAAAAATATCAGAAAAATTACTGCAACATACTCTGTTGTACCTTTTTTAGGCTAAAATAATTTTTCTTATGTTAAAAATCAATTTAATTGTATGTTATTTTAATATTTTAATAGTCAATTGTTGAAAATAAAATTATAAGAGTAAAAATTAAAAAAACTCAATAAGTATACTTTTATGGTTTTGTGAAGTTCAGTACAAAAGAACAGAAAAATAAATGATTAAAAATAATAGAAAAACTTTTTTCTATAAGTTAAAAATTAGGACCTTATATTAATTGATTAGTAAAATGAATATTTTGATCAATATTTTTTTTATCTATTTGATCAGTATTTTTTATTATAAGTATTTAATATATAATGTTCAGTAAAATCTATTAATTTGTAATGTAATTTAAAATTGATTTAAAAAATAAACAATCAAATATCTCTGTGAATGCAGCATTAACAATAGAGACTTTGTCATAAAAATAAGAATTATTTTTTTGAATATTTTTATAACTAATGACGCGGCTTTATTTCTTAGAAAAATTTAAAATTGACTTGAAAAATATGGTAAATATTTTAAAAATTAAAAAAAAATTAAAAATCGAGTCGAAATAAAAATTATTCTAAGAATAATGCCGCGTCAAAAATCAAATTTTAGTATTTAACAATGTATTTAATCGCCGTTTTATTAACAAACGGCGATTTTGGCCGGCCAAATCATAGACAGATGTCGAAATTTGCGATCACACCTTATCAGCGGAAAAAAATTTCCTGAAAAGTTAAACAATTTCCAAAAATTTTAAATTAAATAAAAATGCCAAATTTTTTTAGAAAAAAATAATTTTTCTTGAAATGGCTAAATTTTTGAAATTTTTTTCTTAAAAATTATATGAAAAAAAATTAAAGATTTGTATGTAATATTTGAAAATTTTTGTTAATGAAATTAAAAAGTTTTTTACACTTCTCAGATCTTAATCAGAAAGATTTGCAGGAAAATTGAACTAAAAAATTAAATTTTTTTTGCAAAAATTTTAGTAATTGTTGAAAAAATTTCCACACTTGTCCTAGTAAAAATTTTTGGAAGCATTTAATTTCAAACTTATTAAAACTCTTTATCAAAAATATTAAAAAAAATTCCATACCTGGTTAGATATTTCCGATTCGCTGCTCTTGGATTCTTCAAGTGACCTTAGCGAGCTGAGAGATTCAAACAATGAGTTAAATTGAGATTTTTTGTTTGAAAATAGACTAAACGTAGATAAAAGCAGTTCTGGATCCTGAGAGTTTTCTTTAGAGAAAAGATTTGAGAACATGTCGATTTCGCTAGGACATATGCTTTCATCTTTATCATCTGCTTCTTCTTTGGCCAGTATTTGCTTCAAATCCGACTTGTTTATCAAGGTGCATAAGTTTTTCGAGAACAAATCTTCAGTAGAACTTTTGGCCTCCTCGTCCTGTTTGGTTTCATATGAAATGTCCAAGTTCTCGGAGCATTCTTCCATTGTGGGCTCAAGGGGAAAATATGACGAAGAAGAAGATGACGCTGGCAAATTCTTTTTTTGGCTCTGAGTATCATTTGGCTCTGAGACTGCAGTAAGCTGCATCTGATTTGGATCAAATAGAAGCAAATTGTTTGTAGATTGTGATTTGTCGTGGTTGTTTTGCAAAGATAAATGGCGTAGTATCTTTTTTGGCTCAGTGTTTGGCAAAAAATAGGACCTAAATGTTTCATCATTGAATGTATTAGTTGAGTAATTCTCCAATTTGTTGTTGTTACAAGTGTTTGACGACAATGTTTGATTTGACAAATTAGGCTCTTGTTCGTACTCTTGTGGTGCAACATGCTCATAGGTCAGATCACTTTGACTATTAGACTCAGTCATAGTTAACACTGGTGTCGAACTAGACTTTCGATTTTTGTTCAGAATATTTGTCTTAGAATTTGAAAATAGGTTTTTTTTGGACATTGTTTTTGTCTGAACTGTGGAATTGGAATTTTGACCCGAAGGACAAATTTGACTGAAATGTTGACTAAGCATTTTGAAAGCATCTGTATTTTCATCGTATTCTACTTTGGATAGATCTACTGGCTCATCGAGTTTTTTCATATTTTGAATTGACATTGAATCTTCGAAATTGGACGAGTTTACTACAGTATTCAGACTGTTGTCCAAACTGGTAAATGCTTTTTAGTAAAAAAATTAGTTTTCTTTGATAAATTGATAGTTTTTTTCAATTAAATTTAAATTTTTTTTCAAAAAGGATAAACTGGATTTAAGTGATTAGAAAATTAATGATTTAATCAAGGCAAGACTTTTTTTAAAATAATAAACTAATTCGCAAAATTTTTAATACGTGATAGTAAAATAAAGATAAACAGAGAATGAAAATTGAAAAAAGATCTTAGTTTTTTTTCTATAAGTTAAAAACTAATAAATAAAAATTGCATTAAGAAAAATTAGTTTTATCTTCTAAACTTTGATTAAATAAATTCTACATATTTAAATTTAAATTTTTTCATATTTATTTAAAATGGTGAAATTTTAAAACAGCTTGAAATTTTAAAATTTTTAAATTTGAAAATAGGCTTTGATATTCCAAATTAATTTAATTTAATGTCAAAATCAAAGAAATATAAAATAGCTTTTTATAACATAACTAAAAATGAGCTTAATTATTAAAAAATAAACAAGGTAATATTTTTTAAATTTAATTCAAAAAAATTAAGCTTAAAAATTAAGCTCGCTATGGTGGTGCCTTTTATTGTCCTGTCTTGAGTCTCTTTTTCAAAAGTTTATTTAATTATTTTTAAATTGTTTTATTTACATTTACAGTTTTTTTAACGAACAAAAGAACAAAAAATTAATAAACTTAAAAATGAATGCTTTAATCACTAACTTTGAATTTCTAAAAATGAATTTTAATTTGAAAATATCATTCTGCAATTAAATTTAAAATAAAAAATCATTCCAGTTTTCATTTTTTAAAACGGGTTCTGTGTAAAATTTTTTATCTTTTTTCTTTTTTCCTTTGTATTTTATTTACTTTTTATTCTAAATAATAAAGCTGTAGCTCGATGCAGATATACAAATAACTAACTAATTTAATTTAGATTAATTTTATAAAAATGTGCCGCCACAATTGCTATTGATCAGTCATGATTATGGCCACATGAAATTTTTTTGCCCTTCTAGATAGTTATTGTGCCGGTTTAGTTAAAGTCACCAAAAATAAAGTCAAAGTGGAGACATTAAAAAAATCAAATTCAATTAGGTAAATTCATGTAAAATTACAAAAGTGATTTTGAATTTATACCTGAGCAAGTCTGCTACTTATACTTACATAAAAATAAAAATCCGTACTTTTTTTAGAATCAGACTTGTTTTTAATTTTTTTTTATTTAAAAAATAAATTAGGAGTTGACCCCTAAATTATTTTTAAGTTTTTAAGTAATAAGTTTAGGTCAAAGTTATGACTTAAATTTATTTTCTAAGTCAAAATTAATAATTTAGTTTTGGATTTTTTCCGATCCAAGTGGTAATTATGGAGACCAAGGTAACTTAAATTTTTTTTTTAAATATTTTAAAGTTTTGAATTTTAATTTAAAAAAAAAATTTAAGTCCGGACTTGGACTTATAATGGGACTTTTAAACAACTCTGGTTATAAACTGCACTCACACTACTACAACTTTCATTAATTAAAGTCAATTTTTTTCTTTTTATGGCGAAAAAAGTAAAAAAAATAATAAAATAGAATAAAAAAAAGGTAAAAAAAAGGTAAAAAAAAAAGATTTCATTTTATATTTTTTTTCACTTTTATTGGCTGTTTTTTTTTACTCTTTTTTAAAAGACAAAAAAAATTAACTTAAAAAAATTTTCACGATTATTTCCTTTTTTTACCATAAAAAAAGATCATCATATTTACATATAAATTATTGAAAATGCTATTTATCCAAAATTATCACTTAATTGAAAAAATGTTGACCCTTATCAATTTACGTTTTAAATTTTACGTAAAATTTAGCAAAAAACCCACTTATCGTAGCAGTACAGTAGATCGAAAAAAAAAAAAATTCTTTCAAAAATACCTATTTTACTATCGGGTTCAAATTTGAACTTGATCTTGCTTCCAAGAGCAGCTAGATTCTCTTTTTTGGACACATCACTTAGACTAGCGGCCGAACTGGGCTCAATCTTGGCGCCACTCTCGCACTGCATATTATCCACTGGATGAAAATGAGCCATATTGGCTCTGGACATTGCCAAATTCTGCATAGCCAAGGCATAATAAGTGCTCAGCTTGGTGGCGTCGTGACTCGGCGCCAAATTCAAGTCAAACTTCGACTCAAAGCCCATTCTGTAGTGATAAAACACGCCATTGTCCCAAATGACCTCGACCCATCCATTCGCGTCAATTTCACTGATGACAGTGCCTTCGGCCAAGCGCGCCTCCTCACCAACCATGTCCTGATTGGCCCAATTCCAGTCGACGCCACGCTGAACCCTGGCGCCGAGCACCATCTGCTTTTGCAGCGAACTCCTCGCCAGCAAGCGCTTCTGTCGCCGCCTCTCCGAATCGGACAGTCGCGTACTACTAGAGCTCAAGTTCACAGTCATCAACTTGTCACTGACCAGAGCAGTGACCGTGCCGTACAGCTCAAAACTACACAAAGACAAAATGTATTTGGCGCCGCTCTGATTCCGGTCTGTTTTTTGCACGCGAAAAAACCACAATTCCTCTCTCTCCTGCTTCACCTTGGCCGTCTCTGCCACAGACAATGTGCACGGCTGACCAAAGTCGCGCAGGCTTTCGTCGTTCGAGTGCGTGTGGGCCTAGTTTCGTGGCGCCGTCTTCTGAAAGCCGTTCGAGTATCTGAGTGTGTAGTGAGTGGGCACAATGAACATGCCAAAATCGACTACGAACCAAAGACGCTTTTCGGAGCCGGTCGTGTGACATCTAGTCGCCACTCGGCACAGAAAATCCTCTGCTTTGCCCGACGCCATCTGCTTCATCGACTCGCTGTACAACATCAGCTCGTTGTGACTGCACGGATTTATCCAGTCTTGAGTGCTTAAATTTTCCAAAAAAAGTTGCATTCCTAATTTCCTTATTTATTTTGCTAAAAAGACAAAATAAAAAGCATCAAAAGAATTGAATTTGATTTCTGATATTTTGATCGATTATAAAAAAATATTTAAATTTTTTTTTAGGGAATTAATATGCAACATTGCATGTTGCATCATGTTGCAATAATTTTCAAGAAAATTTTTTGTTATATTCGATTTTAATTTAATTAATATGTATATTTTTTGTTCAAATTGTTCAAATTGTTCTGAATTTCACAAAACCCTTAACGAATCGTTCAAATATTTTTTTACCCGAACATAGCTTTTTTAGACAATAATAATAATAATATTAAATATAAAACTAATCAAATTTTAATTTCTTTTATCATTGGTATTTCAAGAATTTACATAAAATAAAAACCTTATATTTTCTTGTTTTGTGACATGTCACTATTACGGTTACTATTTTTTAGTAAAAATTGATTTTTAGGGGTATTTTCGAGTTTTATGACATGTCATAAATCGAAATTTTCAATCACTGTTCGTTATATAAAGACATGTTAATATTTTAGGATATCCTACAATAATGACATGTCATAAAACTCGAGTAATTACGTTACCTTAAAAATATAATCATTAATTAAATAATAGACGGTCAGAAAAAAAATACTTGATCTTTTGTCATAAATAAATGGCTATTTAATATTATTTGTGTCGATTGGTTTTGATGACAGGATTTTTTCAATAAAAGCACACTGAAATTAAAAAATTAAATAAATAAAACAAAATTTTTCTTCCAGTACTTTTTCAAATATTTAGTTGATCTAAAAAAATAATGACTTGATTTATGAATTAATAATATTCTCATAATTCAATTTATTCGACTGAGCTCAATAGAAAATCTAAAAATGTTTCTTAATTAAAAATACATTTCAATAAATTTTTTGGTATTTTAATATTATTCTACGAGATCAATATTTTTCAAGCTATCAAGTCATTATTTATCCAGAAATAAAAAAATATTTATACCACATCAATTAATTCATTTTTCATATTTTGAGGTAGCTTTCGATCAACTTTAAGCTCTCTAATTAAAGTTATCCGTTCCATTTCTGCATTAAAAGGACAAAACAATTCAAAAAGTATAATTCCTAAGCTAAAAATATCAGTCTTTGATTAAAATATCTGGTCATTTTTAAATTTTAAAGAATTTTAATAATTTACATACTTTTAGATCATAAATTTTTCAATTCAATTGTTCAGGTGATGCATACAAGGTCGTTCCAACTCGTTTTGTATGATCAAATCTTCTTGTGTTGATGTCTGTACTTTCTAATAATAGATATTTATTAATTATAAGCTTGTGTAGAAATAATAATAATCTGAGTATTTCTGCAGAATTTAGTAATTTTTCATTGTATTCAATTAAAAATGATAAATCAAGCAAGGTAAATGGGTTAAAAAAATATTTTTACAGTCATTTTTTAAATTTTTATTAATATTTTTGTCAGGGTTGTTTAAAAGTCCCAAAATATTATTTATTTTAAGGAAAATTTATTTTATAAATTTGAAAAACTGGAAAAAAATTGACTTTGGGTTCTCGGAACTTCGAGTCATCACGATTAACACAATTTATTATTTTAAAATACTTAAAAAATTTTCTAGTAATGGTATTCATCTTGAAAAATAATTGAAAAGTTTTGGAATTTTGAAAAAAAAAGTGTCTTGACTCGGACTTTTGACTTTTAAACAACTCTGATATTTATTTATAACAGATTATGATCTGGAAAAAAAGAGATTTGTTTCTCTAAAGCGATTAATATGAAACATTTACTAAAAGCATTAATTCAAAATATAAAATTCAAATTAAGTGAAATTGTAAAATAATAAGAACATTACAAAAGGTAAATAATCTTTAAACTTTTTAAAATAAAAATTATAAAATAAAATGTGTGAATGCAAGAAAGTAAAACAAATATAGTTGCATTAGTTGTTAAAATATGCTAATCATTCTTAGAATTTAAATCAAAATACATTGAACTAAAAAATTTGTGGATCAATTTTCTGATAAGAATAGTAAAACTTTACATTTTGAAAAATGTATTTGTCTTCAAAAATATTAAAGTTCGTCACAAAAAAATCAGACTATTTCAAATTTTTTTTTTAAGTCATACATTCAAAGTCAAGTCACGTTCGAGGACTTTTAAATAAAAATGGCCAATAAGTCATCTTAATTAAAATCTTAATATTTAAATTCCAAACATTTTTTGAACTTTTGAAAAACTAAAAAAAGTAAAAAACTAAAAAAACTAAAACACTAAAAAACTAAAAAACTCACCTCTACGGACAATTGTCCGTAGAGGTGACAAGACCCCATATCAATTAAAACAAGCAAATTACTATGTTAAAAATTTAATCTTTAGTAGCACTGCTTATGTTGTCAGCAATAATATGATTAAAAAAATTGTAAATGAAAGATTCATAAACGAATTCAAAGATTCAAAAATACTGGCAATTGAACTGATTTCGCGTCATAGACGTTCAAGAACGAAAATAAAAAAAGAGCAAAATGTAAACTACATTAGAACATTTAGAAATACATATTAAGTATTTATTCAATATATACCAGGATTTAAAAGAACCAGAGCAATTCAAGGTTGTTGTTTTTTCTTTTATATTGTTTAATTATTAGATTTTATTTCAAGACTTCATTTGTAACTGTTTGTCTGGTCAAAAAACAGCTGGTTGTTGTAGTCATGTTGCCAGTGTAATTAATTTCCTCAGCTATTGTAAGAGTATTTGATAGAAATTTGAGAAAAGAGTATTCGAACAAGATTGTGATAGATTAAGATAATAATCAGATTCCAAACAGTCCAATTAATATTCGAGGGAAAGAAACAGAAAAGAAAGTTCAAGCGATTCTGAATTAACTTCAAGTGAATCGTTACAAAGTGATTTTGATAATTCTGTTGACCAGGTGACAACATTACAAAATCACTATGATGAAATTGCAGACTCTGAATTGATCAATTTTAAAATGAATCTCCCAACATGGCAATCTTTAATAAAATACAAAGGAATAACAGATGTTTATGTTACAAACAGAAGTTCAATTAACTATTTTTTACTTGCATTTTGGCTAATTTTCTCTAGAAATACTAATATTTTTAATAATTTGCCCTCAAATGATTCAAAATTTATATTAATCGAAATTATCGAAATGATATATAAAAAAAATTGGAACAATGCAAAGGATTATGGATTAATAGTATAATGGTAGATGGAAAAAATCTAAACGTTGAAATGCATACAAATCAGATTACAATATATGGTACAGAAAAAAATTGTTTTTTTGTATATTTAAATGATTTTCAAAAAAATCGATTGATTAAATAAAGTACTTTAAGCTTTTATTTAAATGACAGGATAATTAAGGATATTTCTTACGATATATTTTTTAAAAAATCTTATCAAAAAATCATTTTGTTTTATTTTAATATTCAAAAATGCAAAGAATGTTGTGCTGATTCTAAATGTGAAGTTAAATTTTTTTTATAGTCCATCATTTTTATTTATTTAATCCTATCATAATAATGTTTTTATAAATGAATTACCAAATGTGATAACATGTGATAATAATAAATATCAGAATCTATGCTCAACATTAAAAAAGCCTGGACATATTGTTTGAATTTTTAAAATTGCGGGAAAATATTGGGTAATTGACGAAATATATAAAAGCGCAAAAGAATTGGCGGGTGCAAAAAAATTAGAAAAAAATCAATAAAAAGAAAATTACTACTTTAGAATGATATTAACAAATATTTCTCTTTATTTTTTAATTTAATTTTTTTTAAAGTTTTAAATAAGTAAATTTTTTTTTAAACCAAAATATCAAACTTTCAATTATTTTTTTAATTCAAACTTTAGTTTTGCGAAAATGGTTTAAAATATTTAAATCAAGGAAAATAACACGAATTTATTTAAAAAGTTATATACAGTCCTTGTTGATCTGAAAAATATTAAAATGAAAAAAAAAACTTTTTTTTGTCCTTTCTAATTTTAGTTTATCACTTACAAATTACAAAATATATATACAAAATATCGAATATTTAAATAATAATATTTTAGTCACAGAAAATTACTGAAAATCATAAATTAAAAGAAAGAACAAATATTAGATTTTTGACACACAAATTATCAATTTACAAATAAATAAAGAAACAATCATGAAAAAATACATAAGAAAATATATATATGTCATTTTTTTAATTTAACTTTAGGGCAAGTGTGCAAATTATGAAAAGGAAACTAAATTAGACAATCTCACGTGTAATGAAAGAGTCTGTTTCGTTCATCTTTAATATTGAAAAAAATTCATCCATGACTGCATTTTCATAAGGATTCGCTATACAAATCGCCATATCAACGCTCAGATTAGTATTTCCTGGTTCTAAGTAATCCAAAATTCATTTAGGTAATTTCGATTTTCTATCGTTTCTGTCAAACTTATAATCTGCCATAAACATTAAACCATAATCATTTTTACCTCTAAAACACGTCCTAAAAATTGAGCAGCTTGTCTAATCGCATCAAAAGAAGGAAACTCATTAGATTTTAAGTAATAATTAACATTCAAATATTCAAACCTTTTTTTAACCTAACACTTTTTGTATATTGATATGGAGCACCTAAAACTATGACACACCTTCCATGTTCGTTTTTAAAATCAATTCTTTCACTTACCTTACCTCTGGCTACAGAAAATAAAATAGCCACTCTACCATTACCACAAGCTGTTTGAAAATTAAGTAAAGCTTGCTCTATTTCTCCAATATCAAGAGTTTCTATAAATATAAGTTTATTTTTGATAATTTCACTCATTAAATTAATTTCACACCAAACTGAAAAAATTTTCCTCGTAAAAATATAACTTGGAAAAAATACTACCATTCCTTACGGAACAATTTTCCTTAACTCAATAATAAGATTTGCATAAATTCTTATTACTGATAGATCATTTCTAAGTGAATAACTTGAAGAAAAATTATTTTCTTTTTCTTCATTTAATACTATGTTATATTCAGCTATAACATCACCAACTTTCATAATCATTTGATCATATCCTTAAGTTACAATCAAAGGTCCTGTGCAATTCTTATCAAGTTGTATTTTAATTTCTTTACTTATCACAGTAACAAAATAAAGAAGTTGAGCATATATTCCTAAAGGAGATAATGTTTCACTTGTAATAATTACGCTTCTATAAGGGAAAACACCTTAAAGTACCTTAAAGCATTTAAACATTTAAGTCTTAGTATTGATGAAAATACCGGTGGTGCTTGCGTATAAAAAGGTTCAAAAATTACAGAAAACCCGGTTTTAAATTGTGCACAAAGTGTTCCGACTCACAAAGTGATTTTACATTAACATAATCTGTCTCTTTGACTTTCAAAGTTCTTATAAAAGCATTATATCTTGAACTTAAAATTGAAAGAGTTTTTTTATCAATCAATGTCTCTTTAATAGAATTGTAAAATGAAGAAGTTATTTCTGTTGTTAAATATGTTGTTTTTAATTTTGTTTTAAAAAATTCAAGAATTCTTTTTTTTAAGTACGCTTAGAAAATGAACAGCATTTCGAATATTTTCTGAGGCAAATACATATTCTAATTGATATTTTTTACTTTTTTTTTCTTAAAATTAAATATTATCGAATCTTTAAAGTATATCACAAAAAAAGAAATGAATCGTAATAGTCTAGCAATAAACAAAAATGTATCGAAAAAGTGTAGCAAAAAATACAAATGAATCGAGGAAGTATAGCTCTAAAAAATGAATCATAAAAGAATAGCTTGAGATTTTATATAATTTTAGCTTATTAAAAATTGAATTAAATTATTTATTTTTTTTTAGCTGTGTCGAGCATAAGCTTCTTCAGATGAAAAACAAATCAAAACTGAGAAGAAAATATTAAAATAAAAAAACAAAGAAAAAAATTGAAAAAAGTTTAAATTAAAAAAATATTGAACTAAGAGTATGTCGATCTATCTTGATTCGGAATCCTTCTCATTTTCTTACACCAGTCTGACAATCAATGTAACATAATTACTCAGCCCTGCTCCAACATATTTCTGACTCAGTTCAAAAAGTCAAGTTAGTAGTAGTATTGCTGTAGTGTAAGGAGTTGAGGTTTATTTAAGTCTCTTGATCTTATATGTTGGAAGAGTTTCAAATTTTCCAAAATTAAAATTTAAATACTAATTTCCTAAAAACTTAGAAATTTTTTTTATTTATCTGGAAAGTCTAGTAATGTAAAAAATTGTTTTGCTTAGTTCATTTATCACAGTTATTAAAAAAGAATGATTTGTTAAGTTAGATTTGAAAATAAATTTTTTATTTTCCAAATTGGTAAAATTTGGAACATAAATTGAAAAAATATTTTAGATATTCCGAATAGAGTTAAAACAAGGTATATTTATTAGTTAAAATAAAAAAATTTGGGTCATATAATCACAAATTAAACAGGGGCAAATTTCCAATGCAAATACTGTATTCCTCTTTTAAATAAAGTACATTTTTCGAATCTTTTATTTTTATTATATAATTTTAAAAAATCAAGTTTTAAGAACAAAGCAAAATTATTCGAGAATCTAAAATTTATTTTTTTTTTCTTCATATTTTTTATCTATCAAATCTTTACAAAATAAAATTTAGCAATTTAATTTTTTTTGTAATAATTATCATTGGACCATTGTGAACCATACCATAATAATTTAATAAAATTAAAAACAATTTTTTTCTTAAATTTGTCATCAACAATAAGTTTTTGTGATCATGCATCTAAATATTAGTGATGATTTTTTTTGACTGTTTGGTTCATCAATTTTTGGCTAACTGAAATAAGCTTACCACAAAACCAATATTTGTGTAAACTTAATTAGTTTAGCCCATTCTGCAACTTAAATAAATGCACTGTATTAACTATTTAGTTTGTCATTCTAAAAGAAAAAAAAGTTTAACTCATCAATTGTATTGATATTTTTGGAATCTTTAGTTGATGATCAATTCAAGATATCACTTCAATTCAAAAACTTTACCTTTATTAAATTAAATCTTTAAAATTTTTAAAATAATTTATGTAATTATGAATATTTATAACAATATTTTTTAAAATAAAAAAATTTTTTATTTCAAAAATATTTATAGGAGAAATCAAGCGTTTCATTTAAATATTTATTTGGAATATTTTAAGTTCATTTTAAAACTTAATTTTTAACTTTGAATGCTAGATATAAATACTTTTGGAACTAAAAATATTAATAAAAACTCCAATAACCATCAGTTTAAAAATTTAAATTTTAATAATCGATTTTATAAATAGATTGAAAAAAATATTTTTTTAATTATTTTATTTTTAAAACCGACAAAACATGTAAAGAATGTAAAATTGAAAAAATTTAAATAAATTTAAAGATTATATTTACTATATAAAGATAAATTTTTTGAATTGAAATGATATTTTGATTTGATTTTAAACTTCATTTGATTTGATCATGTTATCATGCCCTTAAATAAATATTTAGCTTTAATTAATCATTATGTTTTTTATATTAGATATGTAGCAATTGCTTCTAAAGAGAATTCAAAATGTATAATGCTGTGCTTATTTGAAAAAAATTAAATAAAATAATTATGGTTTTAAATATTTGACTTGAAATTGCTCATAAATTTTGCTGTGTTAGTGCTTCGGAGTGATTGTCAGCAAAAGTTTAATTTTCAATGTCAATAAAGGCGGTAGTTTTTTTCGTCGCTCCTAGTTTTGGTGGTCTAGATGAACTTTTTATGTTCTCAAGTTCATGTATTCCTTTAAATATATTTAAATTATAAATTAATTTAATTACAGGGCTGATTTGAAATATTTTATATAAAAAAATATATAAACAAATTGAACAACTTAGTAAAAAACAAAACACAGATAAAAAATTTTATTAGAATAATAATTATTTGCTGTGACAATAAAAAAATCTTTTTTTAAATAGTTTAGAATTTAATTTTAAATACCTTCTCAATTAAATTTTCATATTTTTAATTATATTTTAAAATATTTAATTACCACTTTTAATTCAGATAAAAACTTTTTTCCAAAATTTTACTCATTTCCTAAACTTAATAAATTTTACCGTTTAAAATTCATTTTTTACTAAAATTAACGCAAAAATCGGTAATCGATAATAATTTTTTCAATTTTTTTTAAATTTATTAAACTAGCTAAAATATATTATTAATAGCCTAAAAAATTATATTTTTATATTATATATTTATATATATATAGCATAATTTTTCGAAATTATACGTAAAATACATACATGTGTAATTTTGAAAAAAATTAATTTAATTTTCCAAAAATCCTAGTACCAAATCAGCTCTGAAAATGATATAAAATGGCCTTTTTTCTAAATCTTGGAATTTTTCTAATTTTTTTGCTGTTCTTTTTGCTAAGCCTCGAATATAGCCTCGAATTTTCTGGCAATTATTTCCTAAAACTGAAATTCTTCCTCGCTATTCGGATCTGGTTTGAGCATTAGATATGAAAATGCAAATTTAACTTCCGTTTTTTTTTCTTCTTTCTGCTTTTCATTTTCCACTTTCATGTTTGCTTTCTTCATAAGCCCTATCTCTTAAATCTTCCAAATAATCTGTCACTAATTTGGACTGTTCAATGTACATAACATTTGCTTTCATGGCATTTCGTAGTAGTGTTGTTGTCCGTGCAAGCGGACAGTAAACAGGCCAAAAATTTTTAAAACCGTGTCCGTGACCGTATTAACCGTCGCAATTTCGGCGGGCGGACCTTGGCCCGTTTATTGTGGCGGGCTACTTTTTGGCCCGTTTAGTAACCGTTTAATTTTAAACGGCGGACAAAGTTCAAATTTTGGCGGTTGGGTTTGAATTTAATATAAAGACTTTTCTTTAATAATTAATTAAAATAATATTTTTAAAATTTTTTCAAAAACGGACATTATAATTTTTTTTTTTTAAGTGAAAATTTAAACCGTTACTAAACGGGCCAATAACCGCTCGCCAAAATTGGGATGGTTTCTTGGACCGCCCGTTTATTTTTAAACGGGCCAAAAATTAGCCCGCTAAAATAAACGGGCCAAGGTCCGCCCGCCAAAATTGGGACGGTTTCTTGGACCGCCCGTGAATTTTTTAACGGTTATTAAACGTGTCAAAATTTAACCCGCCAACATAAACGGGCCAACAACCGCGTTGAACCGCCCGTCTATTTGACCGGTTAGCTCTGTCAGCGTCCAGCACTATTTCGTAGCAAAATAAATGCTTTTTTCCGTTTGATGCCTTCCAAAATTTTGGCATATTAGATATAAAATCGACCAAATTTGACACAGTATTTGTGCTTCTTCATCCAAGAAAGCCAATCTAACTTCCGAGCCTCGTTTTTTTTTATTTAAATAAATTTTTGGATTAAATTTTTATTAAATTTTCTAAAAAAATTATCCTCACATAATTCATGAAAATTATCCACGGCCGATGATCATTTTGATATGTTTTGTTATGTTTACAATTTGTCAAAGCTTGATTATAAACTTCAATTATTTGACTTTTTTCTATTTGTTCATTTGTTTATAATTGATCAGACAATAAAACATGTTGAAGCCAAACGTCAATATTATCATCATGACGTCTCTGAATTTCCTTTTCGTAGAAGCTGCGTATTCTATTCAAATAAGATTGTTCCTCTAAATCGTTCTTAGAGCTTTGCTCAACAATCGGATTTGTATTTTCTTTATCTTGTTTGCTCATTTTTTAATTTAATAAACTTTAAAAAATAGATTTGATTTAAAATTTAGCTTTTTTTTAAAAGCAATTCTAAATATTGGCTAATCATCCTTCATCTTCAAACCAAAAAAAAGCATGCATTTAGCATGATGAAATTAAAATTTAGTGTCTCGAGAAAATTAAAATAAATTATAAAGTTAAGTGAATCTCATCACATCATTTATATTAACATCCTAATAGATAAAATAAAAAAAATTAAATTTTTTTATAGGTTATTTCATTGCCACAAATTTGCAACTGGCCATACCAGAACGGATTAACATTCTCAACATGGTTCAGAATCGACCAAGTGAGTGGATCAAGTGACGAAAAAGAAAAGCCCTATCTTTTTTGGCTAGGCACAAGCAAAGGCATGGTAAGGAGATGCAGCATTAAATTCAGTATGAGTTCAAGCCAAGGGAATGATACATAAATGGATATCACTTTTCAACAGTGGCAATGCAGTTCTAAATTTACCAGAATGAAGTGTTCGATAAATTCTATATCGGATGCGACCCGGAAACAAATTAAATAAATTAATTCAATGGCAAATTGAACTCAATTTATTTTTTCAGCAATGCTTTGGATTCAGCAATCATCGATGCTGTGTACAATCTTGGGCCTTCGTATAAGAACCAGATTCGCTTTGAAAACGAGACAGCTCTTCTGCATTCAAAAAACGAAGCAAGAAAATTACTCTACGATGGAAAGTTAACCTGAGTTTATTGTATTTTTATACAATCCGGTCAATTGTGATTCACAGCTTATCTTGCAGTAAGCTCCAAAACAAAATCAGTCTAATTATTTTTCTCATAATGCTCACGCTTTAATGTTAAATGACGTAAAAGAATTCATAACAGCGTACATTTACAATGTACTACTGTTAAATAAATCAAAAAATAGCTCTTGCTCAACAAATGGACAATTTATAAGCAAATTTAAAAAACCGAAAAGTTTTTATTTAATTCATTTAAATTTTTTTCGTTTTTTAATTTCCAAATTTGGGATTTGATTTTCTGTATAAAATCATAAAAAAAGTTAATAAAAGACCGAAATAACTATTCAAAAAATATCTAACGAATGTCCATACTCTCCAGAACTTCAAAAAGTTAAAATGTTTATGTTAAATACATAAATGATAATCAAAAAAAGCTAATAGATATATATTTTTTTAGTAAGTTTGATTTTTTTAATTCCATTTTTAACCAACTTGTTTTTTTATCTTTTTGGCTTATTTTTTTTAAATCATTGTTTCTCTGTTTGGTTTAAAGCAAACAAATGGGAGCAATAAGCCAATTAAGAAAAAACATTTGAAATTTAAAAAAAAATAATTTAAGTAAAAATTAAATTAAGAATATTTGTCTAAACCATCAAAATTTGCCATTTTGTCGCCAAAATTCCCTTCACGAGTTGTAAGCTTAGGACAATAATTATATAAATCAAAATACATTTGAAATTACGATGACGGTAATACTTTTTGTTCTTTTGGTATCTTAACTAGATGTTGGAAACATTTATATTTGAACTCACAGACCGAATAGTCATTTTTTTTAAATTTTTCACATTTTTTTCTAGAAAAATAAAAAATTTTTGTATAAAAATAAATTAATTATAGTATTCATTTGATTTTACCTTTTTTGAAGAAAGAATTCAAAAATCATTAAATTTTTTGGATAAGGAGAATAAAAAATACCGAATCATGTTCATTCTGACAAATTCAAATTGACAAGTTAAATTTGCCGAGTCTTATTATGAAAAAAATTAATTAGATATGTATAATGTCGCCACACTTTTAATTTGCCACACATTTTTATGACTTGTCAAAATTTTTTAGGAACAATGCAATTCAAGCCACAATCAAATCAAAAAAAGCTTTGTCTATTTCTCCAATATCAAGAGTTTCTATAAATATAAGTTTATTTTTGATAATTTCACTCATTAAATTAATTTCACACCAAACTGAAAAAATTTTCCTCGTAAAAATATAACTTGGAAAAAATACTACCATTCCTTACGGAACAATTTTCCTTAACTCAATAATAAGATTTGCATAAATTCTTATTACTGATAGATCATTTCTAAGTGAATAACTTGAAGAAAAATTATTTTCTTTTTCTTCATTTAATACTATGTTATATTCAGCTATAACATCACCAACTTTCATAATCATTTGATCATATCCTTAAGTTACAATCAAAGGTCCTGTGCAATTCTTATCAAGTTGTATTTTAATTTCTTTACTTATCACAGTAACAAAATAAAGAAGTTGAGCATATATTCCTAAAGGAGATAATGTTTCACTTGTAATAATTACGCTTCTATAAGGGAAAACACCTTAAAGTACCTTAAAGCATTTAAACATTTAAGTCTTAGTATTGATGAAAATACCGGTGGTGCTTGCGTATAAAAAGGTTCAAAAATTACAGAAAACCCGGTTTTAAATTGTGCACAAAGTGTTCCGACTCACAAAGTGATTTTACATTAACATAATCTGTCTCTTTGACTTTCAAAGTTCTTATAAAAGCATTATATCTTGAACTTAAAATTGAAAGAGTTTTTTTATCAATCAATGTCTCTTTAATAGAATTGTAAAATGAAGAAGTTATTTCTGTTGTTAAATATGTTGTTTTTAATTTTGTTTTAAAAAATTCAAGAATTCTTTTTTTTAAGTACGCTTAGAAAATGAACAGCATTTCGAATATTTTCTGAGGCAAATACATATTCTAATTGATATTTTTTACTTTTTTTTTCTTAAAATTAAATATTATCGAATCTTTAAAGTATATCACAAAAAAAGAAATGAATCGTAATAGTCTAGCAATAAACAAAAATGTATCGAAAAAGTGTAGCAAAAAATACAAATGAATCGAGGAAGTATAGCTCTAAAAAATGAATCATAAAAGAATAGCTTGAGATTTTATATAATTTTAGCTTATTAAAAATTGAATTAAATTATTTATTTTTTTTTAGCTGTGTCGAGCATAAGCTTCTTCAGATGAAAAACAAATCAAAACTGAGAAGAAAATATTAAAATAAAAAAACAAAGAAAAAAATTGAAAAAAGTTTAAATTAAAAAAATATTGAACTAAGAGTATGTCGATCTATCTTGATTCGGAATCCTTCTCATTTTCTTACACCAGTCTGACAACCAATGTAACATAATTACTCAGCCCTGCTCCAACATATTTCTGACTCAGTTCAAAAAGTCAAGTTAGTAGTAGTATTGCTGTAGTGTAAGGAGTTGAGGTTTATTTAAGTCTCTTGATCTTATATGTTGGAAGAGTTTCAAATTTTCCAAAATTAAAATTTAAATACTAATTTCCTAAAAACTTAGAAATTTTTTTTATTTATCTGGAAAGTCTAGTAATGTAAAAAATTGTTTTGCTTAGTCCATTTATCACAGTTATTAAAAAAGTATGATTTGTTAAGTTAGATTTGAAAATAAATTTTTTATTTTCCAAATTGGTAAAATTTGGAACATAAATTGAAAAAATATTTTAGATATTCCGAATAGAGTTAAAACAAGGTATATTTATTAGTTAAAATAAAAAAATTTGGGTCATATAATCACAAATTAAACAGGGGCAAATTTCCAATGCAAATACTGTATTCCTCTTTTAAATAAAGTACATTTTTCGAATCTTTTATTTTTATTATATAATTTTAAAAAATCAAGTTTTAAGAACAAAGCAAAATTATTCGAGAATCTAAAATTTATTTTTTTTTTCTTCATATTTTTTATCTATCAAATCTTTACAAAATAAAATTTAGCAATTTAATTTTTTTTGTAATAATTATCATTGGACCATTGTGAACCATACCATAATAATTTAATAAAATTAAAAACAATTTTTTTCTTAAATTTGTCATCAACAATAAGTTTTTGTGATCATGCATCTAAATATTAGTGATGATTTTTTTTGACTGTTTGGTTCATCAATTTTTGGCTAACTGAAATAAGCTTACCACAAAACCAATATTTGTGTAAACTTAATTAGTTTAGCCCATTCTGCAACTTAAATAAATGCACTGTATTAACTATTTAGTTTGTCATTCTAAAAGAAAAAAAAGTTTAACTCATCAATTGTATTGATATTTTTGGAATCTTTAGTTGATGATCAATTCAAGATATCACTTCAATTCAAAAACTTTACCTTTATTAAATTAAATCTTTAAAATTTTTAAAATAATTTATGTAATTATGAATATTTATAACAATATTTTTTAAAATAAAAAAATTTTTTATTTCAAAAATATTTATAGGAGAAATCAAGCGTTTCATTTAAATATTTATTTGGAATATTTTAAGTTCATTTTAAAACTTAATTTTTAACTTTGAATGCTAGATATAAATACTTTTGGAACTAAAAATATTAATAAAAACTCCAATAACCATCAGTTTAAAAATTTAAATTTTAATAATCGATTTTATAAATAGATTGAAAAAAATATTTTTTTAATTATTTTATTTTTAAAACCGACAAAACATGTAAAGAATGTAAAATTGAAAAAATTTAAATAAATTTAAAGATTATATTTACTATATAAAGATAAATTTTTTGAATTGAAATGATATTTTGATTTGATTTTAAACTTCATTTGATTTGATCATGTTATCATGCCCTTAAATAAATATTTAGCTTTAATTAATCATTATGTTTTTTATATTAGATATGTAGCAATTGCTTCTAAAGAGAATTCAAAATGTATAATGCTGTGCTTATTTGAAAAAAATTAAATAAAATAATTATGGTTTTAAATATTTGACTTGAAATTGCTCATAAATTTTGCTGTGTTAGTGCTTCGGAGTGATTGTCAGCAAAAGTTTAATTTTCAATGTCAATAAAGGCGGTAGTTTTTTTCGTCGCTCCTAGTTTTGGTGGTCTAGATGAACTTTTTATGTTCTCAAGTTCATGTATTCCTTTAAATATATTTAAATTATAAATTAATTTAATTACAGGGCTGATTTGAAATATTTTATATAAAAAAATATATAAACAAATTGAACAACTTAGTAAAAAACAAAACACAGATAAAAAATTTTATTAGAATAATAATTATTTGCTGTGACAATAAAAAAATCTTTTTTAAATAGTTTAGAATTTAATTTTAAATACCTTCTCAATTAAATTTTCATATTTTTAATTATATTTTAAAATATTTAATTACCACTTTTAATTCAGATACTTTTTTCCAAAATTTTACTCATTTCCTAAACTTAATAAATTTTACCGTTTAAAATTCATTTTTTACTAAAATTAACGCAAAAATCGGTAATCGATAATAATTTTTTCAATTTTTTTTTAAATTTATTAAACTAGCTAAAATATATTATTAATAGCCTAAAAAATTATATTTTTATATTATATATTTATATATATATAGCATAATTTTTCGAAATTATACGTAAAATACATACATGTGTAATTTTGAAAAAAATTAATTTAATTTTCCAAAAATCCTAGTACCAAATCAGCTCTGAAAATGATATAAAATGGCCTTTTTTCTAAATCTTGGAATTTTTCTAATTTTTTTGCTGTTCTTTTTGCTAAGCCTCGAATATAGCCTCGAATTTTCTGGCAATTATTTCCTAAAACTGAAATTCTTCCTCGCTATTCGGATCTGGTTTGAGCATTAGATATGAAAATGCAAATTTAACTTCCGTTTTTTTTTCTTCTTTCTGCTTTTCATTTTCCACTTTCATGTTTGCTTTCTTCATAAGCCCTATCTCTTAAATCTTCCAAATAATCTGTCACTAATTTGGACTGTTCAATGTACATAACATTTGCTTTCATGGCATTTCGTAGTAGTGTTGTTGTCCGTGCAAGCGGACAGTAAACAGGCCAAAAATTTTTAAAACCGTGTCCGTGACCGTATTAACCGTCGCAATTTCGGTGGGCGGACCTTGGCCCGTTTATTGTGGCGGGCTACTTTTTGGCCCGTTTAGTAACCGTTTAATTTTAAACGGGCGGACAAAGTTCAAATTTTGGCGGTTGGGTTTGAATTTAATATAAAGACTTTTCTTTAATAATTAATTAAAATAATATTTTTAAAATTTTTTCAAAAACGGACATTATAATTTTTTTTTTTTAAATGAAAATTTAAACCGTTACTAAACGGGCCAATAACCGCTCGCCAAAATTGGGATGGTTTCTTGGACCGCCCGTTTATTTTTAAACGGGCCAAAAATTAGCCCGCTAAAATAAACGGGCCAAGGTCCGCCCGCCAAAATTGGGACGGTTTCTTGGACCGCCCGTGAATTTTTTAACGGTTATTAAACGTGTCAAAATTTAACCCGCCAACATAAACGGGCCAACAACCGCGTTGAACCGCCCGTCTATTTGACCGGTTAGCTCTGTCAGCGTCCAGCACTATTTCGTAGCAAAATAAATGCTTTTTTCCGTTTGATGCCTTCCAAAATTTTGGCATATTAGATATAAAATCGACCAAATTTGACACAGTATTTGTGCTTCTTCATCCAAGAAAGCCAATCTAACTTCCGAGCCTCGTTTTTTTTTATTTAAATAAATTTTTGGATTAAATTTTTATTAAATTTTCTAAAAAAATTATCCTCACATAATTCATGAAAATTATCCACGGCCGATGATCATTTTGATATGTTTTGTTATGTTTACAATTTGTCAAAGCTTGATTATAAACTTCAATTATTTGACTTTTTTCTATTTGTTCATTTGTTTATAATTGATCAGACAATAAAACATGTTGAAGCCAAACGTCAATATTATCATCATGACGTCTCTGAATTTCCTTTTCGTAGAAGCTGCGTATTCTATTCAAATAAGATTGTTCCTCTAAATCGTTCTTAGAGCTTTGCTCAACAATCGGATTTGTATTTTCTTTATCTTGTTTGCTCATTTTTTAATTTAATAAACTTTAAAAAATAGATTTGATTTAAAATTTAGCTTTTTTTTAAAAGCAATTCTAAATATTGGCTAATCATCCTTCATCTTCAAACCAAAAAAAGCATGCATTTAGCATGATGAAATTAAAATTTAGTGTCTCGAGAAAATTAAAATAAATTATAAAGTTAAGTGAATCTCATCACATCATTTATATTAACATCCTAATAGATAAAATAAAAAAAATTAAATTTTTTTATAGGTTATTTCATTGCCACAAATTTGCAACTGGCCATACCAGAACGGATTAACATTCTCAACATGGTTCAGAATCGACCAAGTGAGTGGATCAAGTGACGAAAAAGAAAAGCCCTATCTTTTTTGGCTAGGCACAAGCAAAGGCATGGTAAGGAGATGCAGCATTAAATTCAGTATGAGTTCAAGCCAAGGGAATGATACATAAATGGATATCACTTTTCAACAGTGGCAATGCAGTTCTAAATTTACCAGAATGAAGTGTTCGATAAATTCTATATCGGATGCGACCCGGAAACAAATTAAATAAATTAATTCAATGGCAAATTGAACTCAATTTATTTTTTCAGCAATGCTTTGGATTCAGCAATCATCGATGCTGTGTACAATCTTGGGCCTTCGTATAAGAACCAGATTCGCTTTGAAAACGAGACAGCTCTTCTGCATTCAAAAAACGAAGCAAGAAAATTACTCTACGATGGAAAGTTAACCTGAGTTTATTGTATTTTTATACAATCCGGTCAATTGTGATTCACAGCTTATCTTGCAGTAAGCTCCAAAACAAAATCAGTCTAATTATTTTTCTCATAATGCTCACGCTTTAATGTTAAATGACGTAAAAGAATTCATAACAGCGTACATTTACAATGTACTACTGTTAAATAAATCAAAAAATAGCTCTTGCTCAACAAATGGACAATTTATAAGCAAATTTAAAAAACCGAAAAGTTTTATTTAATTCATTTAA
Organism: Brachionus asplanchnoidis; assembly: GCA_025491095.1. Taxonomy (NCBI): domain Eukaryota; kingdom Metazoa; phylum Rotifera; class Eurotatoria; order Ploima; family Brachionidae; genus Brachionus; species Brachionus asplanchnoidis. The sequence goes on from JAILYF010000077.1 coordinate 23,839, forward strand.
ATTTTTTTCGTTTTTTAATTTCCAAATTTGGGATTTGATTTTCTGTATAAAATCATAAAAAAAGTTAATAAAAGACCTAAATAACTATTCAAAAAATATCTAACGAATGTCCATACTCTCCAGAACTTCAAAAAGTTAAAATGTTTATGTTAAATACATAAATGATAATCAAAAAAAGCTAATAGATATATATTTTTTTAGTAAGTTTGATTTTTTTAATTCCATTTTTAACCAACTTGTTTTTTTATCTTTTTGGCTTATTTTTTTTAAATCATTGTTTCTCTGTTTGGTTTAAAGCAAACAAATGGGAGCAATAAGCCAATTAAGAAAAAACATTTGAAATTTAAAAAAAAATAATTTAAGTAAAAATTAAATTAAGAATATTTGTCTAAACCATCAAAATTTGCCATTTTGTCGCCAAAATTCCCTTCACGAGTTGTAAGCTTAGGACAATAATTATATAAATCAAAATACATTTGAAATTACGATGACGGTAATACTTTTTGTTCTTTTGGTATCTTAACTAGATGTTGGAAACATTTATATTTGAACTCACAGACCGAATAGTCATTTTTTTTAAATTTTTCACATTTTTTTCTAGAAAAATAAAAAATTTTTGTATAAAAATAAATTAATTATAGTATTCATTTGATTTTACCTTTTTTGAAGAAAGAATTCAAAAATCATTAAATTTTTTGGATAAGGAGAATAAAAAATACCGAATCATGTTCATTCTGACAAATTCAAATTGACAAGTTAAATTTGCCGAGTCTTATTATGAAAAAAATTAATTAGATATGTATAATGTCGCCACACTTTTAATTTGCCACACATTTTTATGACTTGTCAAAATTTTTTAGGAACAATGCAATTCAAGCCACAATCAAATCACACCCCCACCAAACATTTGCTAAGCTTAATAGAGTGCTGAAAGTTAGAACAGTCCAACACAGAGAATTTGAATATAAGGTTATCAACTGGTGAGTCTCATAAACGAGCAAACAAGTATGTGTTATTCTAGAAAAAAATTGGTGATATACTTATCGATTTCAAAGAAGAAAATAGAATTGAGTATTTGAAAAATATTTCTTTATTAATTGAATATTAATTGATTAATTAATTTTTTTTGTACAAATTGTAACTTGTTAAAATAAACTTTGTCTAATTAAACCTTGTCAAATTTATTTCTGGCACATTTGATTCTAACATAATTAACATGTCATAATGAAATCTTTTATTTTAAAGTTGTCAGAATGAACGATTACCGAAAATACCAGAGTTGTTTAAAGTAACAAAACTTAAGTCAGATCAAGAATTTTTTTTTTTTTCAAAGTCCAAGTCTGGAATTTTTTTTTCATTCAAAAGTCTAAATCCAGGCTTTAGAATTTTGAATACTGAAGATGAAATTTATGCAAAAATTGCAAGATAATCTTGTAAATGGCAAATCTATTTAATTAATCTAGACAACCCATAAGTATATATATTTTTTGATATTAAGCCTGATCTAGTAAATTAAAAAAAAAAGTCGTGACTTGAAATGTCTGTATCGATACCTCTGAAAGATATCGATATTTTATCGATATCTCTGGACGATACCGATTTATTGTTTTTATCGATCGAAATTATCGATATCAAGCACTTCTTTTTGTTTTTTGATAAGCTTAAAAATTAAAATTTATAGTAGTAGTTGAAGTTCTTGCTGCGACACCTAAAATGTTGAGTGACTGAGCCCATCACCACCGATTGGCCGTGTGGAGCTGTAGCAGCCGATTCCTTTAAACTTATTTAAAGCCATTTTAAAATTAGCGGTCGACTTAGATTTCACCACATTTATAGATATTTTAACTTATCAAATAATTTTTTTCATAGCTTGGTTTTTATAAATAGACTGGAAAAGCCTGAGGCCTTGATGTTATGAGAATGAAACAAGTTGCCGAAAAACTAGAGTCTTTTCATTTGGAAAATTAAAAATTTTAAAAAAATTGAAATTGAAAATGTTCTAGTTTTTTATGAAAGCTTCAAACAATTAAGAGTTTTAGATTTAAATGGTGTCACAAGTTTTCAAATTGATTGCTTCAAACCAAAAAAGATTCTGTAATTTTAAAAATTGATGAAAATTTTCTATCAAAAAATCAAAAAAACTATTAAAAAAATTCGGAATTTTTTGATAGAGGTAGAAAAATTTGGAAACAAGTCGTTGAAAAAGTTTCAAAAATGTCAAAAAATAGATTTTCAAAATCATGAATACTAATAAATAGATAATATAATTATAAACCATTTTCTTGTAAAATTGTATTAGCTAGCAAATAATTTTATTTGATAAATAATAGATTTAAGGATAATTTAAAAAAAAAGTAAATATTAAAAAAAGTCAGAATAGCTAACTTTATAACTTACTTATTTATATATAAAAAGAAACTAATATGTTCCTTAATCTTATATATTGGCTTTAGGCAATCATATCTTTGTTTTTACATCCAAAAATTCTACAGGAACAAACCCAATAAATAACCCACACCTTAAATTTATGTAAATTTCAGTTTTGTAATTAAATGTGGTACAAGATTTTATACTTAATGCTAATCCAAAAATATTTATATTTAAAATCCCTAATTCCGCTATCAGATTATTAAATATTATAATAAATCTTTTGCATGAACCTACAACTTGCACACATACTTTACAATATATATTGTTATATATCATAAATCTTTAAAATTTGTTAGTCTATAATCTTAGTTTCCAAATAAACTTGACTCCTAAAATTTTTTTTGCATATAAGTTTTATAATCAATTTTTTAATTATCATAATCAAATATCAGATAAAGCTGGTTACTATTAATTATAAAGATTATAATTTGTATAGTTGTATCAATTAAATATGATCGATCACTACACACTCAAGTTACTTCTAATGAGAGTTTTTTTTAAGTAACAAGTCTTAAGTCAAGTCATTGACTTGACTTGACTATTTGATATCTTTTCTATAAAAGTCTGAAAATTACAAACTGTCATTTTCACCTTGACTTTGAAGGGATATCTTTTGAAGTTAGCTCTGTTAAACAGAATGTAAATTTCCTCTTTTGTTACAAACCACCGTCGTATTCAGATTATGATTTCATTAAAAATCTTGAGCAATTTTTAGTATCCTATAATTTGAATTATAGGGCCACGATTATAGGAGATTTAAATATGGATCATAAATCTGGTGAAAATTGTTTTGTTAAATTTTTAAGGGATTATAACTTAGAAAGCATTACTAATATAATTTTAGCTTTACGAACCTTCACGGATAAGTTTCTTGAACAACTCTTGGGAAGTTAAAGCCAAGCTAAGTTATATCGATCATGTTATACATCAATAAGATTTTGATTCTTTTTCAAGTATTATAGGTTGTCCTTTCAGTGATCATAAATTTGTACTGGGCTCTTTTCCTATTTCCGTTGAAAGATATAATATTACACTGTCTCGGTACCTTTATTTTTCATATCAATTGCAAAACACCAGAGATCATCATCAGATATGACGACAGTTGGTTTGAAAGTTAGCTCAAACTTTCGCCTATTTGCTGCCATACCTTTTAATGAGAAAAAAAATTGACTCTATCTTAAATTTGAGTATTAAATAATCGAGAATTATCTATAAAAGTTTCATCATTTTTATTTTAGTTATTTTATTCGTTGTAAAATTGCTCAATTAAAATATATTTAAAAAAAATATTTTTTATTATAAAATAACAGCATTACCACAACTTTTTGAATTGTTTTCAAAATTATTCAAAATTTTTTTAATCATTCCTTTTAATATAAAATCTTCTTGAATTAGCTGAATTTCCTTTCATTTTCTTATTACCAACTTTTAAAAAGCTTAATTTGATCCTAGTATATCTTGGTCTAGTTTTTCTCCATAGTAAAATTTACCTAATTGCTTGAAATATTCGTTTATATTTTCTGAAGATTCCAATTCCCAAATACCAATTAGTTCGGATTGCATTCTTAAACTTTTTTTGTAGGAGATAAAATAAACTGAATATTCCAAAAATATGGAGAAAATCAGTTCAATTTCGTTTCTTAATTGATTATCTTGAGACAAACGTTCGATGTTCCATAATCATAATATATTTTTTAAAACATTTAATTCAAGAAAGGTAGAAAAGATAATTCATTGCATTAATACTTTCTGATAAAAAATCAAGCCAATATTTCTAGTTAAAAATTTCATCTAAAAATACGTAATTTATCTAAATTAAAAGTAAAATTACGAAAATAAACGAAAAAAACGAGGTTAATTTTAAAAATTTAAATTTAAATTTATTTGACTGATCTATATATTTTTTATTTATTTTATTGATAAATTAATTAATTAATAGTTGAAATATTAATTTTAATTTAAAATAATATTTCCTAAATATATAACAAACCCTAGTCCCTTAACCAAGGTTCGGTCAGAGACCTTAAATGGTTTCAAAATTTTTGTTGTTAAAAAACTGGACAAATTTGTAATAAAAGCGACAATTGATTTTGATAAATGAATTTTTATGCTTATTATTTTTATTTTTTGTAATTAGTTTTAAAATTTTTTTTTTTATTGTGAGAATTTCAAATTTATTTTATTTCAAATAATAAATTTCAATTTTTATAAAAATAATTTTACAATTTTAATTAGAGAATTCACGAAAAAAAGCAAATTTCTCGAATAATCAAAATTAAGAAACTTCAAAATTTGTCCAAAAGATTCAATACAAAATATTATTTTCTATCATTTTACGATTTATATTCTCAAAGTATTTTATTTAGATGCCTTAAATTAATTTTTACAATAAACTTGAATTTTTCAACATATAAAAATTTTTTGATTCATTATTTTATTAAATAAATGCCTAAATGACTCTTTATCCAACAAAAAACTCATCAAAAAATTTTTAAAATTGTGAGAATTTCAAATTTATTTGATTTCAATTAATATATTTCAATTTTTATATAAATAATTTTACAATTTTAATTAGAGAATTCACGAAAAAAAGCAAATTTCTCGAATAATCAAAATTAAGCAACTTCAAAATTTGTCCAAAAGATTCAAAACAAAATATTATTTTCTATCATTTTACGATTTATATTCTCAAAGTATTTTATTTAGATGCCTTAAATTAATTTTTACAATAAACTTGAATTTTTCAACATATAAAAATTTTTTGATTCATTATTTTATTAAATAAATGCCTAAATGACTCTTTATCCAACAAAAAACTCATCAAAAAATTTTTAAAATTGTGAGAATTTCAAATTTATTTGATTTCAATTAATATATTTCAATTTTTATATAAATAATTTTACAATTTTAATTAGAGAATTCACGAAAAAAAGCAAATTTCTCGAATAATCAAAATTAAGCAACTTCAAAATTTGTCCAAAAGATTCAAAACAAAATATTATTTTCTATCATTTTACGATTTATATTCTCAAAGTATTTTATTTAGATGCCTTAAATTAATTTTTACAATAAACTTGAATTTTTCAACATATAAAAATTTTTTGATTCATTATTTTATTAAATAAATGCCTAAATGACTCTTTATCCAACAAAAAACTCATCAAAAAATTTATAAAATTGTGAGAATTTCAAATTTATTTGATTTCAATTAATATATTTCAATTTTTATAAAAATAATTTTACAATTTTAATTAGAGAATTCACGAAAAAAGGCAAATTTCTCGAATAATCAAAATTAAGAAACTTCAAAATTTGTCCAAAAGATTCAATACAAAATATTATTTTCTATCATTTTACGATTTATATTCTCAAAGTATTTTATTTATATGCCTTAAATTAATTTTTACAATAAACTTGAATTTTTCAACATATAAAAATTTTTTGATTCATTATTTTATTAAATAAATGCCTAAATGACTCTTTATCCAACAAAAAACTCATCAAAAAATTTTTAAAATTGTGAGAATTTCAAATTTATTTTATTTCAATTAATATATTTCAATTTTTATATAAATAATTTTACAATTTTAATTAGAGAATTCACGAAAAAAAGCAAATTTCTCGAATAATCAAAATTAAGAAACTTCATAATTTGTCCAAAAGATTCAAAACAAAATATTATTTTATATCATTTTACGATTTATATTCTCAAAGTATTTTATTTAGATGCCTTAAATTAATTTTTACAATAAACTTGAATTTTTCAACATATAAAAATTTTTTGATTCATTATTTTATTAAATAAATGCCTAAATGACTCTTTATCCAACAAAAAACTCATCAAAAAATTTTTAAAATTGTGAGAATTTCAAATTTATTTGATTTCAATTAATATATTTCAATTTTTATAAAAATAATTTTACAATTTTAATTAGAGAATTCACGAAAAAAAGCAAATTTCTCGAATAATCAAAATTAAGAAACTTCAAAATTTGTCCAAAAGATTCAATACAAAATATTATTTTCTATCATTTTACGATTTATATTCTCAAAGTATTTTATTTAGATGCCTTAAATTAATTTTTACAATAAACTTGAATTTTTCAACATATAAAAATTTTTTGATTCATTATTTTATTAAATAAATGCCTAAATGACTCTTTATCCAACAAAAAACTCATCAAAAAATTTTTAAAATTGTGAGAATTTCAAATTTATTTTATTTCAATTAATATATTTCAATTTTTATATAAATAATTTTACAATTTTAATTAGAGAATTCACGAAAAAAAGCAAATTTCTCGAATAATCAAAATTAAGAAACTTCATAATTTGTCCAAAAGATTCAAAACAAAATATTATTTTATATCATTTTACGATTTATATTCTCAAAGTATTTTATTTAGATGCCTTAAATTAATTTTTACAATAAACTTGAATTTTTCAACATATAAAAATTTTTTGATTCATTATTTTATTAAATAAATGCCTAAATGACTCTTTATCCAACAAAAAACTCATCAAAAAATTTTTAAAATTGTGAGAATTTCAAATTTATTTGATTTCAATTAATATATTTCAATTTTTATAAAAATAATTTTACAATTTTAATTAGATAATTCACAAAGAAATTGATTTTTGATAACCAGTTTTTCTTTAAAAAATATATTCCAAAAAATTTTAAATTTTATATTTTTGATATTTTATTTGATGGTTCACTTTCATCTTCACTATCTGAAATAATAAATTCATTTTTTTTTAGCCACTCCTGACATTTCTCTCTTATTCTTTTTGTTTTGTTTTTTTAACATTCATTTACTAATTCTCTGCAGTCTGGTCCTCCATCTTCTCTTTTGTTTCTTGATGGTAGCATATCTCCTGCCCAAACCCATAAAGGATCATAATAATTTTTTGGTACCCCAGGTAATTCATGATGATTCCAAAAAGTTTTGAAAAAAAGCTCTTTTGAACCTTTTTCAGTGGCAAATTTACAATCTTTAAATAAAAAATTAATAATTTTTGTTTTTATTTCATTATTTTTTTGATTGAAATAAACCTGTCACATTGATCACTGTACTTGCCAAATTTTTCGGTCTCTTTTGATTAATTAGAAACGAATCAAATGACCAATGTTCTGAGTCCCATATAAATCCAGATGATGGCGAATTTTCTTTTGATTTTCCATCGCATTTGAAATCTTTTTGATAAAACTAAATAAAAAAAATTTTTTTTAAGCTTTTTAAGAAAAATGTCTAACTCTCAAGTAGTTCATCGATATTGTTGCAATTTTTTTGATTGTTTAAAATAAAGTTTATTTCTAAATAGATGAATAAATTTATTTTATTTATGATTTATTTAAGTCTTACTTTCTTTATTTAAATTTTCAGGTAAAGGGAGCTTGGTTTTTTTCAAAAAATCTAGATACATTTTTTTCCTGGATTCTTTCTCATCAGAGTCAACACCAGAAAAATCTTCGAAAATATCGTCATTTTTATGTGAAATTACCAATCTTGTCATTATTATTTTTGGATCGTCTTTTTTTTTTTGTTTTGATACCACAAAATTAAAGTGATTCTAAATTGAAATAAAATGAACCATTAAAATTATATATAAAAAATTTTATTTTGATTTTAAGATATAAATGTGAATATAGGCAACCATATTTTTCCAGATCAGTTTGTTCTTCTTTATGACTAATATCTAGAAAATTATTTTTTTTATAATTATTATTTAAATTTTTTAATCAAAACAATTATTTACTTAATGATTTTTTTATTTTCTCTCTAAAACCATCCATATTAGGAGTGTAACTAATCCTATCAGAAATTTCATCTATTTTTTGTTCAAGCTTTGGTGGAAATGGAAGCGATGTTTCTTTTAGAAATTTCTCTTTCGAGATAATAATAGCTTTTTCCATTTTTTCAGCTTCTCCGGAATGCTCTTCAACGGTATTTTTAAGTTTGTCCTTGACAAAGATAGTTGCACAATTTAGTTGATTCAAATTATTAGGGGATTTGAAATTATAGATGGAAAAGTGCTCCTAAAATTGAACGGTTTAACAATGATTAAAAATTATTTACGTACCTTATTATTATAAAATTGCAAGAATTGGTTAAAGGAATCATTGATTAATTCAAATAACTCTTTTTCATTATTCCTAATGTTGTCCAATGCTTTAATAATCGAAGAATTCATTTTTCGTGTTTAGTCTAAAAAATTCATTAACATATCCAAAAATAATTCTTTTTTAAATCAAAAAATGCAAAGAGTATTATTACTTTGCAAAAAAAAATTTTTTTAATAATATTATATGTAATCAAATTTATTTAAAATGCTTAATTGACAAATAAAATTAAAAAAAAATAAATAAAGCCTTTAAAAAACACACAAAAAATTAAAGTTAAAAAGATTAGAATTACTTTTTTAAAATCATATAACACCGCCTCCAGCAGACCCCGGTCTTCTGGAGCCTTGCTGGATCTCCATATTAAAAAAAATAAATACCTTTTTGAATTTTGACAGCGACCCTTCTTGAATTTTTGGGTAATTTTGAATTATCGATCAATTGTTTGACAACTTCTAAATCACTCGACACAGAATAGTTTGATTGATTGCTACGGCGGATCGATATGCGCTTTTTTATTCTATCAGTCTTTATTAGACGCTTCGTCTTGACGTAGTAACTAAAAGAATAAACGGACGCCTCGTCACTCAAGTTGTCCGTTTGTAGAGAAATAAGTAAATAGACGCCTCGTCAATCAAGTTGTCCAGAAGTAACTATAAGAATTTATGGACGCCTCGTCACTCAAGTTGCCCATAAGTAAAGAAATAACTAAATGGACGCCTCGTTAATCAAGTTGCCCGTAAGTAACTTAAAGAATAAATGGACGCCTCGTCACTCAAGTTGTCCATTAGTAAAATTAATTAATAACTTAACGCCTTGGAGATCAAGTTGTACATAAATACAATTAAAGAATTACTGGACGCTTCGACACTCAAGTTGTCCATTATTTAAAAAATTCAATATCTCTAATAGAAAGATGAGTCTGACAAAAAATTTTATCTCTTTTTGGTATACAGAGTTCAAAAAATAAATTTTTAGGATAAATTTTTTATTTTGAAAATTTTACTTCTCAAATTTTAATATGTTTTATATGATTAATAATATAATCTTTAATCAAATGCAAAATCTCTTCCTTGTTGCCATCTTTGTCCTCGATTTGATTCAATAGGATCATTGATTTTGTCATACTTAGCGCATTCTCCAATTTAATATTACAGTTTTTTATCTCATCTTTTATATCATTAATTTCTAAGTTATTTTTTACATAAAATAAAAAAAAAATTAAAAATAAAAAATAAAAACAAAAATACTTTTTTTTAATTTTTTATTTGAAAATGATACAAATAAGCATTTTGATTAACAATCAAAGTGTTGTCATCCCGATGTGGAAATGAATTTTTTAACAAATAAAGAGTTAAGAATAATTATCTTTCTCTAGAGATTCATTTATTAAAACAACTCCTAATTTGCCGAGTTTTCGGTCTAATCGCTAATCTCCGAATGACCACTTTCACTCAGAGAAGTGTATTTGTCTTTATCAATTAAGTTTTCGGTCGCTCCGACTGTGTTATTATTTGTTTTGTACTGTTTGAGTAGAATAAAGGACTCAAAATATTTTTTTTACCAAAGGATTATTTTTAAAATTTTGCTAATGGATGTTTTTACTAGACAAATTGGCAAATAGCTCGTTGATGGATGATTCGGACGATTCAAGCTGCATTGCGTTGTCTAGAAATTTATTTAATTGAACAACTGGAAACAAGAAATAAAATTCTTTTATAAGAGATTACATTAAAAAGATTAACTGAATCAAAATGACTGAGCTTCAACCACGCCTGAACATTAAGTTCAATGTTATTCAAAATTTAAGAGTAAATTTACATTGTTTCACTTAATGTTTCATATAATGTACAGGGGTTATTATGGCTCAAAAAGTTCAATAGAAACTATCTTTATTTTCATTTTCATACAATTGTAATATTTTCAAATATTTATATAAATATATATATCTTTTTTTTTTTCCTTTTTTTGTACTCTCTTCTTCTAATTTTTATTTTTACTTCTCCTAAAGGAGGTTAATTAAATTCAAATAAATAAATAAATTGTAATTGCAAAAATTGCTTAGTTTCATATAATTTCCTAGAGACATTAGATCATGTCTCATTTAAGTTCCCAGTGGGATATTACGCAAGGAAATACGGTACAAATTGAGTAAAAATTATTCATTTTTTTCATAAATTAAAATTAATATTGATAAAAAATATCAGAAAAATTACTGCAACATACTCTGTTGTACCTTTTTTAGGCTAAAATAATTTTTCTTATGTTAAAAATCAATTTAATTGTATGTTATTTTAATATTTTAATAGTCAATTGTTGAAAATAAAATTATAAGAGTAAAAATTAAAAAAACTCAATAAGTATACTTTTATGGTTTTGTGAAGTTCAGTACAAAAGAACAGAAAAATAAATGATTAAAAATAATAGAAAAACTTTTTTCTATAAGTTAAAAATTAGGACCTTATATTAATTGATTAGTAAAATGAATATTTTGATCAATATTTTTTTTATCTATTTGATCAGTATTTTTTTATTATAAGTATTTAATATATAATGTTCAGTAAAATCTATTAATTTGTAATGTAATTTAAAATTGATTTAAAAAATAAACAATCAAATATCTCTGTGAATGCAGCATTAACAATAGAGACTTTGTCATAAAAATAAGAATTATTTTTTTGAATATTTTTATAACTAATGACGCGGCTTTATTTCTTAGAAAAATTTAAAATTGACTTGAAAAATATGGTAAATATTTTAAAAATTAAAAAAAAATTAAAAATCGAGTCGAAATAAAAATTATTCTAAGAATAATGCCGCGTCAAAAATCAAATTTTAGTATTTAACAATGTATTTAATCGCCGTTTTATTAACAAACGGCGATTTTGGCCGGCCAAATCATAGACAGATGTCGAAATTTGCGATCACACCTTATCAGCGGAAAAAAATTTCCTGAAAAGTTAAACAATTTCCAAAAATTTTAAATTAAATAAAAATGCCAAATTTTTTTAGAAAAAAATAATTTTTCTTGAAATGGCTAAATTTTTGAAATTTTTTTCTTAAAAATTATATGAAAAAAAATTAAAGATTTGTATGTAATATTTGAAAATTTTTGTTAATGAAATTAAAAAGTTTTTTACACTTCTCAGATCTTAATCAGAAAGATTTGCAGGAAAATTGAACTAAAAAATTAAATTTTTTTTGCAAAAATTTTAGTAATTGTTGAAAAAATTTCCACACTTGTCCTAGTAAAAATTTTTGGAAGCATTTAATTTCAAACTTATTAAAACTCTTTATCAAAAATATTAAAAAAAATTCCATACCTGGTTAGATATTTCCGATTCGCTGCTCTTGGATTCTTCAAGTGACCTTAGCGAGCTGAGAGATTCAAACAATGAGTTAAATTGAGATTTTTTGTTTGAAAATAGACTAAACGTAGATAAAAGCAGTTCTGGATCCTGAGAGTTTTCTTTAGAGAAAAGATTTGAGAACATGTCGATTTCGCTAGGACATATGCTTTCATCTTTATCATCTGCTTCTTCTTTGGCCAGTATTTGCTTCAAATCCGACTTGTTTATCAAGGTGCATAAGTTTTTCGAGAACAAATCTTCAGTAGAACTTTTGGCCTCCTCGTCCTGTTTGGTTTCATATGAAATGTCCAAGTTCTCGGAGCATTCTTCCATTGTGGGCTCAAGGGGAAAATATGACGAAGAAGAAGATGACGCTGGCAAATTCTTTTTTTGGCTCTGAGTATCATTTGGCTCTGAGACTGCAGTAAGCTGCATCTGATTTGGATCAAATAGAAGCAAATTGTTTGTAGATTGTGATTTGTCGTGGTTGTTTTGCAAAGATAAATGGCGTAGTATCTTTTTTGGCTCAGTGTTTGGCAAAAAATAGGACCTAAATGTTTCATCATTGAATGTATTAGTTGAGTAATTCTCCAATTTGTTGTTGTTACAAGTGTTGGACGACAATGTTTGATTTGACAAATTAGGCTCTTGTTCGTACTCTTGTGGTGCAACATGCTCATAGGTCAGATCACTTTGACTATTAGACTCAGTCATAGTTAACACTGGTGTCGAACTAGACTTTCGATTTTTGTTCAGAATATTTGTCTTAGAATTTGAAAATAGGTTTTTTTTGGACATTGTTTTTGTCTGAACTGTGGAATTGGAATTTTGACCCGAAGGACAAATTTGACTGAAATGTTGACTAAGCATTTTGAAAGCATCTGTATTTTCATCGTATTCTACTTTGGATAGATCTACTGGCTCATCGAGTTTTTTCATATTTTGAATTGACATTGAATCTTCGAAATTGGACGAGTTTACTACAGTATTCAGACTGTTGTCCAAACTGGTAAATGCTTTTTAGTAAAAAAATTAGTTTTCTTTGATAAATTGATAGTTTTTTTCAATTAAATTTAAATTTTTTTTCAAAAAGGATAAACTGGATTTAAGTGATTAGAAAATTAATGATTTAATCAAGGCAAGACTTTTTTTAAAATAATAAACTAATTCGCAAAATTTTTAATACGTGATAGTAAAATAAAGATAAACAGAGAATGAAAATTGAAAAAAGATCTTAGTTTTTTTTCTATAAGTTAAAAACTAATAAATAAAAATTGCATTAAGAAAAATTAGTTTTATCTTCTAAACTTTGATTAAATAAATTCTACATATTTAAATTTAAATTTTTTCATATTTATTTAAAATGGTGAAATTTTAAAACAGCTTGAAATTTTAAAATTTTTAAATTTGAAAATAGGCTTTGATATTCCAAATTAATTTAATTTAATGTCAAAATCAAAGAAATATAAAATAGCTTTTTATAACATAACTAAAAATGAGCTTAATTATTAAAAAATAAACAAGGTAATATTTTTTAAATTTTAATTCAAAAAAATTAAGCTTAAAAATTAAGCTCGCTATGGTGGTGCCTTTTATTGTCCTGTCTTGAGTCTCTTTTTCAAAAGTTTATTTAATTATTTTTAAATTGTTTTATTTACATTTACAGTTTTTTTAACGAACAAAAGAACAAAAAATTAATAAACTTAAAAATGAATGCTTTAATCACTAACTTTGAATTTCTAAAAATGAATTTTAATTTGAAAATATCATTCTGCAATTAAATTTAAAATAAAAAATCATTCCAGTTTTCATTTTTTAAAACGGGTTCTGTGTAAAATTTTTTATCTTTTTTCTTTTTTCCTTTGTATTTTATTTACTTTTTATTCTAAATAATAAAGCTGTAGCTCGATGCAGATATACAAATAACTAACTAATTTAATTTAGATTAATTTTATAAAAATGTGCCGCCACAATTGCTATTGATCAGTCATGATTATGGCCACATGAAATTTTTTTGCCCTTCTAGATAGTTATTGTGCCGGTTTAGTTAAAGTCACCAAAAATAAAGTCAAAGTGGAGACATTAAAAAAATCAAATTCAATTAGGTAAATTCATGTAAAATTACAAAAGTGATTTTGAATTTATACCTGAGCAAGTCTGCTACTTATACTTACATAAAAATAAAAATCCGTACTTTTTTTAGAATCAGACTTGTTTTTAATTTTTTTTTATTTAAAAAATAAATTAGGAGTTGACCCCTAAATTATTTTTAAGTTTTTAAGTAATAAGTTTAGGTCAAAGTTATGACTTAAATTTATTTTCTAAGTCAAAATTAATAATTTAGTTTTGGATTTTTTCCGATCCAAGTGGTAATTATGGAGACCAAGCAATTATTGGACTTTTTTTTAAAATATTTTAAAGTTTTGAATTTTAATTTAAAAAAAAAATTTAAGTCCGGACTTGGACTTATAATGGGACTTTTAAACAACTCTGGTTATAAACTGCACTCACACTACTACAACTTTCATTAATTAAAGTCAATTTTTTTCTTTTTATGGCGAAAAAAGTAAAAAAAATAATAAAATAGAATAAAAAAAAGGTAAAAAAAAGGTAAAAAAAAAAGATTTCATTTTATATTTTTTTTCACTTTTATTGGCTGTTTTTTTTTACTATTTTTTAAAAGACAAAAAAAATTAACTTAAAAAAATTTTCACGATTATTTCCTTTTTTTACCATAAAAAAAGATCATCATATTTACATATAAATTATTGAAAATGCTATTTATCCAAAATTATCACTTAATTGAAAAAATGTTGACCCTTATCAATTTACGTTTTAAATTTTACGTAAAATTTAGCAAAAAACCCACTTATCGTAGCAGTACAGTAGATCGAAAAAAAAAAAAATTCTTTCAAAAATACCTATTTTACTATCGGGTTCAAATTTGAACTTGATCTTGCTTCCAAGAGCAGCTAGATTCTCTTTTTTGGACACATCACTTAGACTAGCGGCCGAACTGGGCTCAATCTTGGCGCCACTCTCGCACTGCATATTATCCACTGGATGAAAATGAGCCATATTGGCTCTGGACATTGCCAAATTCTGCATAGCCAAGGCATAATAAGTGCTCAGCTTGGTGGCGTCGTGACTCGGCGCCAAATTCAAGTCAAACTTCGACTCAAAGCCCATTCTGTAGTGATAAAACACGCCATTGTCCCAAATGACCTCGACCCATCCATTCGCGTCAATTTCACTGATGACAGTGCCTTCGGCCAAGCGCGCCTCCTCACCAACCATGTCCTGATTGGCCCAATTCCAGTCGACGCCACGCTGAACCCTGGCGCCGAGCACCATCTGCTTTTGCAGCGAACTCCTCGCCAGCAAGCGCTTCTGTCGCCGCCTCTCCGAATCGGACAGTCGCGTACTACTAGAGCTCAAGTTCACAGTCATCAACTTGTCACTGACCAGAGCAGTGACCGTGCCGTACAGCTCAAAACTACACAAAGACAAAATGTATTTGGCGCCGCTCTGATTCCGGTCTGTTTTTTGCACGCGAAAAAACCACAATTCCTCTCTCTCCTGCTTCACCTTGGCCGTCTCTGCCACAGACAATGTGCACGGCTGACCAAAGTCGCGCAGGCTTTCGTCGTTCGAGTGCGTGTGGGCCTAGTTTCGTGGCGCCGTCTTCTGAAAGCCGTTCGAGTATCTGAGTGTGTAGTGAGTGGGCACAATGAACATGCCAAAATCGACTACGAACCAAAGACGCTTTTCGGAGCCGGTCGTGTGACATCTAGTCGCCACTCGGCACAGAAAATCCTCTGCTTTGCCCGACGCCATCTGCTTCATCGACTCGCTGTACAACATCAGCTCGTTGTGACTGCACGGATTTATCCAGTCTTGAGTGCTTAAATTTTCCAAAAAAAGTTGCATTCCTAATTTCCTTATTTATTTTGCTAAAAAGACAAAATAAAAAGCATCAAAAGAATTGAATTTGATTTCTGATATTTTGATCGATTATAAAAAAATATTTAAATTTTTTTTTAGGGAATTAATATGCAACATTGCATGTTGCATCATGTTGCAATAATTTTCAAGAAAATTTTTTGTTATATTCGATTTTAATTTAATTAATATGTATATTTTTTGTTCAAATTGTTCAAATTGTTCTGAATTTCACAAAACCCTTAACGAATCGTTCAAATATTTTTTTACCCGAACATAGCTTTTTTAGACAATAATAATAATAATATTAAATATAAAACTAATCAAATTTTAATTTCTTTTATCATTGGTATTTCAAGAATTTACATAAAATAAAAACCTTATATTTTCTTGTTTTGTGACATGTCACTATTACGGTTACTATTTTTTAGTAAAAATTGATTTTTAGGGGTATTTTCGAGTTTTATGACATGTCATAAATCGAAATTTTCAATCACTGTTCGTTATATAAAGACATGTTAATATTTTAGGATATCCTACAATAATGACATGTCATAAAACTCGAGTAATTACGTTACCTTAAAAATATAATCATTAATTAAATAATAGACGGTCAGAAAAAAAATACTTGATCTTTTGTCATAAATAAATGGCTATTTAATATTATTTGTGTCGATTGGTTTTGATGACAGGATTTTTTCAATAAAAGCACACTGAAATTAAAAAATTAAATAAATAAAACAAAATTTTTCTTCCAGTACTTTTTCAAATATTTAGTTGATCTAAAAAAATAATGACTTGATTTATGAATTAATAATATTCTCATAATTCAATTTATTCGACTGAGCTCAATAGAAAATCTAAAAATGTTTCTTAATTAAAAATACATTTCAATAAATTTTTTGGTATTTTAATATTATTCTACGAGATCAATATTTTTCAAGCTATCAAGTCATTATTTATCCAGAAATAAAAAAATATTTATACCACATCAATTAATTCATTTTTCATATTTTGAGGTAGCTTTCGATCAACTTTAAGCTCTCTAATTAAAGTTATCCGTTCCATTTCTGCATTAAAAGGACAAAACAATTCAAAAAGTATAATTCCTAAGCTAAAAATATCAGTCTTTGATTAAAATATCTGGTCATTTTTAAATTTTAAAGAATTTTAATAATTTACATACTTTTAGATCATAAATTTTTCAATTCAATTGTTCAGGTGATGCATACAAGGTCGTTCCAACTCGTTTTGTATGATCAAATCTTCTTGTGTTGATGTCTGTACTTTCTAATAATAGATATTTATTAATTATAAGCTTGTGTAGAAATAATAATAATCTGAGTATTTCTGCAGAATTTAGTAATTTTTCATTGTATTCAATTAAAAATGATAAATCAAGCAAGGTAAATGGGTTAAAAAAATATTTTTACAGTCATTTTTTAAATTTTTATTAATATTTTTGTCAGGGTTGTTTAAAAGTCCCAAAATATTATTTATTTTAAGGAAAATTTATTTTATAAATTTGAAAAACTGGAAAAAAATTGACTTTGGGTTCTCGGAACTTCGAGTCATCACGATTAACACAATTTATTATTTTAAAATACTTAAAAAATTTTCTAGTAATGGTATTCATCTTGAAAAATAATTGAAAAGTTTTGGAATTTTGAAAAAAAAAGTGTCTTGACTCGGACTTTTGACTTTTAAACAACTCTGATATTTATTTATAACAGATTATGATCTGGAAAAAAAGAGATTTGTTTCTCTAAAGCGATTAATATGAAACATTTACTAAAAGCATTAATTCAAAATATAAAATTCAAATTAAGTGAAATTGTAAAATAATAAGAACATTACAAAAGGTAAATAATCTTTAAACTTTTTAAAATAAAAATTATAAAATAAAATGTGTGAATGCAAGAAAGTAAAACAAATATAGTTGCATTAGTTGTTAAAATATGCTAATCATTCTTAGAATTTAAATCAAAATACATTGAACTAAAAAATTTGTGGATCAATTTTCTGATAAGAATAGTAAAACTTTACATTTTGAAAAATGTATTTGTCTTCAAAAATATTAAAGTTCGTCACAAAAAAATCAGACTATTTCAGATTTTT
Organism: Brachionus asplanchnoidis; assembly: GCA_025491095.1. Lineage (NCBI taxonomy): Eukaryota > Metazoa > Rotifera > Eurotatoria > Ploima > Brachionidae > Brachionus > Brachionus asplanchnoidis. Next base: position 41,803 of record JAILYF010000077.1, read on the forward strand.
TTTATAAGTCATACATTCAAAGTCAAGTCACGTTCGAGGACTTTTAAATAAAAATGGCCAATAAGTCATCTTAATTAAAATCTTAATATTTAAATTCCAAACATTTTTTGAACTTTTGAAAAACTAAAAAAAGTAAAAAACTAAAAAAACTAAAACACTAAAAAACTAAAAAACTCACCTCTACGGACAATTGTCCGTAGAGGTGACAAGACCCCATATCAATTAAAACAAGCAAATTACTATGTTAAAAATTTAATCTTTAGTAGCACTGCTTATGTTGTCAGCAATAATATGATTAAAAAAATTGTAAATGAAAGATTCATAAACGAATTCAAAGATTCAAAAATACTGGCAATTGAACTGATTTCGCGTCATAGACGTTCAAGAACGAAAATAAAAAAAGAGCAAAATGTAAACTACATTAGAACATTTAGAAATACATATTAAGTATTTATTCAATATATACCAGGATTTAAAAGAACCAGAGCAATTCAAGGTTGTTGTTTTTTCTTTTATATTGTTTAATTATTAGATTTTATTTCAAGACTTCATTTGTAACTGTTTGTCTGGTCAAAAAACAGCTGGTTGTTGTAGTCATGTTGCCAGTGTAATTAATTTCCTCAGCTATTGTAAGAGTATTTGATAGAAATTTGAGAAAAGAGTATTCGAACAAGATTGTGATAGATTAAGATAATAATCAGATTCCAAACAGTCCAATTAATATTCGAGGGAAAGAAACAGAAAAGAAAGTTCAAGCGATTCTGAATTAACTTCAAGTGAATCGTTACAAAGTGATTTTGATAATTCTGTTGACCAGGTGACAACATTACAAAATCACTATGATGAAATTGCAGACTCTGAATTGATCAATTTTAAAATGAATCTCCCAACATGGCAATCTTTAATAAAATACAAAGGAATAACAGATGTTTATGTTACAAACAGAAGTTCAATTAACTATTTTTTACTTGCATTTTGGCTAATTTTCTCTAGAAATACGAATATTTTTAATAATTTGCCCTCAAATGATTCAAAATTTATATTAATCGAAATTATCGAAATGATATATAAAAAAAATTGGAACAATGCAAAGGATTATGGATTAATAGTATAATGGTAGATGGAAAAAATCTAAACGTTGAAATGCATACAAATCAGATTACAATATATGGTACAGAAAAAAATTGTTTTTTTGTATATTTAAATGATTTTCAAAAAAATCGATTGATTAAATAAAGTACTTTAAGCTTTTATTTAAATGACAGGATAATTAAGGATATTTCTTACGATATATTTTTTAAAAAATCTTATCAAAAAATCATTTTGTTTTATTTTAATATTCAAAAATGCAAAGAATGTTGTGCTGATTCTAAATGTGAAGTTAAATTTTTTTTATAGTCCATCATTTTTATTTATTTAATCCTATCATAATAATGTTTTTATAAATGAATTACCAAATGTGATAACATGTGATAATAATAAATATCAGAATCTATGCTCAACATTAAAAAAGCCTGGACATATTGTTTGAATTTTTAAAATTGCGGGAAAATATTGGGTAATTGACGAAATATATAAAAGCGCAAAAGAATTGGCGGGTGCAAAAAAATTAGAAAAAAAATCAATAAAAAGAAAATTACTACTTTAGAATGATATTAACAAATATTTCTCTTTATTTTTTAATTTAATTTTTTTTAAAGTTTTAAATAAGTAAATTTTTTTTTAAACCAAAATATCATACTTTCAATTATTTTTTTAATTCAAACTTTAGTTTTGCGAAAATGGTTTAAAATATTTAAATCAAGGAAAATAACACGAATTTATTTAAAAAGTTATATACAGTCCTTGTTGATCTGAAAAATATTAAAATGAAAAAAAAAACTTTTTTTTGTCCTTTCTAATTTTAGTTTATCACTTACAAATTACAAAATATATATACAAAATATCGAATATTTAAATAATAATATTTTAGTCACAGAAAATTACTGAAAATCATAAATTAAAAGAAAGAACAAATATTAGATTTTTGACACACAAATTATCAATTTACAAATAAATAAAGAAACAATCATGAAAAAATACATAAGAAAATATATATATGTCATTTTTTTAATTTAACTTTAGGGCAAGTGTGCAAATTATGAAAAGGAAACTAAATTAGACAATCTCACGTGTAATGAAAGAGTCTGTTTCGTTCATCTTTAATATTGAAAAAAATTCATCCATGACTGCATTTTCATAAGGATTCGCTATACAAATCGCCATATCAACGCTCAGATTAGTATTTCCTGGTTCTAAGTAATCCAAAATTCATTTAGGTAATTTCGATTTTCTATCGTTTCTGTCAAACTTATAATCTGCCATAAACATTAAACCATAATCATTTTTACCTCTAATAACACGTCCTAAAAATTGAGCAGCTTGTCTAATCGCATCAAAAGAAGGAAACTCATTAGATTTTAAGTAATAATTAACATTCAAATATTCAAACCTTTTTTTTAACCTAACACTTTTTGTATATTGATATGGAGCACCTAAAACTATGACACACCTTCCATGTTCGTTTTTAAAATCAATTCTTTCACTTACCTTACCTCTGGCTACAGAAAATAAAATAGCCACTCTACCATTACCACAAGCTGTTTGAAAATTAAGTAAAGCTTTGTCTATTTCTCCAATATCAAGAGTTTCTATAAATATAAGTTTATTTTTGATAATTTCACTCATTAAATTAATTTCACACCAAACTGAAAAAATTTTCCTCGTAAAAATATAACTTGGAAAAAATACTACCATTCCTTACGGAACAATTTTCCTTAACTCAATAATAAGATTTGCATAAATTCTTATTACTGATAGATCATTTCTAAGTGAATAACTTGAAGAAAAATTATTTTCTTTTTCTTAATTTAATACTATGTTATATTCAGCTATAACATCACCAACTTTCATAATCATTTGATCATATCCTTAAGTTACAATCAAAGGTCCTGTGCAATTCTTATCAAGTTGTATTTTAATTTCTTTACTTATCACAGTAACAAAATAAAGAAGTTGAGCATATATTCCTAAAGGAGATAATGTTTCACTTGTAATAATTACGCTTCTATAAGGGAAAACACCTTAAAGTACCTTAAAGCATTTAAACATTTAAGTCTTAGTATTGATGAAAATACCGGTGGTGCTTGCGTATAAAAAGGTTCAAAAATTACAGAAAACCCGGTTTTAAATTGTGCACAAAGTGTTCCGACTCACAAAGTGATTTTACATTAACATAATCTGTCTCTTTGACTTTCAAAGTTCTTATAAAAGCATTATATCTTGAACTTAAAATTGAAAGAGTTTTTTTATCAATCAATGTCTCTTTAATAGAATTGTAAAATGAAGAAGTTATTTCTGTTGTTAAATATGTTGTTTTTAATTTTGTTTTAAAAAATTCAAGAATTCTTTTTTTTAAGTACGCTTAGAAAATGAACAGCATTTCGAATATTTTCTGAGGCAAATACATATTCTAATTGATATTTTTTACTTTTTTTTTCTTAAAATTAAATATTATCGAATCTTTAAAGTATATCACAAAAAAAGAAATGAATCGTAATAGTCTAGCAATAAACAAAAATGTATCGAAAAAGTGTAGCAAAAAATACAAATGAATCGAGGAAGTATAGCTCTAAAAAATGAATCATAAAAGAATAGCTTGAGATTTTATATAATTTTAGCTTATTAAAAATTGAATTAAATTATTTATTTTTTTTTAGCTGTGTCGAGCATAAGCTTCTTCAGATGAAAAACAAATCAAAACTGAGAAGAAAATATTAAAATAAAAAAACAAAGAAAAAAATTGAAAAAAGTTTAAATTAAAAAAATATTGAACTAAGAGTATGTCGATCTATCTTGATTCGGAATCCTTCTCATTTTCTTACACCAGTCTGACAACCAATGTAACATAATTACTCAGCCCTGCTCCAACATATTTCTGACTCAGTTCAAAAAGTCAAGTTAGTAGTAGTATTGCTGTAGTGTAAGGAGTTGAGGTTTATTTAAGTCTCTTGATCTTATATGTTGGAAGAGTTTCAAATTTTCCAAAATTAAAATTTAAATACTAATTTCCTAAAAACTTAGAAATTTTTTTTATTTATCTGGAAAGTCTAGTAATGTAAAAAATTGTTTTGCTTAGTTCATTTATCACAGTTATTAAAAAAGAATGATTTGTTAAGTTAGATTTGAAAATAAATTTTTTATTTTCCAAATGGTAAAATTTGGAACATAAATTGAAAAAATATTTTAGATATTCCGAATAGAGTTAAAACAAGGTATATTTATTAGTTAAAATAAAAAAATTTGGGTCATATAATCACAAATTAAACAGGGGCAAATTTCCAATGCAAATACTGTATTCCTCTTTTAAATAAAGTACATTTTTCGAATCTTTTATTTTTATTATATAATTTTAAAAAATCAAGTTTTAAGAACAAAGCAAAATTATTCGAGAATCTAAAATTTATTTTTTTTTTCTTCATATTTTTTATCTATCAAATCTTTACAAAATAAAATTTAGCAATTTAATTTTTTTTGTAATAATTATCATTGGACCATTGTGAACCATACCATAATAATTTAATAAAATTAAAAACAATTTTTTTCTTAAATTTGTCATCAACAATAAGTTTTTGTGATCATGCATCTAAATATTAGTGATGATTTTTTTTGACTGTTTGGTTCATCAATTTTTGGCTAACTGAAATAAGCTTACCACAAAACCAATATTTGTGTAAACTTAATTAGTTTAGCCCATTCTGCAACTTAAATAAATGCACTGTATTAACTATTTAGTTTGTCATTCTAAAAGAAAAAAAAGTTTAACTCATCAATTGTATTGATATTTTTGGAATCTTTAGTTGATGATCAATTCAAGATATCACTTCAATTCAAAAACTTTACCTTTATTAAATTAAATCTTTAAAATTTTTAAAATAATTTATGTAATTATGAATATTTATAACAATATTTTTTAAAATAAAAAAATTTTTTATTTCAAAATATTTATAGGAGAAATCAAGCGTTTCATTTAAATATTTATTTGGAATATTTTAAGTTCATTTTAAAACTTAATTTTTAACTTTGAATGCTAGATATAAATACTTTTGGAACTAAAAATATTAATAAAAACTCCAATAACCATCAGTTTAAAAATTTAAATTTTAATAATCGATTTTATAAATAGATTGAAAAAAATATTTTTTTAATTATTTTATTTTTAAAACCGACAAAACATGTAAAGAATGTAAAATTGAAAAAATTTAAATAAATTTAAAGATTATATTTACTATATAAAGATAAATTTTTGAATTGAAATGATATTTTGATTTGATTTTAAACTTCATTTGATTTGATCATGTTATCATGCCCTTAAATAAATATTTAGCTTTAATTAATCATTATGTTTTTTATATTAGATATGTAGCAATTGCTTCTAAAGAGAATTCAAAATGTATAATGCTGTGCTTATTTGAAAAAAATTAAATAAAATAATTATGGTTTTAAATATTTGACTTGAAATTGCTCATAAATTTTGCTGTGTTAGTGCTTCGGAGTGATTGTCAGCAAAAGTTTAATTTTCAATGTCAATAAAGGCGGTAGTTTTTTTCGTCGCTCCTAGTTTTGGTGGTCTAGATGAACTTTTTATGTTCTCAAGTTCATGTATTCCTTTAAATATATTTAAATTATAAATTAATTTAATTACAGGGCTGATTTGAAATATTTTATATAAAAAAATATATAAACAAATTGAACAACTTAGTAAAAAACAAAACACAGATAAAAAATTTTATTAGAATAATAATTATTTGCTGTGACAATAAAAAAATCTTTTTTTAAATAGTTTAGAATTTAATTTTAAATACCTTCTCAATTAAATTTTCATATTTTTAATTATATTTTAAAATATTTAATTACCACTTTTAATTCAGATAAAAACTTTTTTCCAAAATTTTACTCATTTCCTAAACTTAATAAATTTTACCGTTTAAAATTCATTTTTTACTAAAATTAACGCAAAAATCGGTAATCGATAATAATTTTTTCAATTTTTTTTTAAATTTATTAAACTAGCTAAAATATATTATTAATAGCCTAAAAAATTATATTTTTATATTATATATTTATATATATATAGCATAATTTTTCGAAATTATACGTAAAATACATACATGTGTAATTTTGAAAAAAATTAATTTAATTTTCCAAAAATCCTAGTACCAAATCAGCTCTGAAAATGATATAAAATGGCCTTTTTTCTAAATCTTGGAATTTTTCTAATTTTTTTGCTGTTCTTTTTGCTAAGCCTCGAATATAGCCTCGAATTTTCTGGCAATTATTTCCTAAAACTGAAATTCTTCCTCGCTATTCGGATCTGGTTTGAGCATTAGATATGAAAATGCAAATTTAACTTCCGTTTTTTTTTCTTCTTTCTGCTTTTCATTTTCCACTTTCATGTTTGCTTTCTTCATAAGCCCTATCTCTTAAATCTTCCAAATAATCTGTCACTAATTTGGACTGTTCAATGTACATAACATTTGCTTTCATGGCATTTCGTAGTAGTGTTGTTGTCCGTGCAAGCGGACAGTAAACAGGCCAAAAATTTTTAAAACCGTGTCCGTGACCGTATTAACCGTCGCAATTTCGGCGGGCGGACCTTGGCCCGTTTATTGTGGCGGGCTACTTTTTGGCCCGTTTAGTAACCGTTTAATTTTAAACGGGCGGACAAAGTTCAAATTTTGGCGGTTGGGTTTGAATTTAATATAAAGACTTTTCTTTAATAATTAATTAAAATAATATTTTTAAAATTTTTTCAAAAACGGACATTATAATTTTTTTTTTTTAAGTGAAAATTTAAACCGTTACTAAACGGGCCAATAACCGCTCGCCAAAATTGGGATGGTTTCTTGGACCGCCCGTTTATTTTTAAACGGGCCAAAAATTAGCCCGCTAAAATAAACGGGCCAAGGTCCGCCCGCCAAAATTGGGACGGTTTCTTGGACCGCCCGTGAATTTTTTAACGGTTATTAAACGTGTCAAAATTTAACCCGCCAACATAAACGGGCCAACAACCGCGTTGAACCGCCCGTCTATTTGACCGGTTAGCTCTGTCAGCGTCCAGCACTATTTCGTAGCAAAATAAATGCTTTTTTCCGTTTGATGCCTTCCAAAATTTTGGCATATTAGATATAAAATCGACCAAATTTGACACAGTATTTGTGCTTCTTCATCCAAGAAAGCCAATCTAACTTCCGAGCCTCGTTTTTTTTTATTTAAATAAATTTTTGGATTAAATTTTTATTAAATTTTCTAAAAAAATTATCCTCACATAATTCATGAAAATTATCCACGGCCGATGATCATTTTGATATGTTTTGTTATGTTTACAATTTGTCAAAGCTTGATTATAAACTTCAATTATTTGACTTTTTTCTATTTGTTCATTTGTTTATAATTGATCAGACAATAAAACATGTTGAAGCCAAACGTCAATATTATCATCATGACGTCTCTGAATTTCCTTTTCGTAGAAGCTGCGTATTCTATTCAAATAAGATTGTTCCTCTAAATCGTTCTTAGAGCTTTGCTCAACAATCGGATTTGTATTTTCTTTATCTTGTTTGCTCATTTTTTAATTTAATAAACTTTAAAAAATAGATTTGATTTAAAATTTAGCTTTTTTTTAAAAGCAATTCTAAATATTGGCTAATCATCCTTCATCTTCAAACCAAAAAAAGCATGCATTTAGCATGATGAAATTAAAATTTAGTGTCTCGAGAAAATTAAAATAAATTATAAAGTTAAGTGAATCTCATCACATCATTTATATTAACATCCTAATAGATAAAATAAAAAAATTAAATTTTTTTATAGGTTATTTCATTGCCACAAATTTGCAACTGGCCATACCAGAACGGATTAACATTCTCAACATGGTTCAGAATCGACCAAGTGAGTGGATCAAGTGACGAAAAAGAAAAGCCCTATCTTTTTTGGCTAGGCACAAGCAAAGGCATGGTAAGGAGATGCAGCATTAAATTCAGTATGAGTTCAAGCCAAGGGAATGATACATAAATGGATATCACTTTTCAACAGTGGCAATGCAGTTCTAAATTTACCAGAATGAAGTGTTCGATAAATTCTATATCGGATGCGACCCGGAAACAAATTAAATAAATTAATTCAATGGCAAATTGAACTCAATTTATTTTTTCAGCAATGCTTTGGATTCAGCAATCATCGATGCTGTGTACAATCTTGGGCCTTCGTATAAGAACCAGATTCGCTTTGAAAACGAGACAGCTCTTCTGCATTCAAAAAACGAAGCAAGAAAATTACTCTACGATGGAAAGTTAACCTGAGTTTATTGTATTTTTATACAATCCGGTCAATTGTGATTCACAGCTTATCTTGCAGTAAGCTCCAAAACAAAATCAGTCTAATTATTTTTCTCATAATGCTCACGCTTTAATGTTAAATGACGTAAAAGAATTCATAACAGCGTACATTTACAATGTACTACTGTTAAATAAATCAAAAAATAGCTCTTGCTCAACAAATGGACAATTTATAAGCAAATTTAAAAAACCGAAAAGTTTTTATTTAATTCATTTAAATTTTTTTCGTTTTTTAATTTCCAAATTTGGGATTTGATTTTCTGTATAAAATCATAAAAAAAGTTAATAAAAGACCGAAATAACTATTCAAAAAATATCTAACGAATGTCCATACTCTCCAGAACTTCAAAAAGTTAAAATGTTTATGTTAAATACATAAATGATAATCAAAAAAAGCTAATAGATATATATTTTTTTAGTAAGTTTGATTTTTTTAATTCCATTTTTAACCAACTTGTTTTTTTATCTTTTTGGCTTATTTTTTTTAAATCATTGTTTCTCTGTTTGGTTTAAAGCAAACAAATGGGAGCAATAAGCCAATTAAGAAAAAACATTTGAAATTTAAAAAAAAATAATTTAAGTAAAAATTAAATTAAGAATATTTGTCTAAACCATCAAAATTTGCCATTTTGTCGCCAAAATTCCCTTCACGAGTTGTAAGCTTAGGACAATAATTATATAAATCAAAATACATTTGAAATTACGATGACGGTAATACTTTTTGTTCTTTTGGTATCTTAACTAGATGTTGGAAACATTTATATTTGAACTCACAGACCGAATAGTCATTTTTTTTAAATTTTTCACATTTTTTTCTAGAAAAATAAAAAATTTTTGTATAAAAATAAATTAATTATAGTATTCATTTGATTTTACCTTTTTTGAAGAAAGAATTCAAAAATCATTAAATTTTTTGGATAAGGAGAATAAAAAATACCGAATCATGTTCATTCTGACAAATTCAAATTGACAAGTTAAATTTGCCGAGTCTTATTATGAAAAAAATTAATTAGATATGTATAATGTCGCCACACTTTTAATTTGCCACACATTTTTATGACTTGTCAAAATTTTTTAAGAACAATGCAATTCAAGCCACAATCAAATCACACCCCCACCAAACATTTGCTAAGCTTAATAGAGTGCTGAAAGTTAGAACAGTCCAACACAGAGAATTTGAATATAAGGTTATCAACTGGTGAGTCTCATAAACGAGCAAACAAGTATGTGTTATTCTAGAAAAAAATTGGTGATATACTTATCGATTTCAAAGAAGAAAATAGAATTGAGTATTTGAAAAATATTTCTTTATTAATTGAATATTAATTGATTAATTAATTTTTTTTGTACAAATTGTAACTTGTTAAAATAAACTTTGTCTAATTAAACCTTGTCAAATTTATTTCTGGCACATTTGATTCTAACATAATTAACATGTCATAATGAAATCTTTTATTTTAAAGTTGTCAGAATGAACGATTACCGAAAATACCAGAGTTGTTTAAAGTAACAAAACTTAAGTCAGATCAAGAATTTTTTTTTTTTTCAAAGTCCAAGTCTGGAATTTTTTTTTCATTCAAAAGTCTAAATCCAGGCTTTAGAATTTTGAATACTGAAGATGAAATTTATGCAAAAATTGCAAGATAATCTTGTAAATGGCAAATCTATTTAATTAATCTAGACAACCCATAAGTATATATATTTTTTGATATTAAGCCTGATCTAGTAAATTAAAAAAAAAAGTCGTGACTTGAAATGTCTGTATCGATACCTCTGAAAGATATCGATATTTTATCGATATCTCTGGACGATACCGATTTATTGTTTTTATCGATCGAAATTATCGATATCAAGCACTTCTTTTTGTTTTTTGATAAGCTTAAAAATTAAAATTTATAGTAGTAGTTGAAGTTCTTGCTGCGACACCTAAAATGTTGAGTGACTGAGCCCATCACCACCGATTGGCCGTGTGGAGCTGTAGCAGCCGATTCCTTTAAACTTATTTAAAGCCATTTTAAAATTAGCGGTCGACTTAGATTTCACCACATTTATAGATATTTTAACTTATCAAATAATTTTTTTCATAGCTTGGTTTTTATAAATAGACTGGAAAAGCCTGAGGCCTTGATGTTATGAGAATGAAACAAGTTGCCGAAAAACTAGAGTCTTTTCATTTGGAAAATTAAAAATTTTAAAAAAATTGAAATTGAAAATGTTCTAGTTTTTTATGAAAGCTTCAAACAATTAAGAGTTTTAGATTTAAATGGTGTCACAAGTTTTCAAATTGATTGCTTCAAACCAAAAAAGATTCTGTAATTTTAAAAATTGATGAAAATTTTCTATCAAAAAAACTATTAAAAAAACTCGGAATTTTTTGATAGAGGTAGAAAAATTTGGAAACAAGTCGTTGAAAAAGTTTCAAAAATGTCAAAAAATAGATTTTCAAAATCATGAATACTAATAAATAGATAATATAATTATAAACCATTTTCTTGTAAAATTGTATTAGCTAGCAAATAATTTTATTTGATAAATAATAGATTTAAGGATAATTTAAAAAAAAAGTAAATATTAAAAAAAGTCAGAATAGCTAACTTTATAACTTACTTATTTATATATAAAAAGAAACTAATATGTTCCTTAATCTTATATATTGGCTTTAGGCAATCATATCTTTGTTTTTACATCCAAAAATTCTACAGGAACAAACCCAATAAATAACCCACACCTTAAATTTATGTAAATTTCAGTTTTGTAATTAAATGTGGTACAAGATTTTATACTTAATGCTAATCCAAAAATATTTATATTTAAAATCCCTAATTCCGCTATCAGATTATTAAATATTATAATAAATCTTTTGCATGAACCTACAACTTGCACACATACTTTACAATATATATTGTTATATATCATAAATCTTTAAAATTTGTTAGTCTATAATCTTAGTTTCCAAATAAACTTGACTCCTAAAATTTTTTTTGCATATAAGTTTTATAATCAATTTTTTAATTATCATAATCAAATATCAGATAAAGCTGGTTACTATTAATTATAAAGATTATAATTTGTATAGTTGTATCAATTAAATATGATCGATCACTACACACTCAAGTTACTTCTAATGAGAGTTTTTTTTAAGTAACAAGTCTTAAGTCAAGTCATTGACTTGACTTGACTATTTGATATCTTTTCTATAAAAGTCTGAAAATTACAAACTGTCATTTTCACCTTGACTTTGAAGGGATATCTTTTGAAGTTAGCTCTGTTAAACAGAATGTAAATTTCCTCTTTTGTTACAAACCACCGTCGTATTCAGATTATGATTTCATTAAAAATCTTGAGCAATTTTTAGTATCCTATAATTTGAATTATAGGGCCACGATTATAGGAGATTTAAATATGGATCATAAATCTGGTGAAAATTGTTTTGTTAAATTTTTAAGGGATTATAACTTAGAAAGCATTACTAATATAATTTTAGCTTTACGAACCTTCACGGATAAGTTTCTTGAACAACTCTTGGGAAGTTAAAGCCAAGCTAAGTTATATCGATCATGTTATACATCAATAAGATTTTGATTCTTTTTCAAGTATTATAGGTTGTCCTTTCAGTGATCATAAATTTGTACTGGGCTCTTTTCCTATTTCCGTTGAAAGATATAATATTACACTGTCTCGGTACCTTTATTTTTCATATCAATTGCAAAACACCAGAGATCATCATCAGATATGACGACAGTTGGTTTGAAAGTTAGCTCAAACTTTCGCCTATTTGCTGCCATACCTTTTAATGAGAAAAAAAATTGACTCTATCTTAAATTTGAGTATTAAATAATCGAGAATTATCTATAAAAGTTTCATCATTTTTATTTTAGTTATTTTATTCGTTGTAAAATTGCTCAATTAAAATATATTTAAAAAAAATATTTTTTATTATAAAATAACAGCATTACCACAACTTTTTGAATTGTTTTCAAAATTATTCAAAATTTTTTTAATCATTCCTTTTAATATAAAATCTTCTTGAATTAGCTGAATTTCCTTTCATTTTCTTATTACCAACTTTTAAAAAGCTTAATTTGATCCTAGTATATCTTGGTCTAGTTTTTCTCCATAGTAAAATTTACCTAATTGCTTGAAATATTCGTTTATATTTTCTGAAGATTCCAATTCCCAAATACCAATTAGTTCGGATTGCATTCTTAAACTTTTTTTGTAGGAGATAAAATAAACTGAATATTCCAAAAATATGGAGAAAATCAGTTCAATTTCGTTTCTTAATTGATTATCTTGAGACAAACGTTCGATGTTCCATAATCATAATATATTTTTTAAAACATTTAATTCAAGAAAGGTAGAAAAGATAATTCATTGCATTAATACTTTCTGATAAAAAATCAAGCCAATATTTCTAGTTAAAAATTTCATCTAAAAATACGTAATTTATCTAAATTAAAAGTAAAATTACGAAAATAAACGAAAAAAAACGAGGTTAATTTTAAAAATTTAAATTTAAATTTATTTGACTGATCTATATATTTTTTATTTATTTTATTGATAAATTAATTAATTAATAGTTGAAATATTAATTTTAATTTAAAATAATATTTCCTAAATATATAACAAACCCTAGTCCCTTAACCAAGGTTCGGTCAGAGACCTTAAATGGTTTCAAAATTTTTGTTGTTAAAAAACTGGACAAATTTGTAATAAAAGCGACAATTGATTTTGATAAATGAATTTTTATGCTTATTATTTTTATTTTTTGTAATTAGTTTTAAAATTTTTTTTTTTTATATTTTTATTTAATATTAAATTATTGTATTAATTTAAAATTTAAACTAGTTAAATTAATTAGTAAGAATGAGTATTAGAAAAGTTAAGTATCAAATTTTGATAAATAGGTGAAAACCTGCTTAAATTTTTCGTAAATAAAAATAAATAAAATAAAAATAAAAAATTATAATTAATTAATAAATAGTTTAAATATTAATTTTAAATAATATTTTCTAAATATACAACAAACACTAGTCCCTAAACCAAGGTTCAGTCCGGGACCTTTTTACATTTTAAAAACTTTTTAAAATGTAAAAAGGTAATAATGATTTTTATAAAAAGAAGTAAAAATTACAAGGAAAATGTTTTTTAATATTTAAACTCTTTGACTATTAATGAAAAAAACGCGATGATTATAATTTTTTGTTAATCATAGATATAAAAAAAAAAGGCGTAAAAATTTTAAAATAAAATTTTTTATGACAATATCCGAAAAAAAGCTAAGCTATTTTGAAGATAAAACTTCACGTAAATCATAATTTTTTTAGTTTAAAAAATGATAAATAAAAGAATATAAAAATTATACACAAAATTAATAAAAATATTTAAAACCTAAAAATTTACATTGGAGTCATTGTTGTATAATTACTTGTTGTAGGTCTGGAGAGTTTAGTAATAAATATTATAAAAAGAGTATATTCAAACTTAAATTTTATAAAATCAGTACTGTTGCTTAAACACGATTGTAATTTTTCATTAAAATTTTCAGTACTCTTTTTACCACTTTATATTTTTAACTAAGCTTTTGTTAAATTTTTAATAAAATTAGCTCGAAATGATTCTGACAATTTTTTATTTTGGGATATCAAAATGGGTAAGGGTTACCCCTCACCCTTTCATCATTGTCTATTGAGCATGTTCATCACATTATGAACGATTTGGTCGGCTCAGAGAACAAAATTGTAGATTTAATTGTAAAAAATGTTCTCCAAGAAGAAAAGGCCAAGATTTATGAGTTTGTGCTGCGCTACAGGACGGCATGCAAGCTAAAAAACTTGAAAGTGTAGTGACTAAATTGGGCTTTGCCGAGTGAACCAATTTGTCTATATACGATGATGAAAAAGAAATACCTAAAACAAAGGACAAGCATATTTTGCAACGAGTTCGGAGGGCGCCCAAGTTGAAAAAATCGGCCCAAAAAGTCGCTTTCTATTCAGCCAAAGTCGAAAACTTCAAGCCAGACAATGCTGTTTTGTTCAAAGTGATGAGTTCCGACTCGCCCGATGAACTATGGGTCCAAGAAGTGGTCGACTCGGACCAAATTTGTGAAAAATTCCATTCCAATCTCAACCACCACTACACCTGCCTAACAAGTGCGGAAAATTTCACCAAAACACCAGTAACTTTCAATAAGAAAAAAAGTGAACCGGGACGAATTTCACCGGGTTCAAGTAACTGAAAAGTCGGACAACAAATACAAGACAATTTGTGTTGACATTGGGCAGTATAAAATAGCCAATGAGCCAAATTTTTTTGAATTGGAAAAAGATTACGCTCAGCCTGGATTCATGACCAAACAGTGCTTTATCTCAGGCATAATGCCGACTGGCAATCGTGACGGACAGTGGTCCTCTCAAGCCAACGAGTTCACCAGCTTCAGTCTCAAAGACCAGTATGTCTTCGTGGTTTTATTTGGCCACAAATGACCAAAAACACCAAGTCTGTATTTATGTGAGTGCAAGTCGCAAATTGGCCATGAATTGCGAGCTTAGTGATGCCATGTATGTGATATTTTTGCATTTGCTGAATACCGAAGGCCTTGCTTTAATTTCTGGAAAGAATAAAACAATTGACAAGTTGATCACAGATAGCAATTTGCTGTCCAAGTGTGGTAAAGTGTGCAATGGCTGTAAAGGCTATCCGGACTTGCTACAAAAAGTCTATAAAAATTTCCAGAATAATTTCCAAGTGTTCTACGATTGCTTGGTAACCGAGGTTGGCCACACTAACAACAGGTACTATGTATTGGCAATGTTTTCCACAATGGTCAATAGCCTCGACTCATGCAGACAAATGAGCAATACTTTTGAGATAATTTACAGCAAAAATTCGCCTAATTTCAGCCTGGACTATTTGATTAGTGCATTCAAGGGCTTTAGATGTGAGGCGTGTGTTTGCAGAGTTAGATCCTCGTGATATCGAGGTGAAATTTTGAGCCATGTGGCTCGAGAAGGCGAAAATAATTGAAACTGAGTCCGATCGAGGAAAAGCTTGAGCAGGTGAAGACCGAGTCTTTGTTGGCATCGTCCTTCGATCAACTCATAAACAAATTTGACCAAGTCATTCAAAATTGGCTGCATCTAAGACATCTATTCGAGCCAAAGTCCTCAAAATTAGAGTTAGCCTTTTTCTACGAGAAGTTTATGGTCGAGTAGCTCGAGTGTGCCCAGTGTTTGGAGGTGAAGGAGTCGTGGTACCAAATTGAGAATTGGTCAAAGCAAATTGAGCTCTGGTTGAACAGTGTGGACGTGAGCGATTCGGTCTTGGCGGCCAAATCGCTGCAGTCCAAAGCATTGTGAAGTTTTTTACAAAGCAAGAAAACATGACAAACTCGGTCAAGTCCCAGAGAGGCTCTCCTCTTGCCGAAAGAGAAAATTGCGACTATTATGAAAGACAGTTTGGACGGATTAGACTACTTGCACTAAAAGGCCTACATTCATTGAGATATTTAGACCGTTTAGATTCCTCCAACTGATGATGGAACTGTAGCTCGGCTAATTCTTTTGTTGGGTGTAAATAATTTTTTATTTTCTATTTCATTTATTTTAAAAAAATAGAGCTAAAATTCATTTTCAAATAATTTTGGTAGGCTTTTATTTTTATTTTTTTTAAGGATGATTTTATTTTATTTTGGCGCAAAATTGTTTTGGTGACTAAAATTTCTAATTTAGAATAAATTAACTTTATAAAAATGCTTTATGAATTAAAAATATCTTATTATCAATAAAAAATTTTTTATGATATAATGTCGTTTTTTAAATTATGTCAATATTTTTAAAGCTAAAACCGAATTGTATCAGCTTAGTCTTATCTGCGGACGCCTACAATATATTTGAAAAATTTTCAAAATAATTTCTTCTTTTATCAAATTTTTCATATATCTTTTATTTATTTATTTATTGGTCTACCATCCGATTAACTCAGTGTTGAAATTTCAATAGTTATTTTAAAGGTAAAAAAATAACTAGAGTATCGTAAATTCCGCACTGTGTGCTTTTCACCATATCATAGCTTATTATTATTATTTATAATAATATTTTAAATTATTTTTTATTATTATTTATATAAATATTTTAAATTGATTAATTGTGAGTAAGTCTAACATTTCTATTTGTAAACATTTCCAGACTTTTGGAGCTCTATTAATAAAGAATGAAACTTTTTTTTATGCATTTCGAGATTTTGATGACACTATGATGATACGAAATTATGCTAATCAACTCTCCAGAACCAAATTACTGTCAAAAAAAGAAGGAATCATTTTTGGGAATTTAGACAAAATATAGGATGGATCAATAATTAAGTTGTAATCGATAATTAATTAATCAATTAGATTCATTATTCTTTTTTATAGCACATTCTATCTTTTAAACTATACAATAATCTCGCATGACAAAACATTGCAGCATTAAATTAATTTTTTGAAATGTCAGTGAAATACACGATTTCAACTCGATATGGTCAAATTTAAAAATTTTAATTTCTTTATATACCTTTAGATTTTCTAACGGCCGCTCAAGAAAAGTTTTCCTTAATTTAAATTAATTATTTTTTAAATAGAATAGAAGCTTCTAATAAAGTGGTATTTTTTATATTTAAATAAAAATTTAAAATGTATTTTTCATAATTTTTAAAAATATTGTCAAAGCTTTTTTCAAATAGAAATAATTTAAATTATCATTCCTAAAAAAGTAAATAAAAGTTCGCTTAGCACGAGTCAAAATGATTTGGATATCCAAGTCAATAAAAGAAAACTCGAGTGGTGGATTTGGATTCCAAAGTTTGCGTAGCACTAGTTAAAATGATTTAGGAATAAGAGGAATAAAATTTTTGAGCAAAAAATGGATTTATGTCTCATAGAAATGAATAAAATAGAAGATGAATTTCGCCGATTGTCCCGGTTTAAATATATTGAATTTTTAACTACATTGCTTACAGAAAAGAAGACAATCATTTTTACCAATCATGTAAAGTTACATTCAAAAATAAAATACATTTTTCAGGACTCTCAGTTAATTTTCATTCAATTATTATTTTTTTTAAAGTGATAAATAGATACTTCATCATTTTGATTTAAACAAATCCTCAGAAAAATCTTTTTTTTTCTATTTTTGACTTCTTACTTCCCTTTTTTTGTGATTATTATTATATGGAGAGGATTATTTTTTTTTCCAGAATTCACATAAAATGATGATTCAAATGAGACATCAATAGCATTTTACCGCATTTTTTTTTAAATAGGCTAAATAAATTTATTTTACTCTTTGTAAAAACATGAACTGCATTGTTTTTTTTAGGTTGATATTGAGAGTTTCAGTTAAATTTTTATAAATAAATGATTTACATTTTTCTTTTAAATAAAAATTACGAGTCACGGGTTAGAAGTAATTACATCTATTTTTTTGATTTTTTTAAATTATCAAACCATAGGTCATTTGATATTTTATATGTTCAGCCGATTTCGCCATAGATTTACGTGAAAAATAAATATTTTAAAAAGTACACTGTTTTTAAGCACCATTCCAGATGGACTTCAAAATTTAAATTCATGTTTTGATACATGAATTTTTTCTAAATAAATTAGTAAAAATTAAAAATTTACACTTATTGGTCAAAAATTTATGAACTTCAAGATCAAAAATTAAAGAAAGTAAGCTATCCAAAATTTAATTTAATTTTATTGATTAATTTAATTTAATTTTTTCTTTTTCAAGCTGCATAACCATCTTTAATCCATTTGCTTCAAATGCATACTTTTGCATAATTGTCTCTCAGAATTTTGTCTGATTTCTGATTCTGCAATTATAAAGGTCAAAAACTATTATTTTAAAAACAAAAAATTTTGAAGCTTAGATAAAGAGCTTTAAGAATATAAGGAAAATGACCAAGTTTGCATTTCAATTGATGAAGATTAGCGATTTAAGCGATGAGGTCGAATTTTGTATTTGAAATATTTAAAACAATTTTATCTGATTAGAAAATTAGCTTTTTTTTAATGATTGATTTTGACATTGACTTCAAAAATAATTTTGGACTTAAGACCAGGAGAAACTTAGACTTTAAATTTTTTTTTTTAATAAGTTCGGATTAAGTCTTTAATTTTTTATTTAAATGGTACTTTTTTGGGTTCTTTTTTAGGAGGCCGATACAATTACTACCTGGAACAGCAATAGACATATTTGCCGTTCCAGGGAGTTATTGTATCAACCTACTAAATAAGAACACAAAAAATAGCCATTTAAAAAAATTAAAAATAAAAGCTTTTACCTAAACTTTATAAAAAAAAAGAATTTAAGTCAAACTTTTGACTTGACTTCAATAAAAAAAAATCTGATTAATCAACTTTAAATTTCAAAGATATCAAAATTTGCCAAAAGAGCAACAAACAATCAGCTTGCAGTTGGCATCAGCTTTGATTTTGAGAAAATAGTGAGTTTAATTAGCGAAAAATCGGGACAACAATTTTTCAGATTCGAAGCGGTCGTGTGCTCGATTGGAGACATTATTACAAATCAGTCCAATTTTATTTAATCGAACTCGACCAATTCGATCAACAACTGAACCAAGCCGAAAAAAAATAATAAGCAAGAAACAGCGCTGGTCAACACCGCGATGCCTGATAGCAAAAAACAACTATAACTAGTGCCATTACAAAAATATTTCTCTAGATCGATCGATAAATATTTAATATTTCCTAACCTTGTATTTTAAAAAATTTAATGATTTATATTTGATTATATAAGAGATGGTTTTTCAGATAGTCATTATTTTTATTTTTTTTTTGCACGATTAAGTTTTTTGAAGAAAATTAATTTTTTTATTTACTTTATTTAGAATAATCTTTAGAAATTTAGATATGGAAAAATTTAATCCGGAAAAAACAGAAAAAAATCACACAAAATTCTGAGAAATTAAAAACTTGGTTAAAGTAAATAACTAAATTAAAATCAAAATTTCCATTTAATATTTTGTTTAGTGTTGAGCGAGGGCTAAGCCTGGCCGGTCCAGACGCGGCCAAAATAAGGCGGCCAATTTAACGGCCAGGCCGGCGGCCAAAAATTTGGACCGCGAAGTTGGCCGGCCAAATTATAGACGGACGGCAGAATTTACGCCCAACCCTTAAACGGGCGGCCACTTTGGCGGTCAGACAAAATCAGCGGCAAAAGATTTCATTGAAAAAGATTTTGATGTTCTTTCATGTTATTAATATCGAGAAACAAAAAATTTTCAAATATTACATTTAAATCTCTAATATTTTATCATAAAATTTTAAAGAAAAAAAATTTCAAAAATTAGGCCTTTTCAAGAAAAATTATTTTTTTTTTAAATTTGGCATTTTCTTATAAAATAAAACTTTTGGCAAATCTTAAACTTTTCAGAATATGGTCTGATCGCAAATTTCAACGTCTTTGATTTGGCCGGCCAACTTCGCGGTGCAAATTTTTGGCCGCCGGCCTGGCTGGCAAATTGGCAGTCCGCCATTATAACCGACCGTCTAGGCGGTCGTGTTCACGGTCAAAAAAAAATTTGGCCGCATCAATGGCCGTTTTTACGGTTACCAACACTAATTTTGTTCTTTTCAGTCATCAAATTCATCATCAATTCCGTCGAACAGCTCCAAGGTAACATCAAATTGTATTCATTAAAATATTATAATTTTTTTTTAAGAGAAAATCGCGGTCGGCTATTAAACTTGACAGATTCAAAAGTTGCATCCTCATAGCTAAAATTATTTACTGAGCAGTAAATAAAATAG
Source organism: Brachionus asplanchnoidis (assembly GCA_025491095.1). Taxonomy (NCBI): domain Eukaryota; kingdom Metazoa; phylum Rotifera; class Eurotatoria; order Ploima; family Brachionidae; genus Brachionus; species Brachionus asplanchnoidis. Next base: position 62,053 of record JAILYF010000077.1, read on the forward strand.
AAAATCTTAAAACAGAAGACTTTAAGAGAATGATTGAAAGTAATTTTTTTTAATGTTTTGTTTGTTTTTTATTTTAGTGTTATTTAGATGCAAATATTTTGCCTGAAGAAGCTGTATCAAATAAATTCGTCCAAAATCGTAATAGAATTTACGATTTTAACGACTTAAAAATAATTATTGAAATCGATGAGCAAAAAATGGAAGGCTTGAAACCCATTTCCTTGACAATTATTATGATATTGTCAAGGAAAACCGGCTGAAATCGAGCTTGAAGTTTAGGAGCTTGAAGTCATTTTATGTAAAACGCACACAGGGCCTTATTTAAAGTGACAATCATTGATTAAAATTTTAAAAATTTCTTGATTTTTTGAGCCACTGTATTAAGGATCAAATCTAAAGTCGAATATTAATCGGAGCCAACAAAAAGATATGAAGATGAAATCAAAACTCTAAAAGAAAAACTTGATTCGATTGAAGATTTAAAAGGAAGTCAAGTTATTGCTACTCAAAATAATAAAGCTTTTGAGAAGCTAAATGAAGGGCTCAAAAAGAGAGTTAGTGAATTTGAGTTAATTTTCTAATTTCTTTTTTTTAGGAGAAAATTTGAATTTCGAACTAGAGAGATCAAATATTGAGCTTAAAAAACTCAAAAGTGCGAACCAAAAAGTGAAATTGAAGCTCGATCAGTCGGAAGAATTCGTAAATAATCTTCTTGAGAAAAAAATGAGAATAAGGATAATGAGATTAAGAAGCCTACTGAATTTATGTTTGTTGGCAAATTTATTAAAAAAATGGCTTTGAATCTTCGTTTTTAGATTCGAGCTTTGATTCAGGGGCTCTAAGTTCAGCACTAAAAATTAAGATATTTTTTTAATATTTAAAAGAAGATATGAGAAACAAATGATTAGCTTACTTTTCTTACTCAAATTCACTAACTCTCTTTTGGAGCCCTTCATTTAGCTTCTCAAAAGCTTTATTATTTTGAGTAGCAATCACTTGACTTACTTTTAAATCTTGAAGCGAATCAAGTTTTTCTTTTAGAGTTTTGATTTCATCTTCATATCTTTTTGTTGGCTCCGATTAATGTTTTAAGATTTTCTATTTTATTTACTGCGCAGTAAATAATTTTAGCTATGAGGATGCAACTTTTGAATCTGTCAAGTTTAATAGCCGACCGCGATTTTCTCTTAAAAAAAAATTATAATATTTTAATGAATACAATTTGATGTTACCTTGGAGCTGTTCGACGGAATTGATGATGAATTTGATGACTGAAAAGAACAAAATTAGTGTTGGTAACCGTAAAAACGGCCATTGATGCGGCCAAATTTTTTTTTGACCGTGAACACGACCGCCTAGACGGTCGGTTATAATGGCGGACTGCCAATTTGCCAGCCAGGCCGGCGGCCAAAAATTTGCACCGCGAAGCTGGCCGGCCAAATCCTAGACGGATGACGTTCAACTTCAATCTGGCGCGCTCTGGCTATTCGGGCATAGAGGTCAAAAATTTCAGCAGCGACATCAAATACTCGGTCGACTACAGCCATTATTTAAAGAAAATAAGCCGAATTAATCGTCAGCCCACAGTTACTCTAGCTCCATTGAATGAAAATTTCTTATCCATATTTCCAATTTTTGTATTTTTTTTTAGGGAAATGACTTGAACAGAAGAGCTGAAGCAATTTGAATGAAGCTGAAAAGCTAAAGAACAGAGATTTTGTCATTGCAAACGATGTGGTATCTGACAACCAAAAATTAAGAGTAATGGACAACTTTTTACGTTCTTCAATTTTACAATTATCATTTTTTGATTATTATTTTATTCCTTCTGTGTACTTTTCTTTTATTCAACTTTTAAATTTATTAAATTTTTCAACTATTCAACTATTCAACTATTCGATTATTCTTATTTTAACTTATTAACTATTCAACTATTCAATTATTCAACTTTTATATTTTATTAATCATTCAACTTTTCAATTTTTCAATTATTATTTTTTTTTAACTTATTCAACTATTCAATTATTCAATTATTCAACTTTTAAATTTTACAAATTATTCAACTTTTCAACTTTTCAATTATTCAAATATTCAACTTTTAAATTTTATAAATTATTTAACTTTTCAATTATTCTATTATTCATCTTTTAAATTTAATAAATTGTTAAACTTATCAATTTTCCAATTCTTATTAATAGTTCAACTGTTTTTGTTTCGCTTTATAAACCAATAATAAGTTGTTAAATTTTAAAATTAATTTTTTTTATTAATAGTGTTATAACCCAAATTTATTGTCATATTAAATTTGAGTTAAAAACAGTTACAATATTATTTTCAACAGTTACGATATTATTTTCTTCAGTTACAGTAGCTTTTATTTTCTAGTCATAATTTTTCATATTTAAATGCTTGTTTTTCCCTTATTAGTTTCAGATTCCATTTTCACAAATAAAAGTTTATCATTTAAATTATTCTTTGTTTCTCTTATTTGGTCTCTCAATTCAACCAAGGGATAAGTCACCCAATTGCCCCCGTGAACAGACTTATCCAACAATTAAGTATATAACCAAACCCGGTTATAACAAATGGTGCCCAACGGTAGTTTAATTATATATTTTAGTTAAACAACGTCTCACTTTCAAAGAGAAAACAAATTCGTAACCGCGTTGGTTCGAATTAACAATTAAATCCTATTTAATCATCGCCAAATAGCGATACTCAGGTAGTCTCCGTGCAACCTATAACCAGCAAAACCCATCACAATTACAATAATCATTAGAAACACGTGGAATTATAAAATGCCAGTGTGGAGTCCGTTGATGTACATGTATGCTGGTCTACAGTACTTCACGCAATTAATTTACACAAAACACGTCATAGAGGACGAATTAAAACGATCCAAATTTGGCAAGGGTGCTAGATCAACACTGAACGTTAACACACCTTTCAGTACACTTCAAGAAATTACTTTGGACAAGCTTAACAACTACTATTACAATCAAAGCTATTTTAAATATATTTGGGATGTTACAATCGCCTTAATAATTTTAAAATGTGCATGGATTGTTGTTCCAAGAACAGCAACGTGGTTATGGAATTGGTGGAAAATACCCCAAAGACAATCACAATATGTTAGGCAAGAAATAAGAATCACACCAACAAAATTCACAATTAATCAAGACTTCAATGCATGGAAAAAAGGATTCGAACGGTATGCAAAAAACATAACCGACAAAACGGGTGCTCTTTTATCCTTAATGGAGGATTGTTGCATTGAACAACTAGAACAACGACTTTTAGTTAGAAATCCACATGCTACGTTCGATGAAATCATTCGAACATCCTCAAAATTATTCGGTAGAAACCCGATTTACAACGACCCGCTAATGGAGTTCGTACTTCGAACACAATTACAACATGAGACAATATTTCAATTCATGTTTGAACTAGAAAATTTAGCCTCTAAAGCTTATCTCCAACATGATGATAGATACAGAGAACCCATCATAGTTGATAGATTCATCCGTGGTCTAGGCGACAATAGAATTCAGAGCGAACTTTGCCAAATGGAAACAATAGAAACGATTCAAGATGTGTTGGACAAAGCCAATCAACTAGAAGTCGGTTTCCAAAAGTGCAAACAGATCATCGATTACAAAAATTCGAGAAATAATGGGGCTGAAAACAAAAACAACAATCAATACAAACGTACCGATTCGTATTCAAACCAACAATATTCAAAACAATCAAACTTTCAAATACAGGTTAATTTTCAAAATACGGATAAACAAAGCGTTAGAGCGGTACACAGATGGCAACCAAAAAACCAAACCACATTCTCCAAATTTCGGAACATACCTTCCAATAAAGCCCAAGTAGAAAAGACCAATCGATCAGCACAAAATAAACAATTAGGATCAAACAAATTCAGGGCAGTAAATCATAGTTTCCCCAAACTAAATAAAAACTTCGTTAATTCGAACGAACAACAAATTTCAAACTATAGTTCAACTATAGCTGAAAACTTGGAGGGAAATTGCTTAATTAATGACTGCTTCACTCATTTTCAAATTGACACTGGTTCCGACGTGACAGCAATATCTGAAATCACGTACAACAACTTACACCAAAGGCAAGAAATCTTCCCGATTAAAAATAAGATAACTGGTGCGGATGGAAACAATTTAACAATTCTTGGCAAAACATAGGTCAAACTACAGTTTGGTACATTCAAAACCCAAATGTATATATTGGTAATCAAAGATTTAGTACACGAATGTTTGGTCGGTCTGGATTTTGTAAATAAATTCAATGGTTTTAGAATTCCAATTAGTCATCTAAAAACAACTTTAAAAAATTTCACGTCAACAACTATTCGAGTTAACAACAACTTACTAAAACAATTACAATCGAATGAACTCGAAAATACAAACAAAATCGTCAAAACAATTAAAACAGGCGAGAGCGAAGACACAGAAGAAAATCTTGAACAAGTACAATCAATTAAAGAAAAAATCGCACAATTAGTTGGAAGCATCGCTGCAGCATCACTAATGGATCTTAAGCCTTCAACAATTACTGAGCATAAAATTGACTTAATCGATCCTAATCAAGAACCGATACGTCAAAAGATGCGTAGAGTCCCAATGAGCAAGCGCGATGAATTTAGCAAAATGATAGACGAAATGCTAGAAGCAAAGCTAATACAACAGAGTAACTCAGCATGGTCATCACCGATTTATTTGGTAAGTAAACAAGACGGCTCAATTCGGTTAACAATCGATTACCGTCTACTCAACAATGTGACAAAAAAAGACGCCCATCCGTTACCAAATATCGACGATTTATTCAGTTTACTGTCCAAATCCAAATGGTATACCAAACTCGATCTATACAGTGGGTACTTCCAAATAAAATTAGATGCATCAGCCCGTAAATACACTGCATTTTCATGTGAACGCGGCTTATTTGAGTTTGTGATCCTACCAATGGGTTTAACGAATGCTCCTGCCTCATTTCAAAGAGCAATGAATGAAGTCTTGGAAGCAGCAATCAAACAAGGGTTTGTAGTAGTTTTTATTGACGACATTTTGATACATTCCTTTGACCTACGAAGCCACGAAGAACACGTTAAAACAGTAGTAGGAATTTTGAAAAAACATGGTCTTCAGGTTAAACACAAGAAATGCGAGATTATGAAACAAGAAGTCGCCTTCTTAGGTCATGTTGTCGGTTTTGGGTATATAAAACCGGATCCATCTAAAATTGAAGCTCTCTTTCAATACCCAAGACCATTTACCCTAACACAATTACAGAGTTTTTTGGGACTTGCCCAATTCTATAGAAAATTCATGGAGCATTTTGCCCACAAAGCAGCCCCACTTTACAGACTAACAGGCAAAGAAAACACAATAACAAATAGGGGTAATAAATTAAATTGGAACGACAAATGTGAAGAAGCATTTAATCTGATTCGAAATGAATTAACTTCAGACACTGTCTTGACGTTACCAGACCCAAATAAAAGATTCAGGCTAGACACAGACGCTTGTAACACAGGTGTAGGTGCAGTGCTGTCCCAGGAAGTGAATGGTGAATTTCGACCTATAGCATATTTTTCCAAACAATTAAATAAAAGTCAGCAAAATTATTCAACGACCGAAAAAGAATTGCTTATTCTAGTACTGGGAATGGAGAACTTTCATTCGTTTCTTTTTGGACGTGAATTTGATTGTTATGTGGATCATCAACCTCTGTCCTGGTTACTGACGTGCAAAAAGCCAAACTCCCGTCTAGCAAGATGGTTAATTCGAATTAGCAATTATACGTTCAAAATCCATTACAAGAGTGGTAAAACTCACAAAAATGCAGATGCACTGTCACGTTGGCCATTACCAATCGACGATGAAAACGTAAAAAGAGAACAATTACAACATGTAGCTGATGAAAAAGAGCCAAAAGTGGTAATCAATTTAATCGATTTGGTCGACAAAGAACAGGACGTGAAACAATTAAGAATTACGCCAAGTGAACAAAACAAGGATCAGTGCATAAACTGGGTCAAACAATTATTACTCAAGAATGGTGAAATTCGCCCAGAAATCACACAATTCGAAACAAACTTTCGAAAGAGATTATACGATCTTTACGAAAACCTCTACATTGAAAACGGTTTGTTGTTTTTAAACAAAGAGTGTGGCTCAAAAGTTGTCGTTTTACCTAAACATCTTTTGCTCTTAACTATTGAAAAGGTACACAATTCAATACTTGGTGGTCACTTAGGTGTAAGTAAGACATACAATAAACTCAAAGATCGATTTTATGCACCACAATTAAAAAGTAAAAAAATCAAATTCATTAAAGAGTGCCTAACGTGCCAAAAAATTAAGCAGCCCAAACAATTACAAAGAGCGGGTCTTCAACCAATTCGACCCAATAAGCCACTACAACTAATCACAATCGACATCACTGGCCCGCTACCAGTCTCAAAAAATGGCAATATGTACATCTTAGTTATCTGCTGCCATTTTTCTAAATGGGTGGCTTTATATCCAATGAGAAACACAACAAGTGACACGGTTGCACAATGTCTAATTAGGTTTATGCTCAAATTCGGTCTCTGCATAAATATTTTGTCAGACTTGGGAACCAACTTTCAGTCTGAAGTGATTAAAAGAATCTATGACTTATTAGATATTCACCAACTCAAAACAACGGCGTATCACCCAGAATGCGACGGTCTAACCGAGCGGTTCAATAGAACACTTAAAACAATGATCGCATGCTACGTAAATGAACATCAAAACAATTGGGATGAATTGCTACCTTATTTAGCTTTCGCATACAACACATCAACACATTATACAACAAACTACACACCGTACGAAGTTCTTTTCGGCAGAAAGCCAAAAATCCCATTAGACTTGGTCATCGAAGAAAGAAGAAAGTGTCATGGATAAAGGGGAAGGGGATTGTACAGTTGACTTAAGCCAAACTGAACACAATTACCAGAACGACGCAGATAACAATTACGATAGAGAGACACCTGTCGATTTTTATATAAAAGAGTTGAGAGAAAAATTCACTGAAGTGTACAAATGTGTTCAAACAACTACAGATTCAAAAGTGGAAAAGAGTAAAGTTTACCATAACCGAAACATAAAACCAAATGAGTACAAGGTAGGGAACTTGGTTATGTTAAATATTCCCAAAGTTAAAGTAGGACTTGCTAGGAAATTAGCTCCTAAATGGGAAGGTCCATTCATAATTCTACAAAGATTAGGACCAGTAAATTATAAAATAAAAAAGGCCAATCAATTGAAGGCTAAAGTTAAGACAGTTCATCATAATCGTCTCAAGAGATTTTTCGGCAATGTGAAGGAAGATTTGAGTGATGCCGAGTCCGAACCGGAACAGGAAATTCCAATAAGAACAAAACAATCTAGACGACGAAGAACTAAGATGAATGATAAACAAACAAATTATTCAAACTCACGATCCCAGCATGATAGTTCTGAAAAGGTAAATAAACAATTACAAGAGGATCAGACCACCCTCGCGGTTGATGTCATAGTACCAGAAATACAACCCATTCAAATAAACCGTAACACCTTTTCGGAAGACGAGTCTGAAACTGAGCCGGAATCCTCAGTTGACAGGTCATTTCAACCAAACTATTATCATGCTACCAAAATGGCAAGTGATCAAGTACAACTAAGAAAAAGTACAAGAGTTAGAAAACCAGTAACAAGATTAGGTTTTTAAATTTATTCACCCAAAAAAAAAAAAAATAAACAATTACTAAAATTTCAGAATAATATTTTGTTAAGTTTGTATTGCCTACGTTTTTCTAAATGTTAAAAAATTTTCTACTTTCAAATTTTGAAATTTTCATTTCAAATTTATGTTTAAATTTTTCTAAAGTTTCTTTTGTAAAATTTTGTTATTTTCTATTTCCTTCTTTAAACAATTACTTATGACCTCTAGAACTTTAAGCTAAACAATCCGTCAAAATGGCCCAACACGAAGTTATGATTTCAAGCATCACAAATGAAGCCCGAGCAGAACAGCATCTGCGAGAATTGATCGAGGGCAAGTTGCAAGCGTATCAATTAGCGGTCGATATCGTGTGGTTAAACGTTCACCGTTCGCCTAGTTCAGTGAACACCACATACGCGTTCTTACGGTCGAGCGATTCGAGTCAACATCAAAGAATCGTTGAACTGTTGAATGGCGTTTACCACCGTAATCGTCAGCTCAATGTCAAAATCAACCCAATGTCTACACCTAGCTCTCGTACGAAGGTTGAACATTCACCGCGTGTCCAACATGAATTGGAACGATTTGAAAAACAACGACTGCGTTGGGATCAAGAGCGCAAGAGCCTCGAGGATCGGATACATCAATTCCAATTGGAAAAACAGTCAATGAGTGAAAGTACAATTCAATTTCAGGAGAAAATCCGGATCCTAGAGTCGGGTCCATTAACCGACGAGATCCAAGCCTTGCGAGACCAAATAACCTCGAAAACTACGGTGCTAAATCGTTGGAGAGCCAGCCGATGTTCTGGAGTACTGGGCGCGTGGTTGGAGGCTGGTGTAAAGGGGTTGGAACTAACACTAGCCGAAAAGTTACAACTCCGTCAGCGTCAACAGACTGAATGGACCGATGACTTGGCTGAGGCCTCGAAAATTTGCGACGAATTAAACAGAGCCAAGGAAGGTCTCGAACAAGAACGGATGAATCTTGTGGCTCGGAATCAGACTGTCGAGACTGAGATCAAGCGGTTGGAGTTGGAAGTGACCGAGGCCAGACAACAGATTGATGAAAAGGATCGGCAATTGGAGACAAACCAACTGGACCACCAACAATTACGACAAAGAGTCGAGCAACTGGAGGAAGAGAATGCAGAGTTTCGTGGTCGAACAGAGCATGAAGAACCACTAAAGTGTCCTGTCTGCCTTGAGGTCTATACAAGTGAGCGCAGGGTGGTTGCCTTATTCTGCTCGCACATGTTGTGCAACCTGTGTCATCAGCGACTGACAGAACTCGACAGTAGCTCGCTCTGCCCAATGTGTCGAGGAGTTGAAGTCACCAATTGCCTTAGTCTGTTTTAATTTCAGAGTTTGTTTGTTTTTGTTATTCTTTTGTTTTGTTTTTTTTTGTGTTTCTTTTTTTGTTTTTTTTTACCACCTCTTAGTTTTGTTATATTTGTTTTTTTTTTTCCTATTTTTTTCAGGGCTATTCGCCTCTTCATTGAGGGGAAGGTATGTTATAACCCAAAATTATTGTCATATTAAATTTGAGTTAAAAACAGTTACAATATTATTTTCAACAGTTACGATATTATTTTCTTCAGTTACAGTAGCTTTTATTTTCTAGTCATAATTTTTCATATTTAAATGCTTGTTTTTCCCTTATTAGTTTCAGATTCCATTTTCACAAATAAAAGTTTATCATTTAAATTATTCTTTGTTTCTCTTATTTGGTCTCTCAATTCAACCAAGGGATAAGTCACCCAATTGCCCCCGTGAACAGACTTATCCAACAATTAAGTATATAACCAAACTCGGTTATAACAATAGCTTTTTTTTTCCCCAAACTTTGACATCTTTTTTCATGTAATCCTTGAAATAAACAAATAAAAAAGAAAATAAAGTGATTCTTTGTAAAATATTTTACTGAGTATTTATATCTTGAAATATGGCTAAAAATTTGTTCACATGTTTAAGTGTTTAAATCATTTAATTCAAGGTAATTGTCACATGAATAAAATACTCGACAAGTATCTCTAGTTTGGTTTCTTAAATGAAATCTATTTATTAAGAATATTAATTCTTTTGAAATATTATCTGAATTCTTATCTATATACTCGGATAAATGACAAGCATTATCGTAAATAACATATTTAATTTTTCATTAACTGTTTTTACTGACTTCACAGAACATTGTAATGAACTTAATGATTCTCCTTTAACAATTTCATTGAAATATAGGATCAATCCACAACTTGTTATACCCGTGACAATTCCTCCAGTCTTTCGTTTGTTAAAGCATCTATAAAAAGGAGATTAATCAAATTTTAGCTTATATTCAATTCCAATTGCACATTTTCTGTGATCAATTATTGATTAAAATTCATCTTAATTATTTAGATTTAGTCCATTATCCAATTTTATTGAACCTACCAGGTTGAACTCCACTAATGCTTTTAGTATTGAAATTTTTATGATCAGAGCAAAAATAATTTTCAATATGTGGTGTTTCATCACATAAAAACCCGTCATCATACTGTGCTAAACACCGAAGACGTCTACATTTCTGATTCCCATCAAATACAACTAAAAATATTATTAAAGTTTTTAAGATTCTAAATAAAATTTGTTAAACTTGTTTTTTTGCATAATAAAAATTTTGAACAATAAATTGAATCATGCTTTCTATTCCAAAAAATCGAAAAAATTTTTATAAAGTCTGCATTTAAATATCCAAGATAATGATCTGTAAACTTAGGATCAAAAAATGGTTTTCAAATCCATATTAATAATTTAAACTCCTTATTTTAAATGTGAACCAAATTTCACTTAATCTTTTCCTACATAAGGGCTTTACTGATCTATCCCGGTGTTGGTCATTGAATGCGTCCTTTTTAAAAGAAAAACTGAATAGACGACTTCATTCAATTAAATTTATAATTTAACCTTTAAAGCTGACAGCATTCACTAATAAATGGTTATCAAAATTTTCTAATACATCAATTTCAAATGATGTAGATTGACTTAGTGAAATAAACTTCGAGAATGACTGGGTGTAAAAAAATTTTTCTCCTTTAATCAAATATCTATCATTTTCATAAATAATACAACAATCTGAGCATTGAGTTTTTATAAATTTCATAACTTCTGAGCCTTTTGTTGTGTAAGTAATTACATTTTTAACTTCTTTTAGGAAAGAGGAATTTTGACATTTTAAATATTTTTTGACAGGTGGACAAACATATTTTTGCCTACTTTTCAATCTACAAGTTAATTTCCTAAATTTCATCAAAATTTTGTCAAAATTATATTCATTATAATATCACAATTTCGAAAGAATAGGAGTAACATTTTCAGGATGCAAATTTTGATCAAATTAGGCATTGATAACCTCAGTCAAAATTTTTTTTTCATAATCCAAGTCAAGTTTTAGACATAAAAATATGAGAGAAAACACTTCTTCATTGTTTTTTAATGGAATGATTTTTAGTTTGTTCATTGTAATAGTCTAAACATAAAACAATTTATAATATTTAATTTTTTTGTTATGTTATTTAATAGTTATTTATTACTACATATATTTTTTTTAAATAAAAAATAAGTGAATTTAACTTAGAGTGAATTTTGTTCATCAATTTTTTTATTGTAAATAAAAATACTATTTTTTTTGGCTCTTCGTTGAACTGTGTTGAAAATGACTTTCGCTTGAAGCTATTTGAAGTTCCTTCATTGGAATTATTTTCAGTTATTTTGCTATTTTTTTCTAAATCATTTTCAAATAATTTAAAATTTCCTTCATTAGAATTGTAACTATTTTGATAATCTTCAATTGAAATATTATATTCTAAGAGTCTATTAATAAAACTTAGCTTTTCTTCTCCATTCAAGCTTTCAAAATTGTCCTTAATAAAACATTTACTCTTTTTAGTGCTTCCATCTTTAATCAAATTATCATGAAAAACTCCGAATTTTTTCGATTCCAATTTTTTACATGCACGAATAAAATCACACTCTTTTCCAAATTTTTTTCTTGAAAATTCAGATAGATACACAATTGAATTTTTTAGTGAAATTAGAATTTTGCTTCAATTATTTCAACAATTGTGAGTTTTTTTGAAAGATTTCCACAAAAATGTACAATTTCAGTCAATTGATTAGTTAATTCTATAAATCCAGCCAAATAAAGCTTTTACTTTAGAAAATATTCATTTACATTTATAGCTTTCTCAATATTATTTCGAGTAATGATGTTAGAATAAGTCTTATCCATAAGAATTTTAGTCAATTCTTCATAGTCCAATTCATTAATATTATCAATCTCAGTTAAAATATTCATTATTTGATCGTGTCAGTGAATAACTCAACTTAGCCTTACAAGTTGACCAGGCGCTTTGCCAAATGATGCGCTAAAATATAAAAAATTTATAGAAAAACCATATAAATATTTATTAAAAATGTAACCGATTTATAATAAACAATGTTTAATCTTTTAAAAGCTTTATTTAAGTTATTGAACGTTCTGAAGTTCACTGGATGGAATTCTTATTTATACCTATATGCTCGTGTCAAGAACACGAGCTTATAATTAAGTCAAGATGTAGGCTAAGTGCTTAATGTATCTGTCAGCATTTCGAAGCGTCTAACTTCTGAGAAACGTCAAAATTATAATTCTTTCTTATCTTTGTGCATCAGTTGACAAGCTGTTGAATAAGTGATTGTTCAGGGTAACAAACATTCCAAAAAAATATTTAAAAGAAAAACGCATAAATAATCTTCATTAAATTATGGTCTCTCTTTATATTTTTCATGATCGATTTACCTTAATTTAAAACAAATATTAACTGGTAAGTTTATGAAAACAAAATTAAAAGTACGATAAATTTGTTTTTCACCCTAAAAATATTCTTCAATCGAAAATTTGATGATTATTATAAATTTAAGTGAATATACTTTAAAAAGAATTAAAAAAGTTATTAATTGGTAATAAATTATATACTTTGAAAATTAAAGAAAAATAAAATTTAACAAACCTTAAAAATAAATTTTTCATCTGAAATTTTTCCGAGATTCTTTCGAGTTTTTCGCAAGAATCGTTTAGCATTTCAAATCCTTCAATATCGAATTCGTACTCATTAGGAACTAAATGTTTTAACTGAATGTCAAGAAATAATTTGTGAAATGAAAAAGGATTATTAAAGTCTTTTTGTTCTTTTAAAGATAGTCTCATTAAAAGAATAGTAAAAATCCTCTTTTAAAGATAGTAAAAATTGAGACTCGCGGGTTTGAAAAAATTTAGTGTAGCGTTTTTATACTGAAAAGAGTAATCTTTGGAACCATTATAGACTGACAGAATGACTGACCTCAAAAAATTACCATCTGAATTGTATTTTGAGTAACTGCTAAGCAAAGTCTGAAATTCGTCCCAAAATTGCATGAGACCTGCGTGATTTTTTAATTCTTTGAATAAAGACTCAACAGTCACACCTAATTTCCTAATAAATATATAATTTTAAGTAATATTTATCAAATTTTTTTTCTAGAAAATTTTTCTAGAGTTATATAAATTAACTATGTATGAAAACAATATATTTCAAAACTAATAAGAAATCAGTCAAATTAATTGTATCAATCAATTTATTTAAATTAGACAAGAAAACTTCCTGTTATTCAACGCTGAATTCATTTGAATTTTATTAATTCCATTTTCACCATTAATTTCAAGTAGAGAGCATATTTTAAACACTTTTGTAAATTCGTCTTTAATTAAGTCGATACAATTGCTTTTTCTACTACCAATTCTACCAACAAAGACACTGTATAATGAAAACGGTTGTTTAAAACCTGGTATTTCTTTAATTGTGGACTTTCCGCAAAATGTAGATGAGGCTGTAAGAAGACCAAGAAAAAGACTTTCTAATGGAATGTTTTTGAAAAAGCTTAAAATAAAAATTTCAATATAAAGAAAAATCTGTCACTTAAAATATAAAAAATTAGCAAACCAATAATCTGTTAAAAGCTTTTTAAAGTCATCTCCTAAAATAGAATAATTAATCTTATGAAAATGACACTTTTCAACACGCTTTTCCAAATCAATTTTAATCATTCTTTAATTTAAAAAATTTTTAATTATTTTTAAAATAAATATATGAAGTGCACTTAATTGTAATTATAATTTATAATGAAGAAAATTATAAAAAAAACTAAAACTAATTTAACAAAGACGTTTATAATTAAGGAAATTATTCAAAATTTAAAAATTATCATTTATTATGAAAAATATAATATTAAGAATATTTGACAGTGAAATATCAAATTAAAATATAGAAAATTATAGGTTTTTATGCTATTTTTTTTTTAAATCAAAAACAAAACAATTAATTATTATAAATTAATGAAGCAGTATTTAAGAAAAAACTCCCACTCTTTTTAATGAGCCGAAATCCCTAAACCAGAGCTACGCCCCGGACCCCTTTAATTTTATTTAAAATTTGTTAAAAGAAATCTAATTTTAAAATAAACCCTAAATTGACAATTTTCGGTAAATTTTAAAATCAGATTTCTTTAACTTAGAAATAAAATTATTTTAAAATTTTGTGTAAATATACTGGGTTATTTTGATTGTTTAAAATTCAAAAAATGCTCTGAATCATAATTCGCTATATAGTAGTAGTAGTAGTAGGAGTTTTGACTGTAGCTGGCTAGCCAGCGAGTGTGCTGATAAGGCACACTAAGACAGCTGATGTGATTGATTGCTGCTCATCCAGCAATCAATGCCTATTTAAAGCTGTTAACATTGGGGGCTTCAACTAATTCATTTGGCAGCGAGTTCCATATGTTAGCGGTTCTGATGAAAAAAAATTTATTAAAGAAAATTGGTAATACTAAGCATTTAAATTTTTAAAATTCATTTTGCATATCTCATTCAATAACCTTATTCGATATATTGAAATAAATGAAGCGAAATTTAAAAACATTTAGTTATTTTTATTGGTTAAATTATTTTTAACAAACAAGAAATTCAAGAAAATAATTTAATTTTAATTTTAATTTAATTTATTCAAAAAAATTACGCCAGGCTTGGCTATTTAAAAACATTTATAATAAAATTGTATTGTAACATGTCTTTTTTAATTTTTTTTACTTTTCCCACTGAATTTTATTATTGAACTTTATTACGAAATTGCAGAAATTGGTTTTAGATCAGCCTGTAAAATTTGAACTTAATGGTACCATTTAATTATTTTTTTCTCTCAAGTCATTTTACAAGGTGAATACCAATTTGGAAAAATATGGACAATAATCAAAAGAATAGTAAAAGTCATTTAGATTAAAAGAAGAATAAGAGTTTTTCGAAAAGTCTAGAACTTTTCAATTAATCTTTTTATTAACTAATTCAACTTTTCAACTTTTCAATCATCTTTTTTTTAACTAATTCAACTATTCAATTATTCGATTATTCAACTTTTAAATTTTATAAATTATTCAAATTTTCAACTATTCAATTATTCTTTTTTTTAACTAATTCAGCTTTTCAACTTTTCAGTCATCTTTTTTTTAATTTATTCAACTATTCAATTATTCAATTATTCTACTTTTAAATTTTATAAATTATTCAAATTTTCAACTATTCAATTATTCTTTTTTTTAACTAATTCAGCTTTTCAACTTTTCAATCATCTTTTTTTTAATTTATTTAACTATTCAATTATTCAATTATTCTACTTTTAAATTTTATAAATTATTCAAATTTTCAACTTTTCAAATTTTCAATTATTCTTTTTTTTAACTTATTCAACTATTCAATTATTCAATTATTCAACAAAATTTTATAAATTATTCAACTTTTCAACTTTTCAATTATTCTTTTTTTTTAACTTATTCAACTATTCAATTATTCAATTTTTTAATTTTTCTTTTATTAATTTTTTTAACTTTTCATTTATTTAATTTTTCAAATTTTCAAATTTTGAATTTTTCATATTTTCCAACTTTTCATTTATTCAATTTTTCAAAATTTCATTTATACAATTATTCAATTTTTCTATCATTCCATTTTAAAACTATATTATAACAAAAAATATATAATAAAACGCATGAATAAAATAAAGTGAATAGCAATTATGATTCAGAGCATTTTTTGAATTTTAAACAATCAAAATTACCCAGTATATTAACACAAAATTTTAAAATAATATTATTTGTGAGTTAAAGAAATCTAATTTGGAGGTGGAACAAGGAGATGCTGCGGCGGAGTGGCCATATATGTGTGCCCTTGATATGAAGTCATCCGTGGTACTGGACGGCGTATTGAAAGAACAACTGACGACTAATGACACAGAGCAAGTCTGGTGCGATATAAATTTAGGTAAGGATAACATCCTTGTCGGCTGCATTTATCGTCCACCACCCGCATGCGTTCGCGACTTGGCACGAACTAAAAATTTATCGGAAAGGATCAATAAGTCGATCGTGTCGGCCAAAAAAGCAATCGACGATAAGCGCTACTCGTCGTCGATTGGCTGTACACAAGGGAGACTTCATTGCGATGGAGAAAGAGCTCCGTAAATTTGACTGGCCCAGACTCTTCAACGGACAGCATGTCGACGTCATGTACAGTTTATTCCTTGACATCTACAGCCAAACTTGCAGTGACTTCATCCCAATAGCACGAACCAGAAAGAGGACCGATGCCCCGTGGATGAACAACGAGCTAAAACGAATGGTAAAACGGAAGAGACAGTTGATGTATATAAACGACAATACGGGGAGCAAGTCCACTATTGAAGCATACCGAGCTATGACTGCTAATGTTAAAAGAGCCACAAACAAAGCCGTGAGGTCATTTGAATTAAGCCTCGCTAATGACAAGAAGAATTCAAGCAAGGAATCGCCAAAATCTATTCAAATGGTATCGAGTACAGCGGTGATAAGGAGATTGCTGACGCACTAAACGCCCATTTCTCTTCAGTTTTTGCAGATGAAAGAGAAGATGAAAGTCTTCCGGACTTCGAGGATAGACCCGGCATTAAATCTCGCCTAGCGAATCTAGAAATAACAACTGCTGAAATAGAAAAACGTCTTTCAAGCTTGAAGGGAGATAAGTCGCCAGGTAATGACCTCGTTCACCCTCTAGTTCTAAAGAAATGTGCCGCCGCTTGGGCAGAGCCATTGGCCATGATCTTCGAGCGCTCACTCGTGGAAGGAGAGGTGCCGACATGCTGGAGGGATGCCAACGTGACTTCAATCTTCAAGAAAGGCTGTCGCAAGGATCCGGGTAATTACAGACCAGTTTCTCTAACCTCTGTACCATGTAAGATCATGGAAAGCATGGTAAGGGACAGTTTGGTTGGGCATTTAGTAGCCAACGACCTTATATGTAAGGAGCAACACGGTTTCGTCTCTTGAAAGGCCTGCGTGACGAACCTCTTAGAATCAGCCGATTTGACGACAAGAGCAATCGCAGACAAGTGCCCATTAGATGTCATCTACACCGATTTTGCGAAGGCTTTTGACAAGGTTCCACATCAAAGACTGTTGCTCAAGCTTTCGGCTCACGGGGTAGAAGGAACCGTACTCAGATGGATCAGGGCGTTCCTCTCGGGCAGGAGGCAAAGAGTTGTCCTCGGCGAGTACTGTTCGGACTGGGCAACAGTCATGAGCTCGGTCCCTCAGGGCTCAGTCATAGGTCCAACGCTCTTC
Source organism: Brachionus asplanchnoidis (assembly GCA_025491095.1). Taxonomy (NCBI): domain Eukaryota; kingdom Metazoa; phylum Rotifera; class Eurotatoria; order Ploima; family Brachionidae; genus Brachionus; species Brachionus asplanchnoidis. The sequence continues at coordinate 79,506 of JAILYF010000077.1, forward strand.
GTGGTCTTCATAAACGACCTCCCAGATCATAGAAGCTTTACATGTAAGCTGTATGCAGATGACTGCAAGATCATCGTGCGCTTACTCACGAGCAGCTATAGTGAGCAGCTGCAACGCGACCTGGAAGCCTTAGCAGCATGGTGCGACAAATGGCTGATGAAACTGAACCTCGGCAAATGTAAGGTCATGCATATCGGTAAGCATAACCCGGGGAATAAATACCACATCCTAGATAGGTCGACCGGTAAACCACACGAGCTTGAGGTTACTAAAACGGAAAAAGACCTGGGAGTCCATGTGAGTGACACTTTGGGCACAAAGATTCAGGTGGATAAATCCGCGGCAAAAGCCAACTCCATGCTCGGGGTGCTTCGCAAGACGCTGGTCTCGAGGGATGCGTATATATGGAAACAAATGTACACTACGTACGTCAGACCGCATCTCGAGTATGCAATCCAAGCATGGAGACCACACCTCCTCTGCGAGATAAACACACTGGAAAAAGTTCAGCGCCGTGCCACTTAAGTCCCAAGTCAACTCCGCGACATGACATACGAAGACAGGTGCCTAAAACTGAACTTAACAACTCTGGAGGAGAGGAGAGCCAGGGGTGATTTGATAGAAATGTTCAAAATTCAGAAAGGACTTGACACTGTCGAATGGCACTCCTCTCTACAAGTTGGACCGCCCAGAAGCGGGCATCGAGGGCACATCAGACCAGAGCTAGTGAAGGACTGTTTAAGAAGACGTAACGCTTTCCGCAACAGGGTAGCACGAATGAACAAGCTACCCGATTCAGTCATTGATGCACCAAGTGTCAACTCTTTCAAGAAGAGGATTGACGACCAAAGAACAGGCTGCTCATAGGACATAGGTTCTCTTGCTGGAGTCATCCGGCAACTCGCAGTCATCCAACTACTACTACTACTAATATATCTAAGTTGGATAATACAAATTATTGTCCATGAATGAAAATTAAACATGGCGTTTATTAAATTTTTTAATTGTTTTAATTTAGCTTTAAAAAAAAATCTTTTTAGTTCTATGGCTAATTTGTGTAACACATGACTGGCTTTGCATGTGCCCGAAGATGTTACCATTTAAGAAGAGAATTTTAATTAAAAAAATTGGTTATACTAAACATTTAAATGTTTAAAATTCTTTTTGCATATCTCATTCAATAACCTTATTCGATATATTGCAAATATGAAGCGAAATTTAAAAACATTAAATTATTTTTATTGGTTAAATTATTTTTAACAAACAAGAAATTCAAGAAGAGAATGACTACGGAAAGATATTTTATCTTTACGTAGAAATTTATTGTGACCGATAATTATCTGTAAGTAGAAATAAAAAATTAAAAGATATAATATCTTTTTGAATTAAATAGAGATACTTTGATAAAATTGAAATTTTGTGGCTACCTTAATGGGTTTCACTTTCTTGATTTACTTCAAATTAGTTGACAACTAATTAACTCTTATAAAAATGTTTAGCAAGTAAATAATACTTTAAGCTTAACATTTAGTTCTAAAGAATTAAAAATGTCACAGATACAATTAGGAGAAAAATTTGCGACATTTGAAGAATTTGACAAGGCCCTTGAAAATTACTGCCAAACCAATCATCACATCTTCCCAAAAGCAACAAGTCGTTACCTAAAGACAGATCGAATCAAATACTGATGCAAACAATCCTTCAGATAACTAAGCTATGGGAAAATAACGAAATGTTTAATTTGAAGCCGATCCAGAGCATCAATATTTTCAAAGAAAATAAAGTGAACAAAGAAGATTTATCACGTTACGAAAGTATGATCGAAGAAGCTGGACCATGCCAACCAAATGAGAGTGAAGAAGAATTAGAAGAAGTCAATTCATCTTCATCATCAACAACATCAAGGAATCCAACAGATTCACAGCCAGGTTGTTTCGTCAAAATAAATTCAAAAATCTAATTAAATATTGTATTCTTTTCGCTATTTTTTATTATTTTAAATAAAATTTTCACACTTAATTATCTTTTTATAGCCTCTTATAAATTTTTACACATATTTTACTGACCTGTAGAAAATTTTTTTTTCAGATAGTTATCTGTCGTAAGACAATGCTACGGAAAGATATTTTACTAATATGTAGCATCTTCCATTCAAGAAAATAATTTAATTTTAATTTTAATTAAATTTGTTCAAAAATATTACGCCAGGCTTGGCGATTTAAAAACATTTATAATAAAATTGCATTGTAACATGTCTTTGTTTTTAACTTATTCAACTATTCAGTTATTCAATTATTCTACTTTTAAATTTTATAAATTATTCAACTTTTCAATTATTCTTTTTTTTAACTTATGTGATATGACACGCAGTCATAGAACATTCTAAAATATTTTAATTATTTAAACATGTTCACATGGAACAATCTTTAATGTTTTTAATTATTTAAGTTAAATAATATGTTATCTGTTTTTTATTATTTTATATAATTTATGAATTTTAATATTCTATTACTTAACTTTTAATGCTGAGTTTCTTAGATATTAATTAAGGAGGATTATTATAAATAGTCTCTTCATTTTTATTGATAATAAAAAAAATCAAGAAAACATAAAACAACGATCCACTTTAACTATCCTCCAGCCTCACAAGCGGTAGCAGCGAAGTGAAAGCAGCAATTGGTATTTCAGTAAAATTGTATGTCTGGTTCGACAAATCAAGATTTTGACAAAGCTTTCTTGTCAATCATTAGCGATTTTGAAAACACATTAAGACTAGACGATACAACTATGGACGAAGCGGCAATTGACAGAAAAATACTGGATCATGCTGAAATCCAGAAAAAGTTTTTGGAACAGAAAACAAAGGAAATCGTTGACCAAATGGAGATAAGTCTCGATCAGAAACTTAATGATTTCTTAAATAATTTGAGGGGACAAGGAAACGCTCCCGGTCAACAACATCAAGACGGAATGGCACCGCAAGGGGACATTCAGTCCCAAGCTCAAGCAGTAAACCAGAATCAAAATCAAAACGATTTGATGTATCCAATAGCTGCATTGATAAATTAACTTAGACTGAATAGGACTATGTTCCAGGGTTTACCAAAGATGAATTTTGGTAATCAACCAACATTTAGTGCGAAGGACACTGAAAATGTTGAAGAATGGCTAAGGATAACTGAGAAAAACCTCAGACTTAATAGAGTAGACGGACAATTGGTTGTCGAAGTAGCGAGCTCTTATCTGAGAGATAAAGCGGAAAGAGCCTACTTACAAGCATCTCATAGGCTTCCAAATATGAATTGGGACCAATTTAAAGAAACAATGATCAAGTCGTTTAGGAGAAGGGACCAAATTGAGGTAAATATGACCAAATTTCGTGGTCTTTCGCAAACTGGAGACATAAAAGAATATATTGATGAATTTAATTCTTGTCTCCTTAATTTAAAAGAAGAATTGCCTAAAGCTTTTAAAATTGAATTCTTTAGAAACGGTCTTAAACCAATTATTAGGGCGGGGGAATGGCGTCGGAGCCTAAAACCTTAGAGGACGCTATAGAAAAGGCAACATTGCTCTACTTTTCAGGAAGGGAAACCTCTGCACAAAGATTCGATATTAATAGGGTCGAGAACAAAAGTAAGCAATTAATTAAGTGTCATTATTGCCATAAATTGGGGCACAAAATTAAGGAGTGCAGAAAGAAATTTTACGATGAGAAAAATAGAAAGGAAACCGAGATGAAACATCTTAAAAGAGGGCAAGAATTTAATAATAAGAAAACTGTTACACAGTATAATAAGAGTAGGAAACCAGATAATATTTCTTCTGTAGAAATAGAAGAGGTAGAGACAAGTAATATAGGTACAGTTGACCTTGATCCTGAGGTACACATGCGGAGGACTAGAAACGATCTGGAAGTAATTAAAGGAGAAGCACTTTTGGGAATAAATGAAATACCTACCCAAGTAATATTTGACACAGGTGCAAAAAGATCGGTTATTTCGGAAAGGATAGCTAGGGATTATGGTATTAAATCTAGTAATATCAAAATAAAAGCCGTGGTGGCTGACAAAGAAACCTTTAGTACATATTTAACAGAGCGTACTAGAGTAATATTCAAGGGACATATATGCGAAATAGAATTTATAATACTACCCAGAGCAGACGTTCTATTAGGAATTGATTGGTTCGTAGCAAATGGTGCTTCAATCAACCCTCGGAAACGTCAAATTTGGTTTGAATCATCTGTGTATACGGACAGCAAAACGTCGGAATTTGATTTTTCTGAAGACGAAATGGAAGTAATGCTGACAGATCAACTTGTGGAGAGTAAAGATATTGAATCAGATTTGGATGGATGGGATTTCCGGCCAAATGAAAAACTCAAATTTGAGAATTTTGAACTATTGAATAACGAAGAAAATATAGAAGCGCTTGAATTATTGAAATCGAATAAAGAACTATTTGCGACAAGTCTTAAGGACCTAAAAGAGCCAAGTGATTTACCACCTTTTGATATAAAAACTACGATCGATACTCCTTTAAGGTTGAGGCCTTATAGGGTCTCACACCATGAAAGAGCAATTATAAAGGAAGAAGTAGATAAAATGCTAGACGCAGGAATAATTCGACCCTCTACTAGTCCTTGGGCATCACCAGTCTGTCTCACTAATAAACCAGATGGATCAAAAAGGTTTTGCATTGACTATAGACAGATAAACAATATCACTGTTCAAGATCCATTCCCATTGCCCCGTATTGAGGACATAATCGACATTTTAGGGGTCGCGATGATTTTCTCGTTGATGGATCTAAAATCAGGGTAATGGCAAATTTTGATGGCGAAAGGGGCTATAGCTTTAACTGCCTTTACTACACCAGATGGACACTATGAATTTCTTAGACTTCCGTTTGGCTTAAAAAATGGACCAAGTTTCTTTAGCAGAACAATGGTATTTGTGTTTAGAGATATCAACTCTGTAGTTGTGTATATTGACGATATCATTATGTTCTCGGACAACATTAAAAATCACCTAGAAGCTCTTAGGAGAGTATTCGAAAGATTGAAGAAAGCGATTTTGAAGATAAGCTTTAAGAAATGTAAATTTTTTAAAGATACAATTAAAGTCTTAGGGCACATAATTTCAGGTGGAAAAATCATGATGGACCCAGAGAAAATTCAAGCTGTTAAAAATTGGCCAGTGCCAAGCAAAGTTAAACATATTAGACAATTTTTGGGTCTTTGCAACAGTTATAGAAAATTTTTAAAAGATTTTGCGAAGCTAGCACTACCATTAACAAAATTAACTAAGAAGGACGTCAGGTGGGATTGGACAGAAAGCTGTCAAAAAGCTTTTGAAGACTTAAAGGAAAAGTTGACATCTTTTCCAGTGTTAAGAGCACCAGTCATGACTCGAAAATTCATTTTATACACTGACGCATCCAGGCTTCAACTAGGAGCTATTCTTTGCCAAAAAGATGAAAAGGGTATCGAGTATGCCTGTGCCTACGCATCAATACCATTAAAAGGAGCTGAACTTCACTATGGGATTACGGAAAAGGAATGCCTTGCCATTGTCTGGTCTGTTAAAAAGTTTAAAAGAATTTACTTGTACGGAAATATTTTCATTCTTGTTACAGACCACTCGGCCTTGCTTTGGCTAATGAAAATAAGGGACGCCAACGGGAGATTGGCAAGATGGGCTATTTGTCTGCAAACTTATAGTTTCCAGATAGTACATCGAGCGGGAAAAAAGCACCTTAACGCAGATGCTTTGAGTAGAGCATTTGCTGTGGTCGAAGAGTTAGACGAAGAATTAAATACAGATAGATCGATTAAAGAACTCGATCCATGGGAAGATGAATTTTTACTTCACTTTTTGAGAACAGGGAAGTATTTACAAGGTTCAAGCAAGAAGAAGTGCAAGAAAATTGAAAAGAAGAAGGAAAAATTCTTATTACAAGGTGACAAACTCTTATATAGAAAAAATTTTGAGGACTTAAATTGGAAAATAGTACCTAAGATAAAAGATAGAGCTGGTTTAATTAAAGAAACGCATCTGTTAGGTCACTTTGGAGTAGAAAAGACTTATAAAGATTTACAAAATAAGTACTACTGGAAAGGAATGCATCAAGATACACAATTTATAATATCAAATTGTATGGTTTGTATACGGCATCAAAAAGTACCAGTATGGGATCATCCAGCAATGTCATTACCAATCAATGATGTAATGGATAGAGTGCAAATTGACTACGTCTTTGGACTCCCGTTAAGACAAGATGGATACAAAGGCATCGCTGTGTTTATAGAACCGCTTACAAAATTTTTGTTTTTAATGGCAATTAAATCAAAGACAGGCGAAGAATCTGCTCGTTGTTATTTTAAATTCGTATCAATTTTTGGTCCGTCAAAGCAACTGCTTTCCTACCAAGGGAAAGAATTTTTGAATGAAACAGTTGACAATATGTTAAAACTGACAGGAACAGAGCGGCTAACAACCTCACCTTACCAACCTCGGACAAACGGGGCTACCGAAAGAGCAAATCAAACAATCATAAATTGTTTACGAAAACACGCCGAAAATAACGCAAAAAATTGGGATAAATGGCTTGATTACATCCAACTTGCATACAACTCCAGAATACATTCGAGTACAGGTTTTACACCATATGAACTCATGTTTGGCAGAAAAATAAATGGTTTTGAAAAATGGGTAGATGAAAAGGAAAGTCAGCAATCATTAGAGCTATTGAGAAGAGCAATGCAAATAAAAAACATGTATGAAGTCGAGATACCAAAGGCCAAACAAAACATTGAGAAATCTTAAGAAATCCAAAGAAGAACGCAAGATAAAGAAAGGAACATTATCTTGGAATCGTTGGAACCTAATAGTAAAGTTTTTCTAAAAGTCTCGATGATTCAGGGTAAGTTAGAACCACGATTTAGAGGACCTTATACGGTGGTTAGAAGAACAAGAAAAGGTAATTACATCTTAGCTAATAGTAAAGGTGTCGAAATGAAACAAAGTTATCCACTAAATAAACTTAAGATTGTCTCAGATGCAGTAATTGATAATAACGAATTCTATGACATTGAAAAAATATTAAAAGATAGAACTCGACGGGGAATGAAAGAGTATTTTGTAAAATGGAAGGGTTTTCCAGATGAGGAAAATTCATGGGTAAAAGAATCGGACTTTGTATCTATGGATTGTCTGGACGATTATCTGAAAGAAAAGTCAAAAACTGATACGATACCGATAAATAGAGTTAATTGCAAGTTAAAGTTATCTAATTTAGTTATGATACTTGCTCTTTTCACAATCCTTTTACCACTTACTTTTGGTAAAAGTATAGAAGGTTCGTTTGAATACTGTACTATCGATAAAAATAGTCCAAGATTCTCAATGTCGAGGAATTGTGCAAAATCTTTAGAAGAGGTACAATCAATGGGATACAAAAATTATTTCGTATTAAGGATAAGCAAGTATTCAGTGGATGGCTATGGTTATAAGTGTACTAGAAAAGAAGTGAAAATTACGACTTTTAAATCGTTCTTTGGGGCAAGATCAATGAACAGAGATACATCAGATGAACTCATTTCAAAAGAAGAATGCTTGGCCATGGTTTTATCAAAGAAATGTCACAAGAATCAAATGGTTTGCGACGGGGACCGTTGTAGCTTTGAAGGGGAGCCTTATTTTGAATATAGGTGGTTAGAGGAAAGGGTGTATGTCTCATACAAATGTTCCACAATAAAAATTCAAATAAGAGGCTACTCTCTAAATGACAGGCTTTTTGAGGGGGCAAATAACCAATGCACCGCGAAAGATCTCTATTGTCAAGTTGGCAAATCAACGTATATTTGGAACCCTGATATAATTCACGAATGTCCTTTAAGGTATGTTGAGAAAAAGAAATTCAAAATTGATGGAAATGTGGCCATTACTGAAAATCAACTTTTTCAAATAGAGAAGAAAGTTTCATATTGTAATATAAGTTTATGGTCAACCTCAGAGGGACTGTACCTCACAGAGGATAAGTCGGCTGTCAACTTACTCTCTTTAAGCAACGACATCAATGTAGAACTAGATCTAATTCTTTCGGATGTGGACTTTAAATCTTATGGCCTACTTCAAATAATAAATAAACTATCTTGGAAGGTTCATCAGAAATACTGTATTATGTTAAATATCATAATAAACGACTTTAGAGAGGATATAGGAAATTTTCTTAAAATTGAAAACAATACGATCATTTATAATAATAATGGAGAACTCGTTGTATCCAAATGTCAAAAAGTAAACAATATTGAGATCATTAATCAAGAGAAGAACTTCAAACACATCCAAATAACATTTAAATTAAATAATGAGTCTAGATACGGTTTCCTTACAAATAATGGAATTATAACTAATCAATCGGAAATGTCATACTCAGTAGGACCTAGCTTATTTAGCATTTTGTCAGGGAAAATCATAATTTCAAAAACAGGAATTAAAGTGAATATCCTTGAATCTAAAAGACAGGTTTATGAGGATATGTTTGGCATTGATTCATATAATTATAGTTTGAAACTGAGTCATAATCCGGAAATACTAAATAACCTTGATCTAAAGAAGGAAATCGACAAATATATTATTCAAAATGAAGCTAATATGATTATTCAATCGGCGAAAAATGATTTTTTCTCTAGCGAAACATCAAATTTTATAAAAAAATTATTAGCAATATAACAGAATGGTCAAAAAGCTTAAGATTTTGGTTAATTATATCAATGAATGTATGTTTATTAGTTCTGAGCTTTATCATTTGTTGTGGCTTACGTCGAAGGTTTAGAAGAAAAGCCAAAACAACTAGAGAAAAGGGAACAAAACAAACCAATAATTTGATTCCACTATCAGACCAGCTGAAAATGATTTATCGACTGGAAAAAGTTAATTCTAAAATTTCAATCAAAGAAGCAATGCTATAAATTCGGGACGAATTTTTTCAACCGAGGGGCATATGTGATATGACACGCAGTCATAGAACATTCTAAAATATTTTAATTATTTAAACATGTTCTCATGGAACAATCTTTAATGTTTTTAATTATTTAAGTTAAATAATATGTTATCTGTTTTTTATTATTTTATATAATTTATGAATTTTAATATTCTATTACTTAACTTTTAATGCTGAGTTTCTTAAATATTAATTAAGGAGGATTATTATAAATAGTCTCTTCATTTTTATTGATAATAAAAAAAATCAAGAAAACATAAAACAACGATCCACTTTAACTATCCTCCAGCTTATTCAATTTTTCAATTATTATTTTTTTCAACTTATTTAACTTTTCAACTTTTCAATTATTATTTTTTTTAACTTATTCAACTATTCAATTATTCAATTATTCAACTTTTAAATTTTATAAATTATTCAAATTTTCAACTTTTCAATTATTCTTTTTTTTTACTTATTCAACTTTTAAACTTTTAAATTATTCTTTTTTTTAACTTATTCAACTATTCAGTTATTCAATTATTTACTTTGAATATATAATATTGATTAATAAAAATTTTTTTGGTAAAAAAAAAATTTTTTTTTTTTAATATTTTTTTGAGTGATTTTCTAAAATTTTGAGAGACTAAGAAAAAAAATGGTCACAGAACTGCACGTTTCTATATTGTTAATTTAAAAAAATTGAAAAATTCCAAAAAAAAATTATTTTTGAATTTTCTTTTTTATTCTATTTAAAGATTTGTCAAATCTTTAGCATGCTAAGCAAATAAAAAAGTAATTATTTGCTTATTTTTTATTTATTTTAGCATTGTTTAGTTTCGTTCAAAAATTCAGTTCAAATTCTTAAATTCGAATGGAATGAAAATATAAAATAAAACTTAAGCACATGATGTAATAAAAAATGTCACAGACTTGCTCAAGAAAACAAAAAAAATTTCAATTATCCAATTATTGATTTTCCAAAAAAATTGAATGAATGTTAAGTTGGTTTTGAGATAAAAATTGTAAAAAAAAATTTAAAATATTGTAAATAAAACTTTTTTTTTTACAAAGACAAATAAATTGTCTTTAATTCGATTTATTTTGAAAAGTCGATGTTTAATTAAAAGAAAACTTTCAGAGTTTATTTTCAAGGCTTCTTGGTGTAACATTTTTTGTTACACATTGTTACATATTTTACAGGAGCAATTTTTTTTCATTCATCGAAAAATTTCAATTGAGAACTTTTTTCTTGTACTTTTTGAACTTTTTGAACAAAACTTCACAATGCTTTTATTTTGTAATTTTTTTTCAAATGTATTTTGTTAATTTTTTTTGTTATTCTTAAATTTTTTAAAAAGCTGATCAATTTTTTGATCTTATCAATATTCAAACATTAAAGCTTGTTAGTTTTAAATTAATTTTACAAATTTTAAATTTAAAACGGAATTATAAATTATTTGGTTAAATACATTTTATTAAATATATTAATTTTTTAAAGATAAATTAAGCTAAAAAAATAAAATTATGGCTAAAAAAAAATGTTTTAATAATTTTTTTATATTCTAGTCGATTATTTTCATGAGTAACAATAAGTTACAATAAGTGCAATATAGCAAAGACTGTAAGCAATTGTTGCACTTCTGTGATTTGGATATATGCATTTTCGGGTAGTGAAACATAAGACCATATATAAAACACGTTTTTTTTAAAACACAGCTTGATTTTTTTGAGCAAAAAAAATAAAGAGGAAAAATATTTTAGACAAGTATTACTTAACAAATTCTGCATTAATCTTTTTCATCTGGAGGTGTTAATAAAGCTTTCTGGGAGTTGGTTCATTTCTAAAAATTCAAAGTAAAATTAATTAATTTATTTATTTCGAGAGTCTCATATATTGATACGAAAAGTGTTTTAAATTTTTTGAAATGAAAAAAAAAAATTTTTATTTTTGGAAAATGAAATTTTATTTTCCTATTCGAATGATTCAGGAACTTTAAATGATTCTTATGAAAAATAATCTCTAGTAATAACTTTTTTAAATGAAAAAGGACTTTTTATTGATTTACTAGATTTTTTTTAAAGTTTTTTAAAAATAGGCAACTATTCTGATCAAAAAAAAGATGAAATTATATGCAATTAATTGAAGCTAATGATTTATTTAATTTTGTTCCTGTAATGACAAAAAAAGATGGAAATTGTTTATATAACTCGGTTTCAATATCTTATTTTGGAACTGAAAATTATTTTTTTTAATGTAAACTTGCCTGTTTCTTCATTTTTTTTGAGTATGAAAATTTCTTTAGGGAAATATTTTTAAAAATGTGTCAAGAAGAATCATTTGAACAATTTATTAAAAAATTTGTCCAAGTTAGATGAATGGGTAAACCATTTTAGCTTTATGGCTCTTTCAATTTTCTTAAAAAAAATATTTCTTATTTATAACTTTGATTTGTTGAAGAAAATTCCCTTTAGTTCAAAAGTTGATATGTGTGAAAACCTAGAAAAACCCATTACAATAGGTTTTTTGAATCATCATTTTGTTCCTTTACTGACAACCAAATTTGATAAAGTAAAAGAAATTGTTAATGATTCTTATATGAAACAAAGATTGTTATTTTTTGAAAGATGTCAATAATTATTCATTAATTGGGTAAAATATTCAAATATATTTCATATCTATTTTGGCAAAATTTGTATAGTTTTTAACTTATATTATCTTTATAAATTATTATATTTAATAAACTGTATTTAACAATAATAAATTTTTGTTTTCTTCTTGTTGTAAAAGTTGCTTTTTATTGCTTGTCAAAAACATTTACCTTAAACTTTGCGCTTTTAGCCTCGGGTGTTAACTACCATTAAAAAGTGTTGAACTGATTTTGTACCCGATCATTTTAAAAAATTTAAATAATTAAAATCAAAAGGCCCAATGTATCTCTTTGTTTGCTTCATAAGGTATTTCTATAAAGACCCACTACAATGATTAACAGTTTAAGGATCAGATGGCCACCGCCTTATTAATTATCCTTAGACTGTGAAGAAATATTAAAAGACACATTCAGCCATTGATTTTCAAGCATTAAAAAAGAAAAAATCATACTTATATTTTTGAGTCACAAGTCTCTAGTAAAGTCCAAGTCTTTTTTTTTCTAAAGTCTGACCAAAGACTTTAAATTTTTGTTTAAAAGAAAAAAAGTCCAAGTCAAGCTTTTCTTTTTAATCTTTTTTTTCAAAAGTTCAAATCGAGGCTTTAAAATTTTGAATAGTAAGGAATAAATTTATGCAAAAATTGCAATCAAATTCTGTGAATGGCAAATCTATCGCATTAAACAACTTAAAAGTATATAAATTTTTGATATTAAGCTTGATCTAGCAAATTAAAAAAATAAATCTTGACTTGGACATTTTTTTTAAACAAAAATTTTTAAGTCCTGACTCGGACTTAGAAAAAAAAAAACACAGTCTTGACTTTGAAAAAAATAATAAACCTTCATCGGTGATAAAGCGCAGACGCCCATTAATTTTCTAATGCATTTTTTTGTGTTCTTTCAAGCGCAATTTAAAGCTAAGCTCCTAGACCTTTCCTTACGACTGCACAACAAATATCAAATATCTAGGATTTCGGACATGGACCACCGAAAAAAAACATTGTTTTACTTTTTTTTTAAATGGTATTATAAACAATATTTTTATTTCTTTTTTAAATTTGTAAAAAAATTTAATATCAAATAAAAGAAGCATTAATCGATCTTTTACAAAAGCTTGTTGATTAACCTTTAAATTGAAATTGCAATTAAAATTTACATAGTCAATTAAAAAAAAAATTTATTTTCTAAAAGCAAAAAAAAAGTGATCACAAAATTTACTTAAAGTATTTTAATAAATCCGAATAAAAATTAATATAAAATCTAAAAAAATATTCGCCTTTTCTTTCCTTCTTCTCAAATTACTAATTATTTTGGAATTTTTTTGTTTTCAATTAAGACTTCGGCATAGGCAGACCATTCGGTTTGTGTCCATGCTACGCAGGCATCACGTTCTTTATCAAAGATCTTCATCTGTTCATTCATCGTTTTTCCTCTTAGTAATACAGTATGTGTCAAAAGTTTAGAAATTGATTATTTTATTTATCTTAATTTGTTTATTTGTTGTATTTTACGAAAAATTGGGTGCAAAAGAAAAAAATAAAAGCACTAATTTGTAGATTTTTTTTTTCTCTACAATTTGATATATGACACTCGGCATAAAAATATAATAAACTCTTAAATATTTATAATGAAAAAACTTCCTCTAAAAAATAAAAAATAAAAGTCGGAGCAAAAGTTTAGAAATTCGGGTAATTCAAAGGTTTTAGAAACCATTGCTACCGTTGTTCACACCTTTATGATTAATTATTAAATAGCTTCTAATTTTGAGTAAAATGTTCTCTTAAACTGATTAAAATAAATACTCTCCAACTACCAAGGTCCTTTCAAAATAACTTAACCAACAAATCTTAATTTTGCCAAAAAATTACTAAAAAATCTTAATTTTGCCAAAAAATTACCAAAAAATGGGTAAAAAAATCATCTTTAGCCCACTAAAATTGCAGATCCTGGGTCTGCTAAAAAGTGGAGATAAAAAGCAAAATGAGATAGCCAACATGTTAGGTGTATCTCCAAAATTAGTCTCTTCAACAAAAAAACGATATGAAGTGACTGGTACTGTGTCTGATCGAAGCCGTTCTGGTAGACCTCGGAATCTGACTTTTAGGATGAAAATTACATTTTTAGAGAGATTAGAAAAGACCCTACATATAGCTATCAAAAACTCGCCACTGATTTAAATTCTAAGACTCAAGGGGTTAGGATAAGTAAGTCTACAGTATTGAGATTTCTCAAAAAAAAAGGTTTAGAGTTCCATACAGCGGTCAGAAAACCCCTTTTAACCATAAAAGATAGACAAAAAAGATATAAGAGGTATAAACAGAGACTTAATTGGACAGTTAATAATTGGTCCAGAGTTATTTTCAGTGACGAGTCTAATTTTGAGGTCTTCAATCGTAAGTCAAGAGTAATCGTAAAAAGGTTTAAAAATGAAAAGTTTCATCCGAAGTTCTGTATACCAAGGTTACAAAACGATGGAGGGTCAGCTGGTATCTGGGGATGCGTTTCCTACAAAGGCACTGGTATAAGCAACATTTATACAGGACGAATTAATCAATTTGTCTACATCAACACCTTGGAAAACAACCTTTTACCATCTGTTGAACTGCTATTTGAGACAGACGACCATTGGATTTTTCAGCAAGATGGCGCTTCGGCACCTACTGCCCACTCAGTAAGGGACTGGTTGAAAGAACAGAACATTGAGGTTCTGCCTTGGTGTGCCCGTTCGACAGATCTCAACCCAATCGAGAACTTATGGTCATACATGAATGCAAAAATGGTAAACACAAAGGTAACCTCAATCGAGCATTTAAAAGAGGTTTTACACCAAGAGTGGTTAAAGATTCCGACTGAGTACGTACAAAAGTTGATTGAATCTATGCAAAAAAGAGTTTTGGCTAGTAAAACCGCCAAAGGCGGTCATTTTAAATATTAAATTGTAAAAATTTCTAAACTTTTGAACCGTTTTTTTTTTAATTTATTGTACCCATTTTTTCTTTTGTATTTTTTTTTTGATTTTTTTTTTAATTTTATGATCTTGGATTGATTACAAATAAAAATTTGAAAAAAAAAACGCCCTTTTAATTTTCCCGCCTATTATATATGCAAAAACAATTCTTTTGCTAACGAAAAACAAAAAAATTTTGACACATACTGTATAGTTTAAGCTTGAAGCATCAGATTGAGTCGAACGCGATGTCGTATCTACTAAAACTTCATCAAAACCATTCAACAAATCATTTATGTTTCTAATTCTTTTTTAAGTAAAAAAAAACTGGTCTGCTCAAAATTTATTTCGATTTATTTCTAATTTTTCTTTTTAAAATAAATTTTGGTTCAATTTTTTCAATTTCAAACAATCTTTATTTTAACTTCTCAATTTCATTTAGATGCAATAAGTTTAATATCTTATTGAAATCATTTCGCCTTATTTATTTATTTACTCTTTTCAAATTTTTTTGAAGGGACTAAACTGACTAGGACGCCACATTACCTCGTCGAAAAATTCTTGTAACAAATGACTATTAACCCCTTTAATAGCACGTATCTTTGATTTAAATTTTAACCATATACTTTTGATAGAGTTGGTATCTCAGTCAGTTTTTTTATCTGTAAACTGTTTTGAATGATTCACTTTAAAGAGTTGATACGTTCATATTTCATTAAAAAAATTTGTATCAAATGAAATACGTAATAAAAATGGTCTCAAAAATGATTAAAAAACTTATGAAAAAAATATAATTTTTTTTCTTTTGGGAAATCAATTTTTTTTGTCCATAAAATTAACTATGTAAACTTTAGTAAAAATTAAATTATTTTAAAATTTGAATAATGTAACAAAAATACTCTTTTCAGCACACATTTTATTAATTATTTATTTTAAATTTATATTTAAATATTTTATTATCTATTTTATATTAAATTCAATTATTATTAATTTTTGATTCATCAACAAGCACATCATCACCATCTGAGCTAGAATTTAAACGGTCACTAATTTTCTCATCATAAAATTCAACAAAATGTTTTAACAGGTTATTTTTGAACACAATCCCCATTTAATGTTTTTTTGTGAGACTTTGTTCACTGATTCCGACGTACTGCATTTAAGTAACTACACGTGCTTCTATAGGAATAGAAAGAATAAAATTGGTCGTGGTGTTTGCATATATGGAAGAAAGGACCTTTACATTTCAGAGGTGTGTGAAATAGATTTTTTGAGTGAGTCTATTGAGTAAACATGGTGTTGTTTGAAATCAGGTAACGAGACTTAATTACTTGGGTGGATCTATAATCCTCCTAAATCAAACAACATCTCTGATATTAATAACTCGATAAAGAAAGCAAGAAAATTCTATGATGAGAAAAAGTGTACAGGGTTTATTATCTGTGGAGATTTCAATTTTCCAAAAATTACTTGGTCTGAGGGTTCACCATCTGAAAATCATCTTTCAAATTGTATTTATGAAAATGACTTTATTGAAAACTTCATCGAGCGCTTCTTGTATCAACATGTGTCTTTTCCAACATTTATTTATTTATTTAATTTAAGTTTAAGTCCCATGGACAAATTGAAATAAAAATTAATAGAAAATTAAATGAAAATTAAATATCCATTTTACAATTAAGTAAAAAATTAAGTTTGTTATATACAAAAAAATGAATAAGATTATTCATCATACAATATTCTATTAAATAAAGATAGTATTTTATCGAGTCGGTTAGTCCATTGTTGTTATATTCAAGGCACCATTCAATCAAAATAACATTGAATGCTAAATCATATTCAGTGCAATTTATATGAGTGAGATCTACTACTTTTGATAACTGTTTAATAAAAGACGTATTCTCTCTATCAAATATCTTGTAATCTTTTCTTAAAAACTCAAATACGTTTTTACATAATTTGTTATTTAAAATTTGTTTGACAAAGAATATTTTATGCTTATAATAAATTTGTCTAATTGACTCCAATTTTAGTGCTTTGTTCAAAGGTTTTGTTTTTGTAAATTTACTGAGTCCAATAAATCGTTTTATTAAAATATTTTGCCGTATATCAAATTCCTTTAAACTCTTTTCATTTATATAGATATTATCTAAATGATATCTAAAGATTGATTGAGAGAACTGTTTGTATAAGAAAGCTATAGTTTCTGGCTTCATTAGCTTTGGTTTGCATCCAACACTATTTAGAGAGTAAAAACTCTTTTCAACCTTTTTCATCTTATTTTCCACGAAATCATTTATTGATTTCTGATTTCCAATAGGTAGGCCTAGATAAATCAAACTTTGTACTTTAGGAATTGTAGAACCATTTAATTTAAAGTCTGTTTTTAAACCAGTGCTTTTTTTTTCGAATAATATTGATGCCGATTTAGAGGCATTAAATTCAATTTTCCAATCTTTTGCATATTCTTCACAAGTTCTTAGCAAAATTTTGATATGTTTTTCCGATGGTGATAGTAAGACAATATCATCGCAGTAGGCAAGAATGGATAAGTTTATCTCACCAATCTTTGCACCAACTTTTGAATCAGTACATTCAGATAACATTTGATCGATGAAATAATTGAATAAGTATGGAGATAATATTCCTCCTTGTTTGACTCCTTCTGTTATTCGAAAAGGATTACTTTTTTCTTCACCAACTTTAATTATCACTTTAGAAATTTCATAATATCTGTATTATATTCTCCACAAATAATTATTCATTTTTCCGATTAGTTTGTAGAAAAGCCCAGCACGCCAAAGTTTATCAAATGCTTTACTGGCATCAAGACTTATTAGATTTAAACGAGATCTTCCTTGGCAATAGTAATTGACTACTTCGTTTGCTAAAAAATAGCAATGTTTACATGAGCTCTTTTTTTTGTATCCAAATTGATTGCTATGAATGCTTTCAAAAACATTCGTCTTGGCCAAAATAAGTGACTCAAGAATGTTTGCTAAACATGTAGACACCGTTATAGTTCTCCAATCTGAAGGATCTTTTGAAAATACCTTTTTTGAAATAGGCTTTAACAATGAAATATTGAAATTCTTTGGGAGATAACCAATTTTAATGGAATAATTAAAGAACCATTCAAGTAGAATAAGTAGATTTGTTGATGATCCATATATAAAATTTATGAAATCAGACAAAACATTTACAAATGTTTTGGATTACGTAATAAATGAATCATCAAATAGAATTTCAGCTATTGATCCTGGTTTTATTTTCGGAAGCGAAGATCAAGGACATGTCAGTATAATCTGGGACTATTTGATAAATCTTTATCAACATTGTTCTTCCAATTTTAAAGGAACCAATTTTATATACAGAAAAGCAGATTATGGAAAAATAAATGAATTCTTAAAGAACCTTGAATAGGATGCTCTTCTAACTCATAAAGACACAGATGAAAAATATGAAATAATCTTGATTGTCTACAAGTACGTATGTGATCTTTTTGTACTGATCTTTCACCAAAATGGAGTTAAAAACATTGAAAGAGATTGATTCCAAAATGGATGAACAAGGACGTAAAAGCTTCAATAAGAAAGAAATATTCTTCTTGGAAAATTTCATTGGTAGTGGCAGGACCTCGGTCAGTAAATTGAGTATTTACAAGAAGGAACGGAACAAGGCTAATAAGTTGACAAAATTGATGATTGTTAACAGATTGTTGTAGGCTTACTTGCCTATCAGAATTCATTGTATTTAAAGAAAACAAAAGTTTATGTTTAAATTTCTTTATTATAACTCCAAAGCTCCGCCGAAATATACCAAATAAAATCTTCTTTTTATATACATACTTTGGTATTATATCTCTAAGCCACCAATTACAGTAGTTAATATAAATAATAACTAGGGAATCATAACTAAGAAGTGTAAAGTTAGCTACGAACTAACAAGTTCATTTAGCCGTTAACACACTCCCCCTTGTTATATTCGACGTCCTCATCGAAGACATATTAGTTTAATCACAAAACCAGTTTTATCTGCGTCTACTACGGGTGCAGTCCAATCTCGAGGATTGGGGTATTACATTCCGTCACCGGTTTTTTTGTTGGACGCCTGGCGATCCCTCTTCGGGAAAGCAGCCGATCGTGATCCACTACCGGGGCGCATACCCATGCTTTATTACGGCTACTGAGTATCTTCTTAGTTTTTTTCAACTTAAATTAATGGCTTTCTTATCTTATCTTTTTTTTTTTAATTTTTTTTTTTCAATCAATCGATGTTTTTAAATAGAATCACTAATTCATATTCATCTCCAAGTTAGCAAATAGCAACTAATAATTTAATTGATTGATTTGATTAATTGATTTGATGAATTCATTAAAATTTTCAAACAAAAATTACACAAAAAAAAAACAATAGAATTAATCAAATCTTTTATATGCTCGCAACCGTTGAACATGGATAACAAAAGTTTTGTTATCCTTTTCAATCCGATACGTCAAATTACTCAATCTAGCAATTACTTTATAAGGACCTTGCCAACTTGGCAAAAGCTTTTGTGTGAACCCTTGTTTAGGAACCGGCCAATAAACCATGACTTCTGAGCCAAATTCAAAATTAACAGGTTTTTGTGTTTTATCATATTGTTCTTTTTAATAGTTAATTCTTTTTTCCCATTGTTGTTCTATATTTTCATAGCTGGTTCTCAACTGATTAAGCAGCTTTATTTTATAATCAAATTTGTCCTCAGTATCATCTGCCTCAGCATTTCTTGCTGTACCAAACATTAGATCAGAAGGTAAAACGGCATCTCGCCCATACAACTAAAAGAAAGGTGTTTCCTTAATAGTCATATTAATGGTAACTCTGTAGGCCAATAAAATGTCATCGATTAATTCATCCCAGTTATTTTAATTTTCTTTAACTAACATTGCAAGCGCGTTTGACAGGAATCTGTTAAATCTTTCAGTTTTCCCGTTAGTTTGCGGATGTTTGCTACTGCATTACAGCTTATTAATATTGAACTTCTTGCAAAGTGTATTTAACAAATTCGAGGTAAATTGAGTTCCCTGATCTGTTAATACTTTGCTTGGGCATCCATGTCGCGTAATTATCACAGAGTAGAATTTTCTAGCCACCTCTTCAGCCTCCAAAGTACGCAATGGACAAGCCTCTACCCAATTTGTAAATAGATCAGCAAAAACTAATATATACTTAAAACCATTCCTTCACCTTTTAAGTGGACCAAGAATATCCAAACCCACAATCTCAAATGGATATGAAACCTGAATTGGCTGTTACATTCGATTTTTGACATGTTGACTCGGTTTAACCCGATTACAACTTAAACATGCGCTTACCCATCCCCTTATATCTGAATACATATCCCGCCAGTGAAACTTATCTTTTAAGTGATGATACATCTTGTCACGACCTACATGAGCTAGTGCTTTTTGATGATAGTTTTCTAGTAAAATAGGTATTAATTGTTGTGGGACAGCTAACAGGGGTCCTTTTTCTCCATTGAAATAGAGATCGTGAACCTAAGGGAGTAGTTCGAGTTATTGTCTCTTAAAAGACTGTTGAAATTAGAATGTAAGTAGGGATCCTTAGCCTGCTCATTTATGATGTCAAAATTTAGAATGGAACTTGTCTCTATTCCATGTTGAATATTCCCTACTAACAAGTAAGGATCAATATCAATTACATCAGGCTCTATTTTTCTTGGGGCAAGTCTAGATAAAGCGTCAGCATTAGAGTTTTTAGAACCTTTCTTGTGTCTTATTTCAAAATTAAATTCACTTTGCCTCAAGGCCCACCTTACAAGTCGTGCAGGAGCTTGAGCTTCCATTAACCATTTCAAGGATTCATAATCAGTTTCAATCAAGAATTTCAGTCCGATAATAAATGGTCTAAACTGCTCACATGCCCATAGTATAGCATATGCTTATTTCTCACTAACAGTCCAGTTTTTTTCAGAGGGTTGTAAACTTCTGCTAACATATTCGATTACCTTTTCCTCTCCATTGATACGTTGACAAAGTACAGCACCTAACCCCACGTCACTTGCATCAGTTTGGACGATAAAAGGATAGTTGAAATCTGGATGACTTAAAATCGGTTTTTGAGTTAATAAAGTTTTTAGTTTATCGAAACTTTCTTGATGTTTTTCCGACCAAACGTATTCCATGCTTTCATGGTTTAACTCATATAGGCATGACGCAATAGGAGAAAATTTTGCAACGAATTTTCTATAATATCCACATTATCCCAAATAACTTCTTAACTCACACTTCGATTTAGGAACAGGTGTCTCTAAAATAGCTTTTTTTTTCTGTGGGGTCAGGGCTTATACCTGCAGCACTTACCTTGTGACCTAAATAAATCAAGTCTCTTTTACAAAAAGAGCATTTCGAACCCTTAACTTTTAAGTTGAATTCTCGCATCCTTTCGAACACAGATTTTAAATGCTTTATATGGGCGTCAAAAGTGCTCGAGAAGATGATAATATCATCTAGATAAATCAGACAACAAAGCCATTTTAATCCTGCGAACGCGTTGTCCATATATCTTTGGAAAGTCGCTGGAGCGTTAGTCAGTCCGAATGGCATGACCTTGAACTCGTACAATCCGCAATGGCTTATGAAAGCTGTCTTCTCTTGGTCGTTTTGTGCAACAGCAACTTGATAATATCCAGAAACAAGGTCCAAAGATGAAAAGAAACTACATGAACCCAGGCTGTTTAAAGTGTCATCAATTCTTGGTAAGGGATAAACATCTTTCTTTGTTATTTTATTTAGCTTGCGGTAGTCAACACAAAATCGTATTGAACCATCTTTTTTTCCAACCAAAGAAACGGGAGCTGCCCAAGGACTTCGTGATGGTTTGATAACTTTCTTTTCCAACATATCTTTAACGTGCTCTTCAATGACTTTCTTTTCATTCACTCCTACGCGTCTAGGAGCACAACTTATTTTTTTCAGTATCGATATTGTGTACGACGCCTTTTGCCGAACCCGGGTTTCCTAATGTTTGACTAAAGAGATCCTTGTAATCTATAAGAAGTTTAGAAAGTTCTTCCTTCTGATTATCATCGAGCGAGGTAGTCGAGAGATCTACTCCTTCAGGGAATGTCATATTTTTGGTAGGTTTCTCATTTTCTTGGGGATTATGTTCCAAGTCTTGAGCGATTAAAAGAAATTCATTGCTATCAAATTTCGATAAATTCGCCACAATTGTTCTTTTTGGTAAACAAACTGTTACTTTCGTTTAATTTGCTAAAAAAATGCACACTTCGCTTTCATCTGACAGAACACCCTTTCCGGCATAAATCCCGAATCTCTCTACAAGAGGATAATAACTGGTTACTAGACTTTGGCCTTTGTGAGTTTTATTTACAATGGCCGGAGCCAAAACTTCACAAAAAGGAGGAATAAAAACGTTTTCAGAACAAACAAAATAATTTTCAGGAATTTCACAACTGGGATTGGTTCGAACAAAGACTGGATCAATTTTTATTGTTTTAGTTGCCGGTCGAATTAAGACATCACATAGCGTGATAAAGTCCATTCCAAAAAGAGCATCATAAGGTAACGTTTCTAAAACCAGTTATACTAAAGGATAGAAATCCCCTTCTTTGTCAATATCTAACTTAACTCTGAAATTACTTTCTGTTAAAGAAGTGTCTCCTAATTTAATTTTCAAAGGGGTTTCTAATTTGCTAAATTTGATACTTCCTGGTTCCGCAATTTCAAGAATTTTATTCAAACATTCTTTCTTAATCATGCCTCTGCTAGCTCCTGTGTCGAGGATACATTAATACCACATATGTTAGCAGATATTTTTATTAGGTTGCTTGAATTTAGGTCTAACGAGATGAATTTGTGAATGTTGATTTCTTTTGTTTCTCCTAAAGAAGAAGATTGTAGAACTGGAGTAAATAGTTCATGGAATAGAACTGGGTCAAAGAAAAGCTTTATGCACATTTCTAAATTATTTATTAAATTTGAAGTTTGGGTAGCTGCTGTCATTACTCTATTTAGAGGTGAATGACCTGTTCTTACTCTGTTCGGACAATATGGTCTAATATGTCCCACTTGATGACAATGGTAGCATTTGCGGGTTTCATTAGGATTAGTTGGAGTCTTTAAAGCCAACTTACCATGATCAGGTCCTTTTGAGTGTTTCAAATCAAAATTACTATTTTTCTTAAAACTTTTATTTTGGAATCGTCGGTTTGTATCTAAACTATTATTTCCTATATCGGTTTTATTTCGATCATCACGCCAAGTTTGAAATTCATTTATTAAGTTCGAATAATGTTGTTTCGATAAATTTACTTGTTTATTGATCTTCTGATATAAAGTTGACAGATTGTTTTCCAAATTTTTCGAATCATTATTCTTTTTAGCATCTGCTTTAGAAGTGGATTGGTTTGTTCTTCGTTTGTCACCACCTTCAGAATAAGGCTCTTCCGATTTTATCTCATTGAAAAACAGTTGCTCCTTCTTTTTAGTTCCTTTATCAACTTCATAAATCTCAGCAAAACGTAATCCTTCTTGCAGATCAGTTGGTTTTCTTACACGAACCATTGCCGCTAAATCATTCGACAGTCCTCTTAGAAAATTTTCCAATTTCAATTTTTCTAATACAATTGGATCGGTAATCATAGGAAAAGTTTTTTTTACCATCTGAGCTATCTTTAAACTGAAGAAATTAAAAAGGTTCGGAGGAGTCATGTTTAAGCTTAGTTAACTCTAACAGATAATGCTCAGGATTTGTTTTAAAAAAGAGTTTTCTCATCTCGAAACTTAATTTGTCAAAAGTGTTTATATCTTGTTCATTAAGGCCTTCCATGCATTCCCGTGCCTTTGATCCCGTATAAGCTTTAAAGAGCTCCATCTCACGATTTTCCTCAATTCTCGAGGTCTTCGTTTTAAATTCAGCAAGCCATTGTTCAAAATCTTCTCCTGGTGTTCCATTATATAGCCGAATGATAATATTTATTGGGTATTGAAAGCGAGAAGTCACAACTGTTGCTTCACCATCGACATATTCCTCACAGACTCTTCTCTTCTTACCATTTTCCTTGGTCTACCAGGTCCTCTTTGCTTGTTTCCAATTGTACTTTCATCTCTTTCTCTCTCCGCGGTTCTTTTAGTCGCAGCACCATTATGTTGTAGGCTTACTTGCCTATCAGAATTCATTGTATATAAAGAAAACAAAAGTTTATGTTTAAATTTCTTTATTATAACTCCAAAGCTCCGTCGAAATATACCAAATAAAATCTTCTTTTTATATACATACTTTGGTATTATATCTCTATGCCACCAATTACAGTAGTTAATATAAATAATAACTAGGGAATCATAACTAAGAAGTGTAAAGTTTGCTACGAACTAACAAGTTTATTAAGCCGCTAACAGAAATATTCGTCTTGGAAAGGTTTCATTGGTAGTGGCAGGACCTCGGTCAGTAAATTGAGTATTTACTAGAAGGAACGGAATAGGCTAATAAATTGACAAAAAAGGCTATACAAAGCTACGAGAAACAGATTATTAGCAAAGTTAAAAGCGATCCGAAAATTGTGTACAAATATAAGAACAGCAAACAATCAATAAATGGCTCCATAAAAGCGTTGTCAATAAACGGTACGATATCAACAGAAAATACTGAGATTGCAAGTGCGTTAAATATTTATTTTCAATCAGTGTTTTTTAGCGATTCGTCTCTGGATTCGAACCTCATATATGCTGATAGAACAGACGGGGAATGCAATTTTGATGTATCTGAGAATTTAAGCACAAACGCTATAAAATCATGTTTAGAGAGGATAAACACTTACAAGTCGTTTGGACCGGATGGTGAGAGTCCCTTATTCTTGAAAAACTGCTCGGAGAGTATTTCACAACCGCTGTCTATTATTTTTGTTAGTTCGCTTGAAACTGGTAGTTTACCAAAAATATGGAAGCATGCAAACGTTACACCTCTACATAAGTCAGGTTCAAAAATCGAAGTCTCAAATTATAGGCCCGTATCGTTGACTTCGGTGTGATGTAAAATTTTGGAACGTATTATCAAAAATGTAATTTTGGAGTACTTGCTGTCAAATCGTTTGTTAGATAAACATCAACATGGTTTTGTACCTAAGAAATCTTGCACAACAAATCTTTTGGAGAGTTTTGACATAATAACAAATGCTCTCGAGGACGGCAAGTCAGTAGACGTAATTTATACAGATTTTTCGAAAGCA
This sequence comes from Brachionus asplanchnoidis, assembly GCA_025491095.1. Lineage (NCBI taxonomy): Eukaryota > Metazoa > Rotifera > Eurotatoria > Ploima > Brachionidae > Brachionus > Brachionus asplanchnoidis. The sequence goes on from JAILYF010000077.1 coordinate 104,341, forward strand.
TTCGACAAGGTGTCTCACGAAAAGTTACTACTTAAGCTAAAATCGTATGGTCTGCGTGTTAAAGTGTTAAAATGGATCGAGGATTTTCTAAAACATAGAAAACAAAAAGTGGTACTGGGAAATTTTTCATCAGAATGGGGGAATGTACTTAGTGGAGTCCCTCAAGGGTCCGTGCTGGGCCCATTACTATTTACTATATTTATTAATGATCTCCCGGAAAATCTGACTCAATTATCTAAGCTATATGCAGACGACAGTAAAATTTTTTGTGTTTGGGATAGAGAAGAAACCAGTCCTCATAAGCTACAACAGGACATTGATAACTTGATCAAATGGTCATGGACATGGTCAATCGACCTTAATCTCGAAAAATGCAAAGTTATGCACCTAGGTAAACATAACAAATGTTTCAGTTATTCGATGATTGACAAGGATGGATATCGGCATGAGTTACCAATATCAGACAACGAACGTGATCTGGGGGCTATAATTTCAAATGATTTGAAATGGTCTTATCAAGTTAACTCAGCCGTAAATAAAGCTAACAGAGCTATTGGCATGATTAGGAACTCTTTCAGAAAAATTGGTCATGAGTCGCTCAGGATTTTATATTCATCTCTTGTCAGACCTCATTTGGATTCCGGTATAAGCGCGATGTGCCCACATCTGAAAAAGGATATCAAATTATTAGAAAGCGTTCAACGCAGAGCAACTAGACTGGTCAAAAGCATCAAGCGCTTAGAATATTCTGAACGTCTGAAAAAGCTAGACCTCACTTCCTTGGAGTTTAGAAGAAAAAGAGGTGATTTGATCCAAATTTATAAAATAATAAAAGTAATGGAATAAGTTGATTTGGAAAATGGATTAAATTATGCCTCTTCATCGACAAATCATAATCTTAAGTTAAGGGGAAACAAGAGTAAATTAAGACGTGAAAAAATAAGGCGATGTAATGCTAGACACGAGTTTTTGATTAATCGTATTGTGACTTTGTGGAACAGTCTACCTAATAGCGTGATTGAAGCCGAAACATTGAACAAGTTCAAGGCGAGACTGGATGAGTGGTTTCAAATGAATGGATAAATGAATGGAAGCTGCTAAAGCCTACCAGGGCTAAGTGCATAGCACTCGTATAGAGAAATCTGTACAGCAGTTTATTTTACTACTACTCCTACTACTTTAAATGAATAAATTATATCCGGATCTGTCAGGATCTGGTGGCTCGCGGTTTTAACATAAATATAATAAAAAAGAAAAAAGTTAAATGATAATAACTTTATTAGTAAATAGCCACTTCTAGCCTGAGCAAATATTAACAAAAAGGAGATTAGAAAACAAAACAAAAAAATTTCAAAGTTTTTTCTTAGTAGAAGTAGTATAATAATTTTCAAAGTGTAAAATTCTAACGACTTGCTAAGCTCATGAGATCATAGTATTGTGGTGTCGAAGTTTTGAGCAAAACTCTTGCAAAATATTCTTTATTAAATTGAACACTCGTTTTTTTTCAATTTTTAGCAATTATTTTAAAAAATAAATTTTAAACATTTTTAAACATTATTTATTAAACGTAAACAAAAGCAAAAAAATTAACAATTCTTTATTGTTAAAAGTACAGATCGGAAATTGATAAAAACAGTACGAAATGTTAAGTTTTTTCAACTTTTTTTTTAATTTCATGTTAAATTTTTCAAAATTATCATTTAATTTTAAATTTAAATAAAAAAATTTGCTTTGCTCCAAACTTCACCGCCGCCAGTATTGCACTGTGAAACTATAGACATTTAAGTAGACTGGAACTGGTGTTTAAGTTATTGAGAGAACTACAACACAACGTTAAGTTAACAAATCTTCACTTTTTTTTTCAATTTGCTAAATATGTTTCGGATAGTTGTTCTAATGCATTTTGATAAACAAATCATATTCAGCTGTAGCAAACAGATTTTGGCCTTAGATACTTTCTTCCTTTTTACGAAAATGTTGTAGTTAAGGTAGTGTTGTAAATAAATAGCATTTGAATTTAAACAAAATCTTTATTTGAGTTTAAATCAAAACCCAGAAAAATAGAATTTACATGCACATTTGAGTCATAATTCAATTAAATTTTGAATTTTAAATTTTAAAAATTTATAATTAAGCTTTTGAAAATCAAAACGAAAATTAAAATTTTTTTTGAAAGTATTTAAAATAAGTGTATTATTTTTAAAAGTCCTTTTAAAATTTTTTTTCTATTCCAAATGGTTCAATATATTTCTAAATAATATATAATATTGATTTTATATTTTATTAGAAAGTAATGTATAATTTTTAAAATTAGTCAAACTACTCGATCGAAAAACAAGTAATATGCTTGGTCATTTGAAAAAGCATGCTTTAGTTTCGGGCTATCAACATTATATTTTAGTAGGTTTTAGTTATATTTGAAAATAAAAATTAATCAAATTTTTTAAATTAAAACATAATTTCTATGAATCTAGTTTCGATTTTTTCATAAAATTCGTTTTTTTTTTGTTTTAAAAAGATCAAGTAAATATTTTTTTAAAAGGGATAAAATATGTATTTTTATTAAAATTAAAAAAAAAAACATTTTTTTTTTTAAATAAAAAAAATTAAATTAGAATTTAGAATTATTTAAGTAAATGTTGGAATTTAATTATTTTATTTAGTCTAAATTTTATTTTAAATTTAAATCCAAATAAATCTAAAAATTTATTCAAATCGTCAATTTGATTGACAACACTAAGTTAAGGCTATTTTCATAGATCCAAAAGTTTCTGACGCCACGTTTATATAAAAGTTATATTGATCATTTAATGAAAGTAAAATCAATCAATTACATTATAAGCCTATAAAAACATTTTCGGCAAAATGTAAATAATTTTAAATTTTTACGGTGAAGTTTCAAAATAAATTAAAAATGTTAAGTTTCAAAATAAAAAATTATTTAAATTATACATTCTGACCGCTCCGGCCCTTTTAGTTAAACACACTTTTATTTTCTTAACCGAGCATTTTTATGAATCAAGAGTATGCTCATTTTAAAGCTTGTAAAATATTTAGCCTGTCCCTAAAAATCTGCCAGGAAAAAAAAATTTTTACGAGTGAAAAATTCAAAAATCTAAAAAAAAACGGTCATTTTGACCACCCGATCCTTCTAGTGCTAATCTATGCCTTTTTTCAACAACATTTTCTAAACTAAAGCTTATTTAATAACCAGAGCCTGCCCAAATGGGAATCAATTCAATCCAGAAGAGTCCGAGTGGCAGCAGCCGCTTTTTCTCACACAGCTCAATAAACACTACTCCATCTTCTATTCAAAAAATATCTCTCACTTGATCACAAGTCCACCTGAGAAGAGGCCAGAGTACAAAATTGAAGCCAAGTGAACAAATGAGCTTTGTGGATTCACCACCTTCGCTCAACTACGAGCCCTAAGACCCAGTGGCCTATCAGCCAACTGAACACATAGTCCGCAAACCTACTGCTATTCAAAATGTTACCTTTGATCCAAACACCTACCAGGACTATTCCAACCAATACAACTACAATCAGCAGACTCCACTGAATACCGAAGCGCCACCGTCTGGCAAGTCTTCAATACACTCTCTTGGCCACCAGGCATCAGCCTATTTACCAAACGAGCAAGCTCAGCACCTGTTCAACTATCAGCCATACTACTCCAGCAGCCGACCGGTTGTCTACAACCAAAAAACAACTAGGTCCAGAGCCAGCTCTGTGTCCACTGAGAACAATTTGGTGCAGCCTCAAGTCTACGATCCAAATTACTACCGGGCGATTTTTACGCTCGAGGCCAACATAGCTGAAGAGCCGAAAAAGTGGGTGAAGAAAAAGTGGGTGAAGAAAAAGTGGGTGAAGAGAAAGTGGGTGAAGAGAGAGTGGTGGTGGTGAGAGAGGTGGCGAGTGAAGAGGAAGAGATGAGAGCGGATGGGAGCAGCAAGACTGAGGAGTCAAAGAAAGCAAGTCTTTGAGACTGGTTCAAAAGCCGGCTAAGCAAAAAAAAATGGTCCAGCCCGATGATGAAAAAAAAAATTGTCTAGAACGACAAGCTCAAAAAGTATGTGAACAAAGAAAACGGATCCTGGGCAGCTAGCAGTGAGAGTGTGAAGCCTTCGCCCATATCGAAGCCTAGTCAAGCAAGTGCGACTGGAGCGGTCATCGCTGATTCTACTACCAATAAATTCTCGCTTAGAAATAGCAACACCAAGCGGCCTATTAATTACTACGCCAAGCTGGTAATTACTACACATGGCTGATAAGAGTAAAAAGCCAGAGGCTCAAGTGTTGGCGCCTATCGTCTCAAATTTGCGCCTTCTCAGCTTCCTACGAGGTTTTTTGTGCCCGACACCAACAATGCATCCATGCAGCCACAACAACAGCCACAACAACAGCCACAACAACAGCCACAGCAACAGCAAGAGCCGGTGCCGCAGCAAGCTTTGTACTTCAACCCTGCTCTTGGCTCGCAGCAGTAGCAATTAGGAAGTGATGTTTTTAGTATCAGACGGTGATATGTTTTATGCGATTTTGACTTCATTTATTCTTCATCAAAATGATAGATTTTGATATGTTTTTATCTTTTTTTTTTGATTCTTGTTTGTTTGTTTATTTATTTATTTATTTATTCAATTTATTTATGTGAGATATATAAAATTGAATTTTTTTTTAATATTTAAAAATAAAAAAATTAAGTTTTACTTTTTTATTTGCTTAGCATGCTAAATATTTGACAAATTTTTATATAGAATAAAAAAGAAAATTCAAAAATAATTTTTTTTTGTAACTTTTCAATTTTTTTAAATTAACATCATAGAAATGTGAAGTTCGGTGAAAATTTTTTTTTTTGGTCTCTCAAAGTTTTAGAAACTCACTCAAGAAATATTACAAAAAAAAATTTTTCTTTTACCAAAAAAATTTTTAGAAGTTGAAAATTTGAACAAACTTCATTTTTTATTATAGAGCTTTAACGGATTTTTTTTTAATTTTTTGCCCTAAATTATCTTTTGAAAAAAAAAATAATAAAGAATAATTTTAAGAGTTTATAGCTAAGGTGAGAAAAATTGCCACCAAAACGTTAAAATTCAATTTTTGTCTTTGCCAGTCCCATATTTTGGCAAAATAAATGATGAAAAAAATTTAATAAAAACTTAACAATTCATCTCATAATTAAAAAAGCACATAAAAAAAAACAAATATATGCTGATCTAGAAGTTTATTTTTAAATCTTAATCTTAACATCACAGCTATTCGTATCAGTCAAGCCTCAACCAGTACTCTTCGGACAACTATAGACTCGACCACTGTTCGAAACAATCTAGCGTCCGAACACTCAGAAAGTACCATTGCAACATAGTGCTACATACTTTGTTGCAACATTTTTACATAACCAAATTTTTATTTTCTTGATTTTTTCTGCAAATCAAATCAATAATTTATTTAAATCTTATTTATTATTTATTTTTTGTCTTTTTTTACATGAGAAAAAATATTTTGGGTGAAAACGGTGCAACAAAGTATGTTGCACAATGTTTAAATATTTTTTCTTATATTTTTTGTTAACTTTGATTTTAATGAATTAAAAAAAGAAGATTTTTTTTTCAATTTGTATTTTAAATTAACAATAACGATCAAATATTTTTTAATTTTTTAAGGATGAAGAATTTGAGATGCTTGAGTTCTCTAGTCCGATTCAAGTAATTCTTTTTTTTAATTTTTATTTTAATATTTGATTAACCTAACTAAACCTTGATTGTCAAACGGATAACTTAGCAATTTTAGAAGATCTTTTTATTCCACCAATACATAACCCAGTAATTAGTGTTACAAGTAAAACAAAAGCGATTTCCGAAGAACCTTTTAATTTATTGGAAACTAATATGGTAAATATGTTTAACTGTAAATCAGGAAGCTTAAAAATGTTATCCAATTCTCTATTTACACCAGAAAAATCCTAATAAAAAGTCTTTTAATTCTTGCATTTTTTAGTCTTCAAATTTGAGTAGTCAATTTTAAAAGTTCAGTCATCTCGCAATTATGTCCCGTCACGATTAAGTCCCAATTTGTTTTTATTTCCGAATTTCTTTAGAACTGATTTCCTAAATACATACATAATGTCTTTAATTATATACCAATTCATTTTTGTCCCCATTTTTTTGTAAAACACAAGGGGGGACATAATTGGGCATGTTAAAATTGTTTTATTATTTTTTTTTTTTTATTTTTGAGGTTACCTAACAGTTAATTAAAAATCTTTGAAATTATATTTAAAAAAAAAAAAAAATCAGCAATACGAAGCAATTTTTGCTGAATCTCTTTGCAAAATAAACAATTAAATAAAATCAAAATTTAGATTACCATAATAAATTAAATAAAAAAAGCAATTGAAAAGACAACATTTTGATTTTTAAAATGTGAATGTCGTTTTGATTTTTTTTTTAAAAGATGAAAATTATTTTGAAAAATTTTTAAATTATGATTTCAAAAATTTTCTTTTGCCACGTCTTATCTTATTTTTAATTTTTTACTGTAGTATGACTAAAGAAAAATAATTAATTTTACTAATTTAGAAAAGCAAAAAACATTGAAAGAGAAAATGGGCGAAAGCGTCAGTTTTGCGGAACAAGATGAAATTTAAAAAAAAAAAGGGAATCGAAAAAGGTAAAAAAAATAGGAAAAAACTTCTTTGGGTCATTAATATTATTATTTTTTATAATTAGACTTCTTGCTATATCAAATCCTAATAGTCCATCAAGCCCAACCAAGCCAAGTTTGGCAAAATTTTTTAGAGAGATGCAAAACACGTAAATTTATTTAAAACAATTTAAAAGAATTGAATAGTTCAAAAACCATTTTTTAAAAGCAACGGTTCAGATGGAGCGAAAGATGAAGACAAGATCGTTTGCATTGCGATCAAACAAAAACAAAACCAAACGTCCAGGAAGAAAAATAAAAGAGTAATAATACATTTTTATCATTAAATTTTATTCATCTTGCCAATCTTTATTGGGTTGTTCACTTAATTAACAAGATTTCAAACTTTTTGATTGTTTTTTAGTAAACTTATTATTTGTGAAGGTTATGCAGTGTTCGTTTCAAGGATGCGATGGACAAGGAAATATCAATCCTAAGTTCAAAAGACATTTGCTTGTTAAATACTGTCCTCACGCTCGTCGATTAGCACTTGAGCTTCCAGGGCTTAATCAGACGCAGTCTTGTTCAAATGAAATTACAACAAATGTCGCATCTAATGAATTTGAGAGTTCATTAAAGTTCAATAATTTTGAGTTTGGTGATCTTGACAAAGATCTTTCGATTTCCAATGATAACATTCGTCGTGCATTTTTCCATGGAATGAAACTATTAAAGTTTAAAGACGACGAGATACGCAGATTAAAACTAAGATTTTCTTCTTCGCAAGGTAAACTTGCAAATTTTAATAGCCTGATTTTAACCTATTTCATAAATAAAATTTCAAAAAGTTGAGATTCAAAAAAGATTTAAAACGATGCTAACAATTGATGAACATGAGAGAATTTTAGAAAACTATCTGAACGAGAGAAACAAAGCTTTTATCAAAATCAACAAAATAGAAAAAGAAAAGAAAGAGCTGACCGAGATTTTGGAGCAGCTCAAAGGATTTATTCTTAAATGCAAAAATTTGATCGAAACAAAAACAAAATCAGAAACAGAATTCATAAAAAATTCTTCAAACTTAGATATTATGCAAACGCTGTTCATATTTGAATCAATTTTGGATGAAAATAATACCATGAAAGGTAAAATTAAATTTTATATAAATTTATGATAAAATAATTTATTAATTTTCTTAACAGATCAATTGAGAGATATGATTTCAGAAAAGAATTTATTAAATGAAAAAAACGAAAAAATAAAATCTTTAGAGCATAGAATAGCTAAACAGACAGCTGAAATACAGGTAAATTTATCTGACTTTTTTAAAATGAGAATTATTTGAAATTGTCTTGGATAGGAATTATTATTGGTTAACGAAATTGACAAAAAGAAAAGTATTCAAATTGAGGAGTCAATCGTTGAGCTTTCAAAAAAAAATGAAAAATTAAACAATTCTTTGAGTGAACAGGAAATTGAAATGGAGATAAACACTGAATTGAATTTTGAAAAGGAAAATTTAATTAGAGGGCTAAATGAACAATTAATTTTGAAGAACAATGAAATCTCTAATTTGAAAATTCAAATAGCGGAAATGGAAAAAGAGATAAAAGGATCACTAAAAAACGATATACTTGAGGAAGAAATGAATGATAAAGTTGGAGAAACTCAAATCTTAAAACAAAGGAAATCAAATTGTCCAGACAAAAATTGTGATGGAAATGGTAATTTTAGGTCGAATTCAAAATCCCACAGAACACTAGAAAGTTGTCCAAAAGCCCATTCATGGAGACCAGATAACAAAGAAGGTAAACGTGAATGCGATAGAAATGACAAAAGTCTCGAAGATGAAATCAACAAACTGAGAGAAAAATAACATTCAATGGGGCAAAAATTGATTGAAAAAGAAAACAGCGAGATGTTTAAAAAGGTATTTAAAAGTAACCATATTCTTCCTGTCAGTATCTAGCATTCGAAAGCAGGAATTGACCAAATTTTCTGGTCTCTCATATTAATCTTTAAATTTGAACCAAGCATAAATTTTTCTTTTTTTTAGGATAAAGCCAAAATTCTTGATCTTGAAGAAACAATTCGAAAAAACAAGTCTGACCATGAAAATCAAATTGATCTTAGTAGATCGAATAATAATATATTAACAGACATGAATAAGACTCTCAAATTTGAAAATGATGAACTCAAAAAGCAAGTCTTAAACGCCAATCTTGACTCAAACGACTTTACTGTCAAATTGAACAATCAAATTACAGCGCATCAAAATGAATTGAGTGATTTGAACAGATTATTTGATGATGAAAGAACTGCTCTCACAACTCAAAAAGATGAGATAATTCAAAATTTAAACCGAGAATTGAATAATGCTAAAAAAGATCTGGAAGAAAGCAAGGTAACAAAATAATTTAAAAAAAAAAATTTAAGACCATATTCATCCTGTCAATATCTAGCATTCGAAAGATGGAATTGACCAAATTTTCTGGTCTTTTAATCTTGTTTCAACCATATTCATCCTGTAAATATCTAGCATTCGAAAGCTGGAATTAACCAAATTTTCAGGTCTTTTAATCTTGTTTCAACCATATTCATCCTGTCAATATCTAGCATTCGAAAGCTGGAATTGACCAAATTTTCAGGTCTTTTAATCTTGTTTCAACCATATTCATCCTGTCAATATCTAGCATTCGAAAGCTGGAATTGACCAAATTTTCTGGTCTCTCATATTAATCTTTTAATTTGAACCAAGCATAAATTTTTCTTTTTTTTAGGATAAAGCCAAAATTCTTGATCTTGAAGAAACAATTCGAAAAAACAAGTCTGACCATGAAAATCAAATTGATCTTAGTAGATCGAATAATAATATATTAACAGACATGAATAAGACTCTCAAATTTGAAAATGATGAACTCAAAAAGCAAGTCTTAAACGCCAATCTTGACTCAAACGACTTTACTGTCAAATTGAACAATCAAATTACAGCGCATCAAAATGAATTGAGTGATTTGAACAGATTATTTGATGATGAAAGAACTGCTCTCACAACTCAAAAAGATGAGATAATTCAAAATTTAAACCGAGAATTGAATAATGCTAAAAAAGATCTGGAAGAAAGCAAGGTAACAAAATAATTTAAAAAAAAAAATTTAAGACCATATTCATCCTGTCAATATCTAGCATTCGAAAGCTGGAATTGACCAAATTTTCTGGTCTATCATATTAATCTTTTAATTTGAACCAAGCATAAATTTTTCTTTTTTTTAGGATAAAGCCAAAATTCTTGATCTTGAAGAAACAATTCGAAAAAACAAGTCTGACCATGAAAATCAAATTGATCTTAGTAGATCGAATAATAATATATTAACAGACATGAATAAGACTCTCAAATTTGAAAATGATGAACTCAAAAAGCAAGTCTTAAACGCCAATCTTGACTCAAACGACTTTACTGTCAAATTGAACAATCAAATTACAGCGCATCAAAATGAATTGAGTGATTTGAACAGATTATTTGATGATGAAAGAACTGCTCTCACAACTCAAAAAGATGAGATAATTCAAAATTTAAACCGAGAATTGAATAATGCTAAAAAAGATCTGGAAGAAAGCAAGGTAACAAAATAATTTAAAAAAAAAAATTTAAGACCATATTCATCCTGTCAATATCTAGCATTCGAAAGCTGGAATTGACCAAATTTTCTGGTCTCTCATATTAATCTTTTAATTTGAACCAAGCATAAATTTTTCTTTTTTTTAGGATAAAGCCAAAATTCTTGATCTTGAAGAAACAATTCGAAAAAACAAGTCTGACCATGAAAATCAAATTGATCTTAGTAGATCGAATAATAATATATTAACAGACATGAATAAGACTCTAAAATTTGAAAATGATGAACTCAAAAAGCAAGTCTTAAACGCCAATCTTGACTCAAACGACTTTACTGTCAAATTGAACAATCAAATTACAGCGCATCAAAATGAATTGAGTGATTTGAAGGCAACTTGAAGTTGACGATCAATTCAAAATATCATTTCAATTCAAAGGGTTTATCATTAAATATTGAAATAAATCTTTGAATTAGTTTAATAAATTTTAATGTTACATAGTTTACATGCTATGTAAATTAAAAAAATAAAATAATAAAAAAAAATATTTTACTCAATCTATTGAAAAAATCGATTTTAAAAATTGAAATTTTTAAACTCATTTTTTGTTAAGTTTATTTTGAAAATTTTTTCTAATTTTCAAAGTTTTAAAGCAGGCACATTTTTCAAAAAAAATCTCTAATATTTTTAAACCACTAAAACTTGAAAGCACACTTTTCTCGCTCCAAAGCCGCCATGCGCGCATACAAGATGAAATATTTGGAATTTAAACAGGACGGCTCGGGCATGCACCTTTTGATGCTGGACCAAGAGGCCTATTTGCACTTTGACGATGTGGGCAATGTGGACGTGTCATGACAGAAGCGTCATGACCAATTCATAACCAAACTAAATGCCCAGGATGACAAAATGAAAAGTCTAGCTGACCAATTGACCAAGCTAAGGGCCAACTAACAAACCAATTGTGTCAAAGCTTTGTACACGTTCAGCAGTAAACACTTTTGCATTCAAAGAGAAGAAATAATGGAGCTAAATGAAAAGACAAATAATGAGTGGTGGCTGCTGGAAAAGTCAAATGGTCTGGAGGGATACGCGCCGGCAAATTATGTCAAAGAACTTGGCATGCACATTTTTGCCAAGCAGCTAAAAAGGCTGGTCAAGCGGCCTCAAATTGTGCAAGTGGAAAAAGTTGCGCCAAAACCAAGTGGGGTGGTGAACGCGCCCAAAAGTGACCGAAAAAAAAAGACCTCCATTGTGAGACGCAAAACCACCAGCATTCAACCAAGACAACTGCAACATTTGAACTCGGAAAATTTACAAAAGAGACAAGCTGACATCTAATTCATGTTCAATCAACTGTTGAACTCGTCAATTGAGCGACGCAAGCAACTGGACAACACAATGGCATTTTACCGATGGCTCAGAAAGTACGAAGAGTTCAGCAAGTGGGTTGGCCAAAAGCTTGACGAAATGAGCCTGAGCAACCGGCAGTCACTGCTGACCACAAACAGCTCGATCATCGAGCAGTTGATACGGCACACTCTGCAAAATTTGAACTCAAAGTGGCAGGCGCTCGCCTACGAGGTGAACGAGCGCGAAAAAGAGTTTGCCGAAGCCAAGGACATACTTGAGTTCAATGACCAGTTGGAAAAGCTTGAAGAGTGACTCAAGGACAAAGAGTTGATGATTCAGAGTGGCTACGTGGGTCGCGACCACGAGCACTGTGCTCAACTTTTGAAAAAGGTCGACGACACCACATCGCCCACACATGAGCTCAAGCCAAAACAATTGATCGATATGGGCAACAAATTGATGCGCTTGGGACGCACTGACTAGCAAATGGTTGCCGACAAAAATGACCGCTTGATCAACAGATCCGAGCTGATCAAGTCGGGTGTGAACAAGTACCGGCAAAAGTTGGTGGCTGCGCTGGACGTTCATTTGTTGATGCACGACTTGGAAGACATTGACCAGCGCATTCTGGACAAGATAAGTGTTCTGCAAGTGGAGGTGGAGCACAAAAATTTAGACTCTGTCCAAGTGGCACAATCAAAGCTCAATGATCTTAAATCGGAGCTGAGTCCGATCGAGGAAAAGCTTAAGCAGGTGAAGACCGAGTCTTTGGCGGCCTCGTCCTCCGATCAACTCATACACAAATTTGACCAAGTCATTCAAAATTGGCTTCATCTTAGAGACCTAGTCGAGGCCTTGTCCTCAAAATTGGAGTCTGCCTTTTCTTACCAGAAGTTTATGGTCGAGTACAGGGAGTTGAAGTGGTGGATTTGGGACATGGGCAACAGAATTGAGCAGCAAAGTGAGCCTAGCAGTGTTGGCGAGGCCGAGACTGGCATCAATTTGCACCAAGAAAGAATGACTGAAATTGAGGGCAAGGCGCACAGGTTCATTGGTCTGAGTGACATAGCCAACGAGTTGATTGAGCGCAAGTCAACCGAGTCCAATTATCAGCTGGTGCAGCGGCAAATATCCAATTTTATCAAAGACATTGGTCAATTGAAAGAGCAGCTTGATTTTATGATCGATTTGAATAAAGTGGGACAGAGAAGAGTGGAGGACATGCACAAAGAGGCGAACCAACTGTTGGCCAGACACCAGACCACGCTGTACTCGTTGAGCACATGGTCGTCGCAAATAATTGCCAACATAAACGAACAACTTAAGGATCTTGACTTTCAATGGAACGGACTAAAGACTGCCGCAGAGACAAAGAGGAAATTTTTGGACGATGCGTTCGAGTATGTCTCGTTTACCAGGTTTTCCGATGACTTGTTTGCTTGGTTCGATGAAGTAGAGTCACAGTTGGCCAATGACGATCATGACATATCCTCGTGCAAAATGCTCTTGTTGAGACACGAGAATTTGAGCAAACAAATTGAGGCACAATGTGACAAAATTTCCGAGCTTAACTCGTATATGTTGACAGATAAGGATAACTTTATGCTGGCTGATATACAGCAAATGGCTGGTCAAGTCAAGCAGCGGTTCAATGAGCTCAAAGAGCCCTGCAAGATTAGGTAATTAATTTATTTTTTTTTATTAAATAATTAGTCAATTCTTTTATTCATATTATTTTTTTAAATTAGATTTTTTTTTAAAAATTTAATTGATTGATTTTTCTACGATTCCTTCGATGGAGAAATTTTGGATTTGATTTGGGAATATTTTAAAACGTGAGCCAAAGTTATAGAAAATTTTTTGAGCAAAACTGAAAAGAAAAGTGTTGCCAAATTAAAGTTTATAATCAATATCGAAAATTTTTATTATTATTTAGCTTTAATTAATTTTAAATCATTAAATTTTTTTCTGATATTTTTTTTATTGTTAAGTCAGCCAAATTGAATTAGATCCAAGACAAAAGTTTGTCAAAAGTTAAGAAAAGCGTTGAATTTTATAACCAAGAAAAATTTTCAACTTTAAACATTAATTTAATTGTTAATTCAAAATTTCTAAAAAGTTATAGACTTATAGAATCATTTAAAAAAAAACTAAAATATAAAAACCTAAAAAAAGACTGCAGTGAATTGAGACTGACAAAATAAAACATTTTTTAACAGTAGAAAGTCCGTCATGACTTGAGAAAAAATCTTCCATTTTTATTACAATCTTTTTAGTCACAAACAATATTATCAAAATCACATCAATTTTGCATTTAAAATAATGAAATTTTATAACCATAAAATAATCAGTCAGAATTATTTATTAATTTTTCTCTTTATTTTTTTTAATTTTACATTAAATATTTAACAATTATCTAGAATAAAAAAATCATAATGTTTGCTTATTTAGTTCGAATACCTCTAATTTCGAATAAAATACCCTAGATAGTAAAAAAAATTCTCAATAATTAAGATTATAAATTATTTTTATCAAATATTATTGACTATCTCGAGCCAATTCTCCTTTAGATTGAAAAAATTAAATAAATCGAATCAAAAATCAAAAAGGTAAATTTATTTAAGTCCTAATAGATTTAAAAATTTCAAATATTGATAGGCTTTAAAAAAAAAAGAAAAAATAATCTGGTTTTAATTTAAAAATACATTATTTACATTTTTTAATTTTATTCTCATTGAATTAATTAAAAAATTTCAAAGATAAATAAACAAATTTGTCTTAAATTTAATAGCGTTTTTTTTTAATTTTTCAATAAGTTAAAAATATTGGATTTCTTATTAATTTGGTGTTGATTAATTTTTTATGGATAAACCTTTTAATTTGAGTATTTTATTCAAAATTTTGAGATCGATTTTAATCGTCCTCTAAAAATCTCCTCGGATTTTGGACGCTAAAGAACCCTACCGGTTTTCCATTGAAATTGTGCCCCCTTTTTTAAGATACAAAAACAATAAAAAATGTGACAAAAATGGTATCATTTAAGAGCTTTTTTTACATCAACGCATTAAGCTAAAGTTTTACTTTTATTATAGGATTTGAATGTTAAGTAAACGACACTAATTCATTAGAGATATTCAAAAATATTTTAATTTAGCCTTTAAAACGTTTTTTTAAAAAAATTTTAATGATCAATATAATTGATATCCACCAAATATAAATGTAGCTGCTTTAAAAAATTCCAATAGATATTTTAGATAATATTAGCTTTTATGCAGTTTTAAAAAATGGACTTTAAATACGAAATAACGGAGAAGAAAGAGTTAGAATGATATTCTTTTTCAATTTTTCCGAGTTAATAGTTTATTTTGGAGTAAAAAAAATACAAATTATTCAGCATATTTTTACACACAAATAGTAAAAATAATGCAATTTTTACTCCTCTTTTATTTTTTTTAAACCGTTCTCGTTTAAAATAACTCCTAACTATGATTATTTTACTCCTACTAAATTAAAAATGACTCCAAAATAGTATTTTTCACATCTTTTATTTTAAACTACTCGATCTGATGTTTTTTTTAATCAATATTAAATAGGGCTGGTAGACCGGTTCTTAAAACCAGTTTTATTTGGAAACTGGTTTCAAAACCGGCTTTTAGAATGGAATCGGTCTACCAGCCCAAATATATTATAAATAAATAAATAATATCTTAATGCAATGCTAAGTGACAGTACTTTCTTTTTATGATAACAT
Organism: Brachionus asplanchnoidis; assembly: GCA_025491095.1. Lineage (NCBI taxonomy): Eukaryota > Metazoa > Rotifera > Eurotatoria > Ploima > Brachionidae > Brachionus > Brachionus asplanchnoidis. The sequence continues at coordinate 119,705 of JAILYF010000077.1, forward strand.
ATTTTGTTATTAAACTGGTCACCTCCGGTTATATTATCGTGCGGATAACAAAATATTATTTAGAATATTATGTTATCATTTAGAATATTATGTTATCATTTAGAATATTATGTTATTATTTAGAATATTATTATTATCATTTAAAATATTATGTTTTCATGTTTGATAACATTTTTCCTTGATAACATTTTTTGTTATCCGCATGATAACAAAACCGGAGGTGACCAGTTTGATAACAAAATATGTTATCAGCTGATAACATATCCGGGTAGTCCCGAAACTTTTTCCTAATTTTAAAAATTATAAAATTAATTCTGGAATATGGATTTAAAGGTGGTTTTGGCTAATTTAAGGGTATATTTTGGGAAAGAAATAAAAAAAATCTTAAAAAAAATTTAGGGTTTGAAAAATGATTCCAATAATTTTCATTTAAATTCATCATAACAAGATGTTTTTATTAAAATATATTAAACAAGAAAAAATTGTAAATATAGATTCATTAATTGAATTTAATTAAAATGAAATACAAAATTTACAAATTGAGCTTAAATTTTTGATTAAAAAAAATTCAACAATGTAATATTTGAAATTAAATTCAAATTTAATTTCATTTTTTTTACAAAATTTTTAATAATAAAGTTGAAATTATTGAATATTGAAAGCTTTCAAACTGGCTCATCTGGAAAGCTGTCGATATTTCCTTTATCTTTTATTGAAGATTTATTTATTTAGTATTTGAATATTTTTTAATTAAGATTTTAAGTTTTAAGATAATTATATATATTTGAAAAAAATAAAATTTCTAATATGAATTTGAAAAAATTATACTTTTTAAAAAATTTAAATAAATAAAAAAACAGATTACTATTTTATCAAATTAGAAATTAAATAACTTTTAAAACTGATTATTAAATTAAATTTTGCTTTAAAAATTTTTTTATCTTTATATTTAAATATTGTTCAAAAACATGCTCAATTTCAACACTATAGGATTTTTTAAATCTTTCGAGGATTTTAGATCAAAATATAATTTCATCTTATATCAGTTTATATTTTTAAACTCTCTTTTAGCCTTCTTTAATTCATTAAAATATTACCCGGAAAAATAGAACGCTCGAAGAATGCCGTTCTTTGTCAGCATTTTTCACGCCGCCGAATGGCGTTTTTTCAGCGTTTATTTTTTATTTTTAAAAAATAAATTTTTCCTAAATCAGATCTTTGAAGTTAAATTATTTTAAAAAGCAAATTTTTAATTCTCCTCGAATAAATATAATTATTTTGACTATTAGAACAAATCAGTAAATTTATTTTTAAAATGTATTTTTATCACTCGAAATATTTTTGGTAATCATTTAAATTGATCATGTGGTATAATTTTTGTTCAATATAATAATTTAAAATGATCAAATTATTTAAATTCTTTCAATAAATATAATTTTATTTTAATTCTAGACGAATCTTTTTTAACTGAAGCCTAAAATTTTATAATAATTAAAAAGAAAAGTTAGGTTTAATCGAAGAAATATTTTAGTTTTGTTTTTTATATCACTAGTTAAAAAGAATTTTCAATGTTTATGTCTTAAGACTATCATAAATTATTTTACGGCAGTGATTAGAATAACACTAAGATTCATAATAATCAATTAGTTCAAAATACAAAATATTCAAGCTTTTATTAGAAGACTCGTTTATTTTTAAAATTTAATTTTTTTTAAATTATTTTAATTGATATTTTTTACTAAACATTAAGTAAATTGAAGCTAAATTTCTAGTTACTAATAATTTTATTTATAAGAAATAATTGATCCGAATCCCTGTGAATCGAATCCTTGTAAAAATGATGGCTTGTGCCGCAACAAATTCTTAGATTATAAATCAGAATATGAATGCTTGTGTCCAGAGAGTCATTTTGGCAAAAACTGTGAGCTACAGAGGAGTACATGTGAGACAAAACAATGCCTGAACGGAGCAACTTGCATTCAATTCAACTCAAGCTTAGCCAGCTGCAAATGCGCAGATGGCTTTTTTGGAGAAACATGTCAAAATGGTAAAAAATTTCAGCTAAAACTTTTAGGGTCATATTTATTTCACTGACAAAAAATTAAATTATTTTGTGACTAATTTTTTTTTTCTCAATGACAAAAAAAAACAGATGACTAAATTAATTGAAGAAATAGCAAAAATAATATTAAATTGTCAAAATTATTTAATTTTATTTGACAAAAATAATAAAAATAAAATAACAGAAAAAAGAAAAATGTCTGACAAAACATTAAGAAGTCAATGACTAAATTAAATAGATTAAAGCAAACATTGGATATCAAGTTTTTATCTTTTTAAAAGACTGTTTATTATTTTTAAGGAAAAAAATAATAGTATATTCTTAAATATTTCATGTAATTTAACAGAAAGTAATATTTTTATTTGTATTAAAAAAATATGAAAAATTCAAAGATTTTATTTTTAAAAAATAAAAACAAGAAATCCTATGTTTGCTTACTTGCAGGGCTTTTAGCTATTTTTTTTTGAATAAAAGCTTTAAGAGGAAGATTACAGTTAGATATGGTAATATTAAGGATGGGAAACTTCTAGAAAATTGAAAGATTTGGCTGTTGCCGGTCATTCATATGGAAAATCTCATTAAAATTGTCAATTTTTTTTATTAATCTGTCAGTTGTAAATCATAATTTTTGTTATCTTTTGAATTGAATAGTCTTCAAATAATTGAAGCTGTCAGTTTAAAATTTTAATAGTAAAAAGATCATTTTTTTTGACAATATTTAATTGTTTAGTCATTAAAATAATTTATTTTGTCAGCACTTTAATTGATAGCCAAACTTTTATTTTGATAAAAAAATATTAATAAAAATTAAGATGAAAATGAATGCTTGAGACCTGGAATTTGTCCCACGAACAGCTTTTGTAACAACAAATTCGGCTCCTATGAATGCATATGCTACGAAGGGTACTACATGAAAAATTTTGTTTGCCAATCAATTGCTACTTTGCTAAAAACAGCGCCTACAACCACCATATTAACAAAGATACAACTGATTCTATTCAAAATTTCATAAATACAACCACACCGTCAATCACCAGCGTTCCAGCTGAGTCAACCATGCCAGAAAATATTCATTCTACCTTTTTAACCCTGCCACCACCACTATTCCAACTACAACAACTTCTACTGAGCCAACAACCACTTCTACACATGAAACTACAACTAATCTTCAAACAACTTCAAAATATTTGCTCACCTAAAAATCAAAAAATATCATGCTACAACAATGCTACGTGTCTTTACAATCAGAAAAATAAAGAGTTCTGTAAGTTTTTGAATTTATTTTTTAGTAGTGTTGTGAGTTGACTTTTTTTCGGCTTGTGAAAATAGTACAATTTTTTATTTTTACAAAAGTGGAAATTATTGGGCTAGCGAAAAAAATCTAAAAATTTAAATCTCTTTTTATTTTATATTTTAAAGTAGATTACTTAATTTTTATATCTCCCATTTTGAATTTGACGAATTTTTTAATTTTTTTTCAATCATTAATTATTGCATAAGAGAAAAAATTTAAAAAATCGTCAAATTCAAAATGGAAGATATAAAAATGAAGAATTCTACTTTAATCCACTACTTCTTAAGCAATCAATCAAACTATTCTGTGTCGAGTGATTCAGAAGTTGTCAAACAATTGATCGATAATTCAAAATTACCCAAAAATTCAAGAAGGGTCACTGTCAAAATTCAAAAAGGTATTTATTTTTTTTTATTTAATTTTTTTTAATATGGAGATCCAGCAAGGCTCCAGAAGACCGGGGTCTGCTGGAGGGGGTGTTATATAATTTTAAAAAAGTAATTCTAATCTTTTTAACTTTAATTTTTTGTGTGTTTTTTAAAGGCTTTAATTATTTTTTTTAATTTTATTTGTCAATTAAGCATTTTAAATAAATTTGATTACATATAATATTATTAAAAAAATTTTTTTTTGCAAAGTAATAATACAAAATGCATGCAAAAAAAAAGTAAATCCAAGTTCGCGTAGCAAGAGTTAAATTGATTTGGAAATCCAAGTCAATTAAAGTAAACTCGAGTAGTGGATTTGGATTCCCAAGTTCGCGTTGCAAGAGTTAAAATGATTTGGAAATCCAAGTCAATTAAAGTAAACTCGAGGAGTGGATTTGGATTCCCAAGTTCGCGTTGCAAGAGTTAAAATGATTTGGAAATCCAAGTCAATTAAAGTAAACTCGAGTAGTGGATTTGGATTCCCAAGTTCGCGTTGCAAGAGTTAAAATGATTTGGAAATCCAAGTCAATTAAAGTAAACTCGAGTAGTGGATTTGGATTTTTTTTTTTTTTTTTTCAATCATTTTTACTGATCAAGTAAAGTTACATTAAAAAACAAAATAAAGTTTTCTTCCTAAATGTCAAATGGGTTAAAAGGGTTAAAATTCTTTTTTTGGGGTTAAATTTCGGGCTAATTGTATACAATTTTAGGTTTTAATCGGGTTAACCGCTTTAACCCTTTTGGACCTCACATAATTAACCGCGGAGCTAAAGGGGTTACTCAAAACATTCGGGAAAATTGGGTGACTATTTTTGAAGTTTTTGAACAAAATGGGTGAGAAATAAGCAATAAAAAAAAATATGGTCACCCGGTTAGACTAGGTTACCATAGCATTTAATTTAAAAAAAAGACAAGGTCAATAAATTTGCATTCAATTTGAAATTTACAAAATTTATTTCCTTTTCTACAAAATCTTTACAAAATTTACTTATATTTTATATTTTATTGAATTTATTTTTTGTTTTTCTCACTTTTTTTATTTTAAAAGATTAAATTAAAATTTATCGATTTTTTAATTTTGCTCAATTAACAATATAGAAAAAATAAATCAATAAGAAATCAGTGATTAATCATATTCTTTAATTAATGTAACATCGGGTCTACCTAGTCCCCACAAACAAAAAACTGTCACCCACAAATCAAAAACTTTTCCCCACAAAGAAAAAATTTTCAGCACAAAAATAACTTGACTAAGACAAAAACTGCTCTCCACAAAATAAAAACTTCTAAGCAAAATTCTTTTTAAATATCTATTAAAAACTTCTACTAAATATTTTAGATAATAAAATGCCTATGATTTTACGGAGTAAAAAAAATTTCCAAATTTTAGAAACTAAATAATCCAAAAAAAATAAAACGAAAAAGAAAAAACAATGACAATTCATTGAATGATGCAGGGCTAATATTATATAAGAATCGGGCGAATTTGTTAATAAACCTAATAAAGGTCGTCCATAATTAGCTGTAAATTGGTTTTCCTTAAAATAGATTTTAATTTAATATTTAATTTTTTTATATATAATTTTATAAGCACTATTTGAAAAAATATTAAATAAAAAATTTTTGTTAACCAGTTATTTGGTTTTTTTGAATTCGGCACAAAAAATGTGTTATGTAGTGATTTGTGTTAAAAAGTTCTTGGTGTGTGGTGAAAAGTTTTTAGTCTGTGAGCAAAAGTTTTTTGATTGTGGGGAACCATTTATTTCATGTAACATCTCACGAGTTAATTGAACATTGATTTTTTCTGTTGTTGCATAAGTATTTATGTTCATTTTTCATTGATATATCACAGCTTTGTGTTGTTAGATAATTTTGTTATTTTCGTGGCGATCAAATTGCATTTTACTAAACCTTGCGGTACAAAATTTCGAAATTTTTTTAAGTTTTATTTTTTAATAATAGTAAAAACATAAAAGAATATATTGTATCGTTTTTAGTACTGTAAGTTAGGTAAAATCGTAATTTAAAGATTAAAGCTAATTGCTATTTTTTATGGTAAATTATTTTAGTTGTTAATTCAAAGTCTTAGCATAAAAATAAAAATAAGCTACAACAGAATTTATCCTGTAAAGCATGGCACATAAATCTCACTTTGGTAGCTAAAACGATTTTTCGGTTAATTGTTTTATTTTTTTTTCTTCATCAAATATTTAAAAAATTTGTCTTTTTTCACTTTATAAAATTATACGGTAAATAAATAAAAAAAAGTCGTGTTTTTGAAGAATATGAAAACTAAAAAATTACTAATAAATATGTTGGAATAAAATACAAAAAATAATGCAATGTAAAAAATTAGTACAAAAATAAAAAATAGAAATACACGTTCTCACAAAATTTAATTAAAAATTTTTTTTTCATTTCTTTGTACAAATTTAAAAGAATTAAAAGATATTACAAAACGAAAAAAGTCTAATTTTTTTTTAAATAAATATTTCATAATTTTTAAAATTTGTTCTGTATATTGTTTGTTTAAAGCAGCTCTAAAAAACTCGTTTTCCATTTTGAGCAGTTTATTCTCTAATTCATTTGTATCCAATATCCACAAAATGAATCTATTTATTTCGAAACACTTACTTTTTGAAATCATTATAACTTTAACTAATTAAAATAAAATCTTAGTTGATCAAATTTTGAATAAATGGTCTTAATTCAAGAACGAGAAAGCTAATTTCTAGATAAGTCTGGCCTGGAGGAAAAGAAATTCATTTTTTTTGGCGGGTATAAATGAAATTAGTGTCAAAGATTTGTGGTCAAAATACTCACTTTAATTATAAACTCTTTCTAAATATCTATGCTTGGAATTTACAACCTCCCAGTATAGTTAATGCGAATAATATGAACAGCTTTAAAGCTAAGCTGGATCCGGTGTCCGGTGATCTGAGGATATCGGTATACCGAGTATAGCCATTATCAGGACAGATAAGAGCTGATATGATGTAGCCTAATAATCTACATCCACACAGGTACCTCTGTGTCACAGCTATATTTACTACTACTATACTTTTTTTAAATAATTGTGAATAATTTCTTTTCTAACCATTGTATTTATTTTTTCACCAAAAAAAATTTAGTTTCCAAAATATGTTCACATGCATAGAAAAAAATTTTAACATAGGAATTTTTCTTAAATATAAAAAGTCACTTATGCTACAATAAACATTTATAAAATGATTAAATTCGAAAGTTACAAAGAATTTTAAATTTGATTTTGATCAATTTAATGAACTCAAAAATGTATACAGAGGGTAGTGTTAAACAAAGCTATATGGGTATTTAGCACCTGTATATGTAAAAAATTGTTTAATAATATTTGAAAAAATTTATAAAAATAGAAATAATTTGGAAAATTTTTCAAATATATTGTAGCTGTCCGCAGTTAAGACTAAACTGATACAAATCTGTTTTAGCTTTAAAGATATTGGTTTCGAAAAAAGCGCGGTAGAAAATCAAAGACAAAAGACTGGTACGAAAAAGATTGGAATTAGATTTAGACTTGTGCAAAAGTCAGAAAAAAATTCATTTTAAAGTCTTTTCAAAGTCAAGTCACTGACTTGACTTTGAATTTCGAAATCAAGTTTTTTGACATGACTTCTCTCTAGATCTTTAAAGTCAAAGGACTTGACTTTGACTTAATGAATTTTAAACAATTCTAATTAGAATTTAAAAAACAACATTTTGTACACTAACATATATATCATTCGAAATTGAACTAAATTAATAGATGATTTTTTATAAGAGATAAATTTTTTTTGTTTAATGGTATATTTTTTGATGAAAATAAAATAGTAAGCCAAAAAAATTTATTACCAAATTAAAAAAAAAGAAAATGTTTTTTTATAATTTTTACAATCTTCTTCTAATTTAAATCTAAACCAAATCTGAAATTACAAATATAAAATAAATTAATTTATTTACATGAAAAAATAAATAAATCCATCAAAACAAAATTTTTATGCAATAGTTTTTTTCCATAAATTAATACAAAATTCGTAAAAATTAACATACAATAATGTTTCGTTTTCATTTGACGACAATAAACTTGAAAAATTTACATTTAAAAATGTTTTCTTACTTTTCAAACATTTATAAAATTGAAAACTTTCTTTTTTACTAAAACTTTAAGTTTTATTAATCAGCGGAATGAGATTAGACTCTATTGGAATCAAGTTATAATTTATCTCTTTATTATCTAATTGCGAATACAAAACAACAAAACAGTCTGTCAAATAAAAATCAATCCGAATTCAAATCATTTGTGAGCAATGCAGGCCTCTTGGTTCGCTTGAAGCTTATTTTATTGTACAAACGGAACGAGTTCAGCGAGTTTAATAGTTCTTTTTCGTCATAGATGTAATCGTTCTGAATGCAGTATTTTTTGTAAAAAAAGTTAAAATTCGACTGCTGGCATAGTATTGAGAGACTAATTAATATATTGATTATCAACAGTATAATAATTATTTTAATAGTTATTTTGAATTTAAAAATTCGTATAATGCTTTTGGCATAATTTTTGTTTTGCAGATAATTTGTTTTTGAATTGTTTTCCTCTATCATATCTAGAAAAAAAGTTAACAAATAAGTTTTTGAGATGTTCGACTTTATTGAGGATTCTTTGGCGGCTTGTGAACTGCATACAGCGCGAATCAAAAAATTCGATATTCACACTCGACTAAATGAAATTAAGAACGCTCGATTTATATTCAAGAGATAAAATTTTTAAACAAGTTTTAATTTACATAAATCAATATATTTAAACAAGAATACATTTGCTTCTCAATTTTCCTAAATTGAACAAAATAATTAACTGATAAGTTGAAGGACTCTCAGTTAATTTTCATTCAATTAGTCTTTTAATGTATTGATAAATATATATATCATCATTTTGATTTAAACAAATCCTCAGAAAAATCTTTTTTTTTTTTCTCTATCGTTTTAAAAACAAACATTTTGTAGCTTAGATAAATTGTAGATTAGTTTTAAGAATATAAGGAAAATGACCAAGAATGCATTTCAATTGATGAAGATTAAATCAAATTCATCAAATGTTGTTTTTGAAATATTTTAAATAATTTTATCTGATTAGAGAATTAGCTTTTTTTTTGATGATTAACATTGACTTCAAAAATAATTTTGTACTCAAGACCAGTAGAAACTTTAGAAACTTTGACTTTAGAATTTTTTTAAATAAAGTCCGGGTTAAGTCTTTAATTTTTTTTTGTAAATGGCACTTTATTACTTTTTTAGAACAGCAATCAGCATATTTGCCGTTCCAGGTAGCTATTGTATCAACCTACAAAATAAGAACCCAAAAAAGTGCCATTTAAAAAGATTAAAAATAAAAGCTTTTACCGAAACTTTATAAAAAAAAAAATTAATGTCAAATGTTGTGACTTCTCTTGAAATAAATAAAATTTTAAGTCCAAGTACTTGGATGAATATTTTTTTTTTATTAATCAAATTTAAATTTCAAAGATATCAAAATTTGCCAAAAGAGCAACAAACAATCAGCGAGCAGTGGGCATCAGCTTTGATTTCGAGAAGATAGTGAGTTTAATTAGGGAAAAATAGGGACAATAATTTTTCAGATCCGAAGCGGTGGTGTGCTCGATTGGAGACATCATCACAAATCAGTCCAATATTATTCAATCTAACTCGACCAATTCGATCAACAACTAGACCAAGCCGAAAAAAAACAATTTCAAGCAAGAAACATCGGTTGTCAACACCTAAATGCTCGAAAGCAAAAACAAACTTTAACTAGTGCCACTACTAAAATATTCCTCTAGATCGATCGATAAATATTTAATATTTCCTGACCTTGTCTTTTTAAAAATTTAATGATATATATTTGATTATAAAAAAGATGGTTTTTCAGATAGATAGATATTATTATTTTGCAAAATTAAGTTTTTTGAAGAAAATTAATTTTTTATTTCCTTTATTTAGAATAATCTTTAGAAATTTAAATATGGAAAAATTTAATCCGGAAAATACAGAAAATAATCACACAAAATTCTGTGAAATTGAAAACTTGGTTAAAGTAAATTATTAAATTTAAATTAAAATTTCCATTTTCCATTTTGTTCTTTTTAGTCATCAAATGCATCTTCAATTCTGTCGAACAGCTCAAAGGTACGATTACATTATATTCAGTAAAAAATTTAAATTTTTTTAAAGAGAAAATCTCCGTCGGCTATTAACCGCGACAGAATTAAAAGTTGCATTCTCAGAGCAAAAATTATTTACTGTGCAGTAAATAAAATAATTGATTTAAAAACTGAGGATTTCAAGAGATTGATTGAAAGTATTGTATTTTTATTATTCTTACATATATTTTATTTTTGTCTTCTGTTAGATTCAAATATTTTGCCGGAGGAAGTCCTGTTAAACAAATCTGTTCAAAATCGTAATATTATTTACGATTTTGATAGCTCAAAAATAAAAATTGAATTTGATGAGCAAAAAATGGAAGACTTTGAAACCCATTTCCTTGACAATTATTATGATATTGTCAGGGAAAACCGGTTGAAATCGAGCATGAAGTTTGCCACCCTTAATCAAAAGCTTGACGATCTGAAGAATAAGCTTCAGGCCGAAGAGAAGTCAAGCTCAAATAAAAATCAACTTGAGCAGAAAATTCCGGTAAATTTATTTTATTTTTTTTTATTTTTTTATTTTTTTTTTAATTAATTTTTTTAGACCAAGTCGCCAATTGTCAATATGTGCCGCCAAATACCTTCAACTCATGAAAAATCATTAAAATCTAGGCTCGGCGAAGACACTCAATCTGGAGAAACTTCGGAGCCTGGGTGTGAAATGGTTGAAGGTAGGACCATTTGCACAGAGACCACCAAAGTTTCATCACAAGAAACCGTAAGTTTAAATCCTGTAATTTTTAATTTTTACTATTATTACTTAATTAAATTTTTTAAGTCAACACCTTTAAAGCAAGAAGGCAATTCAATTAAACCAAAAATGACCGTGATAAGCAAAATGACTATCACGCCGCTATCTAGCTATTTGCCACCAACTGGCAACAGAACAAAAAAAACACCCCAAAAAATTTCAGTAATTTTTTTAAAATTTTTTTACATTTAATTATAATTTTAATTTATTTTTTAAGACCAAGTCGCCAATTGTCAATATGTGCCGCCAAATACCTTCAACTCATGAAAAATCATTAAAATCCAGGCTCGGCGAAGACACTCAATCTGGAGAAACTTCGGAGCCTGGGTGTGAAATGGTTGAAGGTAGGACCATTTGCACAGAGACCACCAAAAAAGTTGAAACGGCACCAGATGGCACCATGGTCAGGGCACAAGATGAAACAACACCATTGGAAGCAACAGCAATACAAATTAATCCCCCTGGTTGCTCAAATCAAAATGACATGGTTGACGAAGAACCAGAGGAAGAGGAAGAGGATTTTTTGCCACCTGAGGAAATCCTTAAACAACAACTCATGTCTGAATTCAAGCGAAATTCTAAGTTTGATCTTAGAGATGTCGAGTATTTTGTAAGGGTTTATTAAAAATTATTTTAAGAAGTGTAATTTTATAATAATTTAACTAATTAAGATCAATGGCATAATTGGGCACAAATTTGTAGAAGGTAAATTAAAACTCCTTCTGAAATGGGACAAAGTTGGAAAAAGAGAATACCAAGAGTAAATTTATTATCTTTTTCTTAAAAAACTTTTATTTTAATCTTGCATAGTTCATGGGAAGCCTTCTCGGACGTGTATGCGCCAACCTTATACAAAAATTATTCGAGACAAAACAAAATAAAATTCAACAAGAAATTTAAGCGCTGCAGGCCCAAAAAAGCAACAGATGGGACAAATCATTTCAGATTAGCAACCGACTTAACAAAAGAACAATTGGGTTTAGCCGACAAAACTTTTGAAACAATAGGAAAAGGTCCCATTCCAAGAAAGAGAAGAAAAAATTGATTTTAATATAATATAACGTTTTAATATAGATTTTACTTAAAAAAAAATTATCAATAAAATTTAATTGAAAAAAATTTTAAAATTCTATTTTTGACTTTATTTCGTTTTTCTCTTTTAGATTTAATTTTTAAAACCACGATTGAAAATCAATATAGAATCAAAAAAGAACAAATGTTCAAACAATTTTGTTACCGACAAAAAAATGGTGCTTTCAGAATCAATTAGACCGTAATTTTTAAAGAACAAAATTTGGACTTACTCATTGAGAGAAATTCTCAAAAATTCCAGGGTTGAAAACAGTTTGCTCTCCTCTTTTCTTAAAAAGTGATTTATCATCAAAACTTTATTTTTTTTTTTGACCTTTTAAGCTTTAACGGTATTTTTTTTTAATCTTTTTGAAATTAATAATAAAATAATAATTATGATTTTTATTTGTTTTTATTTATTTTCGTACTTTAAAAAATTCATTGCAAATCAAATCTTCTTAAATATTTTATTTGTAATTTTTAATTATTTAAAACCCAAGATACAAAAGTCCAAGTCAAAACCTTTACATTTTGACATTGAAACAAATAAAATTATCCAAAGTTTTGATGATGATAATCCAAAATAACCTTTTCACTGAAATAACCAAAAATGTGATGTTCTGGTTTTTGATTATTTCTATATATTTTGTGTAATATTTCAGAAAATATTTTAAAAAAAATTTCCATTATCCTATAAAAATATTCTAAGATGTTAAAATATATTTTGCCAATAGAATATCCAAGGCAATTAACGCAAAAAAATGGAATAAATATATCAAAATGTATCAGAAGAATTCAAACATTTATTTAAAAATATATTTTAATAAAATATTTAAAATATAAACAAAAATTTTTTTTCATAGTTTTCATATTTTTATAAAATGTTTTTTTTCTTAAAGTATTTTAGTTAGAAATGGTATTGATATTGAGAATACAAAATTAAAATTTGATTTACAGTTTTAATTGCAAAACTTTTGTAAGATTAAATTATTGTTTTTTAATATTTTATTTTCTAATAAATTTTTATTTTTTCTCTAAAGTTTATAAATAAATCACTGTAATTTTCTAAAAAGGGTGAATTATGAATTTCTTTACATACTAATGGAACAAAGTGGTTGGAGGCAAATCCAATTTTTAAATTCTCACAATTATTTTCACCAATCAAATATTTATAACAATACGGGACCAATGTTTCAGTGTTAAGATTAAAAATAAGAATTTCTCTATTAAGCAAAATGCTTGTTGCTAAAATATTAAGCATCATTGCCCATTCATTCTTAATCATAGACTTACAACAGATGGTTTCATAAGATTCCACATAATAATGCTTTGTTACAATATTTGAAAATAATTCACGATATTCTAAAAGCATAAAAATAGATCCTATTTTTACTAAATAATAATATTCATCTGTTCCAAAAAGAAGTGTTGAAATCGACCTATAAAAACAATTGCCATCACCTAATGTTCTTATTGGAACAAAACCATTTAAATTAAATAATTCAACTATTATACTAAAACATCTGTTTTCGTCTAAATTTTGGCCTGAATACACAATTGATTGCTTGATATTTCTAAGGTATTTAGTCATATTAATTAACTGTGTTTGTTTGCTTTCAAAAAATGTCTTTGCTCCATTAAAATCCCACACTTCATTTGAAATTTTATGATAGAACTCATTAAATCTTTTAAAATCAAATTGAATTTCTTCTTGGCTAATCTCCATTGGCTCTTCAAATTTTTCCTCAATGCAGATTTTTGCATTTTCAAAAATCTCTGTGTACTCCTTACTCTCTTTTTCCAAAAACATTGGATCGTATTCGAATAAATCTTGGTAAATATATTTGAAAATATCATAATTCTGAAAATAGAAACCTTTTTCTGCTGTGGGTTTTGAATCGTAGTAAATTGCTTGCTTCTTATTTTTTGCTTTTTTGTCAGACCATTCTTCTTTTTTACTTATTAGTCCACCTAAGATTTTTGATTCTTTTTCAGAATTATGCATATAATATTCTAGATATTTGGCTTTTATTCGCATAAAACTTAAACTAACAAATTCGCTAGGAAAACATTTTTTATGTTGTAAAATATTTTTTTTTAAATTTCCGAAATAACTTTCAACCGGGTTATTCGTAAGTCTTGTCTTGAAACACTCTGATAAACAGTTATTATTTGACTTTGCGTATATTTCAGGAATAATCCCACACCAAAGTGGCATTAAATAAAGCTGTTCTGCTATTAAATCGTATAATTTAGATAAATAAAAAGGATTTGACTGTAAATTCGACTTAGAATTATTATCTAAACATTTTTTTCGTAGAGTACAAGTCATCTTTTCAAAATATGCTGTAAATGGTGAAATTTTTTTAGTGATTCAGCTGTTTCACTATATATAACATCATAATCATTATCCGAATTATTGTTATTTTTCTCAGTTTTCACATCATCCGTAAAATTTGAAAAATCTAATGTATCTAAATTTCGGTTTTTTATTTCTCTCCTCATAGTTTCTAACGAATACAATAATGTTTCATCATTTTTCGGGTTATTAAAAATATTAAAAATATTCAAAAGATAATTATTGAATTGTTTGATTGTAATTGAATTTTGGAGCATTGAAAAACAAAAAATAAATAAATTTTTTACATTGATCTCTAAATTCATTTTTTTTACTTTTTTGACAATTGTTTTTAAAAAATGAGTTGAACAAAGATAAACTCGTGTGTTTATGTGAATTAAAACATTTTTGGTTTCTTTCTGATTTTCAAATATTACTCCATAACACCAATTAAGATAAGTTCGAATTGTAATTTTATTAAATACACTTAAAATAGAATTAATTATTGCCCATGAAAAATCACTCACGATAATTGGAGGGATTTTATTTTCAATGCTCTTATTAAACTCCATAATATTATAATAAATAACTTGTAAATAAATTGAAATAGATTTTGTTGTTTGCTCTGTTGTAAGAAATTCTGCTATTGGCATTATAATCTTTTTTATCTTATCACGAAAAACTATTGAATATAATAATGGCTTTTTTTGAGAAACAATATCCTTATGCACGCTTCCAGTGGCGTCAAAATACCAAATTGGATTTGAACATTTGGCTTGAATCCAAATTTTTAGCTTAAAAAAATATTAATTTAATATTTTTTTATTTTTTTAAAATTAATTACTTGAATATCTGACATTAACAAAAAACCGTAAGGATCTATTGATAAATTGTGAACAAAACCTCTGAATTCGGAATTTGTTGAAATACCCAAATTCTGACAAAGAGTTTTTGTCGCTTTTAAATCTAAAATCAAGTCTCTATTAAGTCTAAAACGGTGATCGAATTCATTAACGATTTTGTGAAGTGTATTTTTTTTTGTTTTTGTTACTTCAATATTAAAAATTAAAAAGAAATTAAAGAGTTTTTTTATTTAAAAAAGATTTAAAAAAATATTTACTTGTATTATTAGTATCGCAAACATTTGAAACACCTTCTGCTTTTAGCTTCAGAGCTGTTAGTTTTCTTTCTAGTCCTATTATTCTATCGGACTTTATAATTTTTTCATGTTTTTTTTTGTCAGAATACAAAATTTTTATTACAACTTTTTCATTTTCGATTTCAGCTATTTCAGTTATTATAGATTGCTGACATTCTTCATGAATGCATTTGTATAACCCAGACCATATTGGTAAATTCCTTTTTCGACTGTTTTCTGATTTGAACCAATTGTGATTGCATTTAAAATAACAATTGAAACCATTTTTTTGCAATTGAGTATTCAAGGCTTCTTCAAAATCACCGAGAAGACGACGACGTTTAGAATTAGAAACAGCAAATGATTTGAATTCTTTCAAACTTAATTCGATAAATGTCTCATTTTCTTGCTGTTTGTTTTTTTCCGGATTTTCATTTGAATTAAATTCAAGAATATTAAGTTTTTGATGAACAATTTTCGAATAATTTTGGGTATTCCGTTTAAACCACATATAAATTAATAATGCCTGTTTATAGCATACTTTCCCATAATATTCTTTGCAAATTTTTACCCAGATATTCTGTTCATTTTTAGAAAACTTAGGATCAAAATTCAAGTTTGTACCAAGGTTTTTCAAAAATTGGCATGTTATAGCAACTAATTTGCTTAAGTCAATAACGGTCCTTTTCATATTTATTATTTGAAACAATGTAAATTAATTCTATGAGAAAACGATTTTTTCAAAAATAATAATTAAAAATATAAATTCAAAAATATTTCAAAAATTAAATATTATTTAAATACTAATGTTATTAAATTAAATTCATTTTATAAATAATACCTTTTAACTAGCATTGAATAATAATAAAATAGAGAAAAACTGAAGAAATATCTGTTTTTTAATTTATTACAATATAAAAACTATAATGAGTTTAATAATGTTTTAAATAACAATAAATAAAAATAATAAAAGAAAACTACTAAGTATGAAATTTTTGAATTAGTTTTCTTTTTATTTTAAAATTTTAATTAAATGATTTTTGGTTCTATTTAGTGTTTTTATTTAATTTTTGATCAAGGGCTCCGGACTCTTAAATTTTTTACTTTAGTCCTGGTCCGGACATTGACTTTACCTGAGATTGACAGAACAACTCTGTTTCAAAGTTTTTAAAAACTATTTTGAAACTTTCAACCCCTATTAGTAATGTGAAAGAGAAATTTCTTTACATACTTCTCAATCTCTCAAAATTAGAAGCAAAAGATGAAACAAAAGATTGAAATTCTACTCAAAAATTTTAAAAATTTAGCAACCCAAAATTGCGTTACCAGTAAATGGGATTCTAAAGCATTTGCGAAAATTCCAACCCTTGTATCAGTTTTTGTACTAATTTTGAGATATTGATAAGTTTGATAAAGAACATTTCTATTTCACTATTTTGGAGGCTTTAAATTTCAAAAAGTTTTTAAATCCTTTGAGAAGAGTCGTTTAAAAGTCACAAGTCTCTTGTCAAGCCAAGTCCTAACTAAGACTAAAAAAAAAATTTAAGTCACGACATTGAGTAGTAAAATTAAGAGAAGCCTGATTGAGCTAAAAATAAAATAATATAACAAGGAATAAAAACATAAATGATTTAAAAAAATTGAAAAATATAATAAAAAACTAATCCAAAAATTAAGAATATATAAAAATTAAAAAAAATAATTTTGTTTCGAAAAAAATTTAATTTGAAGGTCTAATTAAACATTCACACTTCAAAATCGATTTTCCGCAGCAAGAATTTCTGTGCATGTGACCACAATGAATAGTAAATCCATGCCAGTTTTTACATTCTTTAAGACAATATTTACATTTCTAAAAAAAAAACATTTAATTTTTAAAATTAAGGTCAATTGAAATTACAATTGGATTTTCTTTTGATGTACATTGATGTGAAATTTTTCTAAAAAAACATTTTAAAACAAGAATTGAAAATTATTTAATTCTACTCTTTTAAATTAATTATTTCATTATTGCGCTTTTCAATTTCAAAAAGTGCCTCATTAAAAAGCTTCGAGTATTCTTGATCAAAATTTTCTTTTAATCTTTTGGTCTCATTTTGATTGACTGAATGATAAAGTGGAAATTCTTTGTTCATATTCTCTTGAAATTTTAATTTCTCGGGTTGTATTTTGATATCAACCTTTTGAGCATTGACATACCTTAAAATTTATAATGAAAAATAAATTTTAATTAATTAATTCTTTTAGCCAACATAAATATGTTGCTCAATAAAGAGTCGAGTAAAATAAACCACTAAAAATTATTTTAAAAATCAACTTTATTTTTAATCTAATCAAGCACATGAGAATCTAAATACCTAGAATCTGATATACTTAAATTCTATTTTATTTTCCTTGGATAATCCATGACAAAATTCTTAATGCTTTTTTTACTTATAAAACTTATCTGATGCGAAAATATTTAAAAATAAAAATTCATTTTATAAAATATGTATTTGTCATTTTGTTTTAATTTTAAAAACCTTATATAATTTTATTTAAATTTGCATTAATTACTTTTTTAATCCTGAAATTTGATCAAGTGCAGTTTTATGCTCGTTTCGAGATTTTTCAATGTCTCTGTAAAGAGCTTGAATTTTTTCATCTTTTTCGGAGATTAACTTTTTCCCTTCTTCATAGAGATCATTGATTTTTTTATTATAATCATTTAAATGATATTCAATCCTTTTTAAAATTTTTTAATAAATACTTGCATTTTTAAAAAAAAAAAAACAATTTTTTACTTGTCATCGTAGTTTTTATTCATTTGACCAATTTCATTGTTAGATTCAGATAGTTGGCGCAATTTTTCAGCATTATCTTCTTCTAAAGTCAGATTTTTCTGAGTAAGAATTAATATTTGCCCCTCAAGAATCTCAATTTTTCCTTTTAGCTCAAGTGTTTCCTTCTTTTGATTTTCATCAGGCTGTGAAGGTGATCTTTTAAAGAAAAATATTTAAAGAAAATCAAATTAATTATATGAAAAATCTTTTTTACTCTTTTTTGAAGCTTTTATCCAACTGATAGAATATTTTATTTTTGTCTTCAAGTTCTTTCAGTTTCTTTGATTGAAATTTTACTTCAGATTTCTGAGTGTTTACCAATCTAAACAGATAAATAATTAGACAAAAAGCACTTTGAAAAAAAAACAAAAGCATGAATTTAAAAAACAGCCTTTTTAATTTAATTTTTTCTTGAAAAATTCATTAAATTTAAAAAAAATTTACAAACGATAATTTTAATTTTTGATAATTTTAATTTTTAATAATTTATTTCTCTTAATTTTCTTAATTATATTGCTCAATATAGAGTCGAGTAAAATAAACCACTAAAAATTATTTTAAAAATCAACTTTATTTTGAATCTAATCAAGCACATGAGAATCTAAATACCTAGAATCTGATATACTTAAATTCTATTTTATTTTCCTTGGATAATCCATGACAAAATTCTTAATGCTTTTTTTACTTATAAAACTTATCTGATGCGAAAATATTTAAAAATAAAAATTCATTTTATAAAATATGTATTTGTCATTTTGTTTTAATTTTAAAAACCTTATATAATTTTATTTAAATTTGCATTAATTACTTTTTTAATCCTGAAATTTGATCAAGTGCAGTTTTATGCTCGTTTCGAGATTTTTCAATGTCTCTGTAAAGAGCTTGAATTTTTTCATCTTTTTCGGAGATTAACTTTTTCCCTTCTTCATAGAGATCATTGATTTTTTTATTATAATCATTTAAATGATATTCAATCCTTTTTAAAATTTTTTAATAAATACTTGCATTTTTAAAAAAAAAAAAAACAATTTTTTACTTGTCATCGTAGTTTTTATTCATTTGACCAATTTCATTGTTAGATTCAGATAGTTGGCGCAATTTTTCAGCATTATCTTCTTCTAAAGTCAGATTTTTCTGAGTAAGAATTAATATTTGCCCCTCAAGAATCTCAATTTTTCCTTTTAGCTCAAGTGTTTCCTTCTTTTGATTTTCATCAGGCTGTGAAGGTGATCTTTTAAAGAAAAATATTTAAAGAAAATCAAATTAATTATATGAAAAATCTTTTTTACTCTTTTTTGAAGCTTTTATCCAACTGATAGAATATTTTATTTTTGTCTTCAAGTTCTTTCAGTTTCTTTGATTGAAATTTTACTTCAGATTTCTGAGTGTTTACCAATCTAAACAGATAAATAATTAGACAAAAAGCACTTTGAAAAAAAAACAAAAGCATGAATTTAAAAAACAGCCTTTTTAATTTAATTTTTTCTTGAAAAATTCATTAAATTTAAAAAAAATTTACAAACGATAATTTTAATTTTTGATAATTTTAATTTTTAATAATTTATTTCTCTTAATTTTCTTAATTATATTGCTCAATATAGAGTCGAGTAAAATAAACCACTAAAAATTATTTTAAAAATCAACTTTATTTTGAATCTAATCAAGCACATGAGAATCTAAATACCTAGAATCTGATATACTTAAATTCTATTTTATTTTCCTTGGATAATCCATGACAAAATTCTTAATTCTTTTTTTACTTATAAAACTTATCTGATGCGAAAATATTTAAAAATAAAAATTCATTTTATAAAATATGTATTTGTCATTTTGTTTTAATTTTAAAAACCTTATATAATTTTATTTAAATTTGCATTAATTACTTTTTTAATCCTGAAATTTGATCAAGTGCAGTTTTATGCTCGTTTCGAGATTTTTCAATGTCTCTGTAAAGAGCTTGAATTTTTTCATCTTTTTCGGAGATTAACTTTTTCCCTTCTTCATAGAGATCATTGATTTTTTTATTATAATCATTTAAATGATATTCAATCCTTTTTAAAATTTTTTAATAAATACTTGCATTTTTAAAAAAAAAAAAACAATTTTTTACTTGTCATCGTAGTTTTTATTCATTTGACCAATTTCATTGTTAGATTCAGATAGTTGGCGCAATTTTTCAGCATTATCTTCTTCTAAAGTCAGATTTTTCTGAGTAAGAATTAATATTTGCCCCTCAAGAATCTCAATTTTTCCTTTTAGCTCAAGTGTTTCCTTCTTTTGATTTTCATCAGGCTGTGAAGGTGATCTTTTAAAGAAAAATATTTAAAGAAAATCAAATTAATTATATGAAAAATCTTTTTTACTCTTTTTTGAAGCTTTTATCCAACTGATAGAATATTTTATTTTTGTCTTCAAGTTCTTTCAGTTTCTTTGATTGAAATTTTACTTCAGATTTCTGAGTGTTTACCAATCTAAACAGATAAATAATTAGACAAAAAGCACTTTGAAAAAAAAACAAAAGCATGAATTTAAAAAACAGCCTTTTTAATTTAATTTTTTCTTGAAAAATTCATTAAATTTAAAAAAAATTTACAAACGATAATTTTAATTTTTGATAATTTTAATTTTTAATAATTTATTTCTCTTAATTTTCTTAATTATATTGCTCAATATAGAGTCGAGTAAAATAAACCACTAAAAATTATTTTAAAAATCAACTTTATTTTGAATCTAATCAAGCACATGAGAATCTAAATACCTAGAATCTGATATACTTAAATTCTATTTTATTTTCCTTGGATAATCCATGACAAAATTCTTAATTCTTTTTTTACTTATAAAACTTATCTGATGCGAAAATATTTAAAAATAAAAATTCATTTTATAAAATATGTATTTGTCATTTTGTTTTAATTTTAAAAACCTTATATAATTTTATTTAAATTTGCATTAATTACTTTTTTAATCCTGAAATTTGATCAAGTGCAGTTTTATGCTCGTTTCGAGATTTTTCAATGTCTCTGTAAAGAGCTTGAATTTTTTCATCTTTTTCGGAGATTAACTTTTTCCCTTCTTCATAGAGATCATTGATTTTTTTATTATAATCATTTAAATGATATTCAATCCTTTTTAAAATTTTTTAATAAATACTTGCATTTTTAAAAAAAAAAAAACAATTTTTTACTTGTCATCGTAGTTTTTATTCATTTGACCAATTTCATTGTTAGATTCAGATAGTTGGCGCAATTTTTCAGCATTATCTTCTTCTAAAGTCAGATTTTTCTGAGTAAGAATTAATATTTGCCCCTCAAGAATCTCAATTTTTCCTTTTAGCTCAAGTGTTTCCTTCTTTTGATTTTCATCAGGCTGTGAAGGTGATCTTTTAAAGAAAAATATTTAAAGAAAATCAAATTAATTATATGAAAAATCTTTTTTACTCTTTTTTGAAGCTTTTATCCAACTGATAGAATATTTTATTTTTGTCTTCAAGTTCTTTCAGTTTCTTTGATTGAAATTTTACTTCAGATTTCTGAGTGTTTACCAATCTAAACAGATAAATAATTAGACAAAAAGCACTTTGAAAAAAAAACAAAAGCATGAATTTAAAAAACAGCCTTTTTAATTTAATTTTTTCTTGAAAAATTCATTAAATTTAAAAAAAATTTACAAACGATAATTTTAATTTTTGATAATTTTAATTTTTAATAATTTATTTCTCTTAATTTTCTTAATTATATTGCTCAATATAGAGTCGAGTAAAATAAACCACTAAAAATTATTTTAAAAATCAACTTTATTTTGAATCTAATCAAGCACATGAGAATCTAAATACCTAGAATCTGATATACTTAAATTCTATTTTATTTTCCTTGGATAATCCATGACAAAATTCTTAATGCTTTTTTTACTTATAAAACTTATCTGATGCGAAAATATTTAAAAATAAAAATTCATTTTATAAAATATGTATTTGTCATTTTGTTTTAATTTTAAAAACCTTATATAATTTTATTTAAATTTGCATTAATTACTTTTTTAATCCTGAAATTTGATCAAGTGCAGTTTTATGCTCGTTTCGAGATTTTTCAATGTCTCTGTAAAGAGCTTGAATTTTTTCATCTTTTTCGGAGATTAACTTTTTCCCTTCTTCATAGAGATCATTGATTTTTTTATTATAATCATTTAAATGATATTCAATCCTTTTTAAAATTTTTTAATAAATACTTGCATTTTTAAAAAAAAAAAACAATTTTTTACTTGTCATCGTAGTTTTTATTCATTTGACCAATTTCATTGTTAGATTCAGATAGTTGGCGCAATTTTTCAGCATTATCTTCTTCTAAAGTCAGATTTTTCTGAGTAAGAATTAATATTTGCCCCTCAAGAATCTCAATTTTTCCTTTTAGCTCAAGTGTTTCCTTCTTTTGATTTTCATCAGGCTGTGAAGGTGATCTTTTAAAGAAAAATATTTAAAGAAAATCAAATTAATTATATGAAAAATCTTTTTTACTCTTTTTTGAAGCTTTTATCCAACTGATAGAATATTTTATTTTTGTCTTCAAGTTCTTTCAGTTTCTTTGATTGAAATTTTACTTCAGATTTCTGAGTGTTTACCAATCTAAACAGATAAATAATTAGACAAAAAGCACTTTGAAAAAAAAACAAAAGCATGAATTTAAAAAACAGCCTTTTTAATTTAATTTTTTCTTGAAAAATTCATTAAATTTAAAAAAAATTTACAAACGATAATTTTAATTTTTGATAATTTTAATTTTTAATAATTTATTTCTCTTAATTTTCTTAATTATATTGCTCAATATAGAGTCGAGTAAAATAAACCACTAAAAATTATTTTAAAAATCAACTTTATTTTGAATCTAATCAAGCACATGAGAATCTAAATACCTAGAATCTGATATACTTAAATTCTATTTTATTTTCCTTGGATAATCCATGACAAAATTCTTAATTCTTTTTTTACTTATAAAACTTATCTGATGCGAAAATATTTAAAAATAAAAATTCATTTTATAAAATATGTATTTGTCATTTTGTTTTAATTTTAAAAACCTTATATAATTTTATTTAAATTTGCATTAATTACTTTTTTAATCCTGAAATTTGATCAAGTGCAGTTTTATGCTCGTTTCGAGATTTTTCAATGTCTCTGTAAAGAGCTTGAATTTTTTCATCTTTTTCGGAGATTAACTTTTTCCCTTCTTCATAGAGATCATTGATTTTTTTATTATAATCATTTAAATGATATTCAATCCTTTTTAAAATTTTTTAATAAATACTTGCATTTTTAAAAAAAAAAAAACAATTTTTTACTTGTCATCGTAGTTTTTATTCATTTGACCAATTTCATTGTTAGATTCAGATAGTTAGCGCAATTTTTCAGCATTATCTTCTTCTAAAGTCAGATTTTTCTGAGTAAGAATTAATATTTGCCCCTCAAGAATCTCAATTTTTCCTTTTAGCTCAAGTGTTTCCTTCTTTTGATTTTCATCAGGCTGTGAAGGTGATCTTTTAAAGAAAAATATTTAAAGAAAATCAAATTAATTATATGAAAAATCTTTTTTACTCTTTTTTGAAGCTTTTATCCAACTGATAGAATATTTTATTTTTGTCTTCAAGTTCTTTCAGTTTCTTTGATTGAAATTTTACTTCAGATTTCTGAGTGTTTACCAATCTAAACAGATAAATAATTAGACAAAAAGCACTTTGAAAAAAAAACAAAAGCATGAATTTAAAAAACAGCCTTTTTTATTTAATTTTTTCTTGAAAAATTCATTAAATTTAAAAAAAATTTACAAACGATAATTTTAATTTTTGATAATTTTAATTTTTAATAATTTATTTCTCTTAATTTTCTTAATTATATTGCTCAATATAGAGTCGAGTAAAATAAACCACTAAAAATTATTTTAAAAATCAACTTTATTTTGAATCTAATCAAGCACATGAGAATCTAAATACCTAGAATCTGATATACTTAAATTCTATTTTATTTTCCTTGGATAATCCATGACAAAATTCTTAATTCTTTTTTTACTTATAAAACTTATCTGATGCGAAAATATTTAAAAATAAAAATTCATTTTATAAAATATGTATTTGTCATTTTGTTTTAATTTTAAAAACCTTATATAATTTTATTTAAATTTGCATTAATTACTTTTTTAATCCTGAAATTTGATCAAGTGCAGTTTTATGCTCGTTTCGAGATTTTTCAATGTCTCTGTAAAGAGCTTGAATTTTTTCATCTTTTTCGGAGATTAACTTTTTCCCTTCTTCATAGAGATCATTGATTTTTTATTATAATCATTTAAATGATATTCAATCCTTTTTAAAATTTTTTAATAAATACTTGCATTTTTAAAAAAAAAAAACAATTTTTTACTTGTCATCGTAGTTTTTATTCATTTGACCAATTTCATTGTTAGATTCAGATAGTTAGCGCAATTTTTCAGCATTATCTTCTTCTAAAGTCAGATTTTTCTGAGTAAGAATTAATATTTGCCCCTCAAGAATCTCAATTTTTCCTTTTAGCTCAAGTGTTTCCTTCTTTTGATTTTCATCAGGCTGTGAAGGTGATCTTTTAAAGAAAAATATTTAAAGAAAATCAAATTAATTATATGAAAAATCTTTTTTACTCTTTTTTGAAGCTTTTATCCAACTGATAGAATATTTTATTTTTGTCTTCAAGTTCTTTCAGTTTCTTTGATTGAAATTTTACTTCAGATTTCTGAGTGTTTACCAATCTAAACAGATAAATAATTAGACAAAAAGCACTTTGAAAAAAAAACAAAAGCATGAATTTAAAAAACAGCCTTTTTTATTTAATTTTTTCTTGAAAAATTCATTAAATTTAAAAAAAATTTACAAACGATAATTTTAATTTTTGATAATTTTAATTTTTAATAATTTATTTCTCTTAATTTTCTTAATTATATTGCTCAATATAGAGTCGAGTAAAATAAACCACTAAAAATTATTTTAAAAATCAACTTTATTTTGAATCTAATCAAGCACATGAGAATCTAAATACCTAGAATCTGATATACTTAAATTCTATTTTATTTTCCTTGGATAATCCATGACAAAATTCTTAATTCTTTTTTTACTTATAAAACTTATCTGATGCGAAAATATTTAAAAATAAAAATTCATTTTATAAAATATGTATTTGTCATTTTGTTTTAATTTTAAAAACCTTATATAATTTTATTTAAATTTGCATTAATTACTTTTTTAATCCTGAAATTTGATCAAGTGCAGTTTTATGCTCGTTTCGAGATTTTTCAATGTCTCTGTAAAGAGCTTGAATTTTTTCATCTTTTTCGGAGATTAACTTTTTCCCTTCTTCATAGAGATCATTGATTTTTTTATTATAATCATTTAAATGATATTCAATCCTTTTTAAAATTTTTTAATAAATACTTGCATTTTTAAAAAAAAAAAAACAATTTTTTACTTGTCATCGTAGTTTTTATTCATTTGACCAATTTCATTATTAGATTCAGATAGTTGGCGCAATTTTTCAGCATTATCTTCTTCTAAAGTCAGATTTTTCTGAGTAAGAATTAATATTTGCCCCTCAAGAATCTCAATTTTTCCTTTTAGCTCAAGTGTTTCCTTCTTTTGATTTTCATCAGGCTGTGAAGGTGATCTTTTAAAGAAAAATATTTAAAGAAAATCAAATTAATTATATGAAAAATCTTTTTTACTCTTTTTTGAAGCTTTTATCCAACTGATAGAATATTTTATTTTTGTCTTCAAGTTCTTTCAGTTTCTTTGATTGAAATTTTACTTCAGATTTCTGAGTGTTTACCAATCTAAACAGATAAATAATTAGACAAAAAGCACTTTGAAAAAAAAACAAAAGCATGAATTTAAAAAACAGCCTTTTTAATTTAATTTTTTCTTGAAAAATTCATTAAATTTAAAAAAAATTTACAAACGATAATTTTAATTTTTGATAATTTTAATTTTTAATAATTTATTTCTCTTAATTTTCTTAATTATATTGCTCAATATAGAGTCGAGTAAAATAAACCACTAAAAATTATTTTAAAAATCAACTTTATTTTGAATCTAATCAAGCACATGAGAATCTAAATACCTAGAATCTGATATACTTAAATTCTATTTTATTTTCCTTGGATAATCCATGACAAAATTCTTAATGCTTTTTTTACTTATAAAACTTATCTGATGCGAAAATATTTAAAAAAAAAAATTCATTTTATAAAATATGTATTTGTCATTTTGTTTTAATTTTAAAAACCTTATATAATTTTATTTAAATTTGCATTAATTACTTTTTTAATCCTGAAATTTGATCAAGTGCAGTTTTATGCTCGTTTCGAGATTTTTCAATGTCTCTGTAAAGAGCTTGAATTTTTTCATCTTTTTCGGAGATTAACTTTTTCCCTTCTTCATAGAGATCATTGATTTTTTTATTATAATCATTTAAATGATATTCAATCCTTTTTAAAATTTTTTAATAAATACTTGCATTTTTAAAAAAAAAAAAACAATTTTTTACTTGTCATCGTAGTTTTTATTCATTTGACCAATTTCATTGTTAGATTCAGATAGTTGGCGCAATTTTTCAGCATTATCTTCTTCTAAAGTCAGATTTTTCTGAGTAAGAATTAATATTTGCCCCTCAAGAATCTCAATTTCTCCTTTTAGCTCAAGTGTTTCCTTCTTTTGATTTTCATCAGGCTGTGAAGGTGATCTTTTAAAGAAAAATATTTAAAGAAAATCAAATTAATTATATGAAAAATCTTTTTTACTCTTTTTTGAAGCTTTTATCCAACTGATAGAATATTTTATTTTTGTCTTCAAGTTCTTTCAGTTTCTTTGATTGAAATTTTACTTCAGATTTCTGAGTGTTTACCAATCTAAACAGATAAATAATTAGACAAAAAGCACTTTGAAAAAAAAACAAAAGCATGAATTTAAAAAACAGCCTTTTTAATTTAATTTTTTCTTGAAAAATTCATTAAATTTAAAAAAAATTTACAAACGATAATTTTAATTTTTGATAATTTTAATTTTTAATAATTTATTTCTCTTAATTTTCTTAATTATATTGCTCAATATAGAGTCGAGTAAAATAAACCACTAAAAATTATTTTAAAAATCAACTTTATTTTGAATCTAATCAAGCACATGAGAATCTAAATACCTAGAATCTGATATACTTAAATTCTATTTTATTTTCCTTGGATAATCCATGACAAAATTCTTAATTCTTTTTTTACTTATAAAACTTATCTGATGCGAAAATATTTAAAAATAAAAATTCATTTTATAAAATATGTATTTGTCATTTTGTTTTAATTTTAAAAACCTTATATAATTTTATTTAAATTTGCATTAATTACTTTTTTAATCCTGAAATTTGATCAAGTGCAGTTTTATGCTCGTTTCGAGATTTTTCAATGTCTCTGTAAAGAGCTTGAATTTTTTCATCTTTTTCGGAGATTAACTTTTTCCCTTCTTCATAGAGATCATTGATTTTTTTATTATAATCATTTAAATGATATTC
The DNA here is from genome assembly GCA_025491095.1 of Brachionus asplanchnoidis. Classification (NCBI taxonomy): domain Eukaryota; kingdom Metazoa; phylum Rotifera; class Eurotatoria; order Ploima; family Brachionidae; genus Brachionus; species Brachionus asplanchnoidis. Next base: position 147,386 of record JAILYF010000077.1, read on the forward strand.
AATCCTTTTTAAAATTTTTTAATAAATACTTGCATTTTTAAAAAAAAAAAACAATTTTTTACTTGTCATCGTAGTTTTTATTCATTTGACCAATTTCATTGTTAGATTCAGATAGTTGGCGCAATTTTTCAGCATTATCTTCTTCTAAAGTCAGATTTTTCTGAGTAAGAATTAATATTTGCCCCTCAAGAATCTCAATTTTTCCTTTTAGCTCAAGTGTTTCCTTCTTTTGATTTTCATCAGGCTGTGAAGGTGATCTTTTAAAGAAAAATATTTAAAGAAAATCAAATTAATTATATGAAAAATCTTTTTTACTCTTTTTTGAAGCTTTTATCCAACTGATAGAATATTTTATTTTTGTCTTCAAGTTCTTTCAGTTTCTTTGATTGAAATTTTACTTCAGATTTCTGAGTGTTTACCAATCTAAACAGATAAATAATTAGACAAAAAGCACTTTGAAAAAAAAACAAAAGCATGAATTTAAAAAACAGCCTTTTTAATTTAATTTTTTCTTGAAAAATTCATTAAATTTAAAAAAAATTTACAAACGATAATTTTAATTTTTGATAATTTTAATTTTTAATAATTTATTTCTCTTAATTTTCTTAATTATATTGCTCAATATAGAGTCGAGTAAAATAAACCACTAAAAATTATTTTAAAAATCAACTTTATTTTGAATCTAATCAAGCACATGAGAATCTAAATACCTAGAATCTGATATACTTAAATTCTATTTTATTTTCCTTGGATAATCCATGACAAAATTCTTAATTCTTTTTTTACTTATAAAACTTATCTGATGCGAAAATATTTAAAAATAAAAATTCATTTTATAAAATATGTATTTGTCATTTTGTTTTAATTTTAAAAACCTTATATAATTTTATTTAAATTTGCATTAATTACTTTTTTAATCCTGAAATTTGATCAAGTGCAGTTTTATGCTCGTTTCGAGATTTTTCAATGTCTCTGTAAAGAGCTTGAATTTTTTCATCTTTTTCGGAGATTAACTTTTTCCCTTCTTCATAGAGATCATTGATTTTTTTATTATAATCATTTAAATGATATTCAATCCTTTTTAAAATTTTTTAATAAATACTTGCATTTTTAAAAAAAAAAAACAATTTTTTACTTGTCATCGTAGTTTTTATTCATTTGACCAATTTCATTGTTAGATTCAGATAGTTGGCGCAATTTTTCAGCATTATCTTCTTCTAAAGTCAGATTTTTCTGAGTAAGAATTAATATTTGCCCCTCAAGAATCTCAATTTTTCCTTTTAGCTCAAGTGTTTCCTTCTTTTGATTTTCATCAGGCTGTGAAGGTGATCTTTTAAAGAAAAATATTTAAAGAAAATCAAATTAATTATATGAAAAATCTTTTTTACTCTTTTTTGAAGCTTTTATCCAACTGATAGAATATTTTATTTTTGTCTTCAAGTTCTTTCAGTTTCTTTGATTGAAATTTTACTTCAGATTTCTGAGTGTTTACCAATCTAAACAGATAAATAATTAGACAAAAAGCACTTTGAAAAAAAAACAAAAGCATGAATTTAAAAAACAGCCTTTTTAATTTAATTTTTTCTTGAAAAATTCATTAAATTTAAAAAAAATTTACAAACGATAATTTTAATTTTTGATAATTTTAATTTTTAATAATTTATTTCTCTTAATTTTCTTAATTATATTGCTCAATATAGAGTCGAGTAAAATAAACCACTAAAAATTATTTTAAAAATCAACTTTATTTTGAATCTAATCAAGCACATGAGAATCTAAATACCTAGAATCTGATATACTTAAATTCTATTTTATTTTCCTTGGATAATCCATGACAAAATTCTTAATTCTTTTTTTACTTATAAAACTTATCTGATGCGAAAATATTTAAAAATAAAAATTCATTTTATAAAATATGTATTTGTCATTTTGTTTTAATTTTAAAAACCTTATATAATTTTATTTAAATTTGCATTAATTACTTTTTTAATCCTGAAATTTGATCAAGTGCAGTTTTATGCTCGTTTCGAGATATTTCAATGTCTCTGTAAAGAGCTTGAATTTTTTCATCTTTTTCGGAGATTAACTTTTTCCCTTCTTCATAGAGATCATTGATTTTTTTATTATAATCATTTAAATGATATTCAATCCTTTTTAAAATTTTTTAATAAATACTTGCATTTTTAAAAAAAAAAAAACAATTTTTTACTTGTCATCGTAGTTTTTATTCATTTGACCAATTTCATTGTTAGATTCAGATAGTTGGCGCAATTTTTCAGCATTATCTTCTTCTAAAGTCAGATTTTTCTGAGTAAGAATTAATATTTGCCCCTCAAGAATCTCAATTTTTCCTTTTAGCTCAAGTGTTTCCTTCTTTTGATTTTCATCAGGCTGTGAAGGTGATCTTTTAAAGAAAAATATTTAAAGAAAATCAAATTAATTATATGAAAAATCTTTTTTACTCTTTTTTGAAGCTTTTATCCAACTGATAGAATATTTTATTTTTGTCTTCAAGTTCTTTCAGTTTCTTTGATTGAAATTTTACTTCAGATTTCTGAGTGTTTACCAATCTAAACAGATAAATAATTAGACAAAAAGCACTTTGAAAAAAAAACAAAAGCATGAATTTAAAAAACAGCCTTTTTAATTTAATTTTTTCTTGAAAAATTCATTAAATTTAAAAAAAATTTACAAACGATAATTTTAATTTTTGATAATTTTAATTTTTAATAATTTATTTCTCTTAATTTTCTTAATTATATTGCTCAATATAGAGTCGAGTAAAATAAACCACTAAAAATTATTTTAAAAATCAACTTTATTTTGAATCTAATCAAGCACATGAGAATCTAAATACCTAGAATCTGATATACTTAAATTCTATTTTATTTTCCTTGGATAATCCATGACAAAATTCTTAATTCTTTTTTTACTTATAAAACTTATCTGATGCGAAAATATTTAAAAATAAAAATTCATTTTATAAAATATGTATTTGTCATTTTGTTTTAATTTTAAAAACCTTATATAATTTTATTTAAATTTGCATTAATTACTTTTTTAATCCTGAAATTTGATCAAGTGCAGTTTTATGCTCGTTTCGAGATTTTTCAATGTCTCTGTAAAGAGCTTGAATTTTTTCATCTTTTTCGGAGATTAACTTTTTCCCTTCTTCATAGAGATCATTGATTTTTTTATTATAATCATTTAAATGATATTCAATCCTTTTTAAAATTTTTTAATAAATACTTGCATTTTTAAAAAAAAAAAACAATTTTTTACTTGTCATCGTAGTTTTTATTCATTTGACCAATTTCATTGTTAGATTCAGATAGTTGGCGCAATTTTTCAGCATTATCTTCTTCTAAAGTCAGATTTTTCTGAGTAAGAATTAATATTTGCCCCTCAAGAATCTCAATTTTTCCTTTTAGCTCAAGTGTTTCCTTCTTTTGATTTTCATCAGGCTGTGAAGGTGATCTTTTAAAGAAAAATATTTAAAGAAAATCAAATTAATTATATGAAAAATCTTTTTTACTCTTTTTTGAAGCTTTTATCCAACTGATAGAATATTTTATTTTTGTCTTCAAGTTCTTTCAGTTTCTTTGATTGAAATTTTACTTCAGATTTCTGAGTGTTTACCAATCTAAACAGATAAATAATTAGACAAAAAGCACTTTGAAAAAAAAACAAAAGCATGAATTTAAAAAACAGCCTTTTTAATTTAATTTTTTCTTGAAAAATTCATTAAATTTAAAAAAAATTTACAAACGATAATTTTAATTTTTGATAATTTTAATTTTTAATAATTTATTTCTCTTAATTTTCTTAATTATATTGCTCAATATAGAGTCGAGTAAAATAAACCACTAAAAATTATTTTAAAAATCAACTTTATTTTGAATCTAATCAAGCACATGAGAATCTAAATACCTAGAATCTGATATACTTAAATTCTATTTTATTTTCCTTGGATAATCCATGACAAAATTCTTAATTCTTTTTTTACTTATAAAACTTATCTGATGCGAAAATATTTAAAAATAAAATTCATTTTATAAAATATGTATTTGTCATTTTGTTTTAATTTTAAAAACCCTATATAATTTTATTTAAATTTGCATTAATTACTTTTTTAATCCTGAAATTTGATCAAGTGCAGTTTTATGCTCGTTTCGAGATATTTCAATGTCTCTGTAAAGAGCTTGAATTTTTTCATCTTTTTCGGAGATTAACTTTTTCCCTTCTTCATAGAGATCATTGATTTTTTTATTATAATCATTTAAATGATATTCAATCCTTTTTAAAATTTTTTAATAAATACTTGCATTTTTAAAAAAAAAAAAACAATTTTTTACTTGTCATCGTAGTTTTTATTCATTTGACCAATTTCATTGTTAGATTCAGATAGTTGGCGCAATTTTTCAGCATTATCTTCTTCTAAAGTCAGATTTTTCTGAGTAAGAATTAATATTTGCCCCTCAAGAATCTCAATTTTTCCTTTTAGCTCAAGTGTTTCCTTCTTTTGATTTTCATCAGGCTGTGAAGGTGATCTTGTAAAGAAAAATAAAATTTTTTAATATTTTTAAAGATTAGGTTATATTTACATGTCGTCTTGTCTAAAAGTTTCACTGTTTTTTAGTTCAATAATTTCCTGGTCCAAATCAAAAATTCTTCTTGATAATATGCAATTTTCCTCTGTTAATTTGATATAATCTTCGTTTAGTTTTCTATTAGTTTTTCCTATATTATTATAATTTTCTATTGTTTCAAAAAGTGGACAGTTTACAATTGACCGGTGACGAATTCCGTTCTTTGTTCTTAAATTTCCTGCTCCTTTACATTTTGGATACAACGGGCATTTGTTTTTTGAATTATAATTTTCTTCTTTGGCTTCTTGTTGCTTTTCGATTTGCTTTTTCAAAATCATATTTTCATCTTTAAGAATGTCGATTAATCTCTCGCTTTCAAAGTTAATATTGGAATAATATTTTGAATTATTTAAAATATTTTTTTCTTCAGATTCATCTATTTTCAAATGATTATTTTCTAAGTCTAAACTTAATGACTTTAAAAATTTATATTTTGTTTTGGGAAATGTTCCCTTAACTCTTGGTACATTTAGTTCGTCCTGAAGAGCCTTTATTGAATCTGTGTCACTTTCAATTTCAAAATCCAAATTACAGTTAAAAAAGTCCTTTTCGGTTACGACCAGCGTATTTAAGACATCTTTTGAATTTATTAATGATAGAAAATCGTTCGGTTTAAATTGATCTTTTTCAACATCAACAGAATTTCGGCATGCGTTAAAATATCCTTCAGTTATATTCTTTTTGCTTTGAGATTTATCAAAAGGCATATCAGGCTTATCAACAGTTTGGAAACTGTCTTTGGATTTTTCGATCGGACAATTCGCTGTTATTAAATGTCTTGACTTTGTTTCGTCATGTGCATTACCTTTACCACCGCACATTTTATAATTAAGACACCGTCTTTTTATCACTCTACTATTTTGATCCATTATCTTTTATATAAAAAAATTAAATTTATATTGAAAAAACTCTCTTTTAAAAGAAACAAAATGAAAAAAATATTTGAAAACTTACTTTGACTCTACAATAATCTAATTTATTATTTTTGATTCCAATTTGATCATTGATTGTTAATTTATTTTGATTATTAATGTCTTGATCGACAAAATTTTCATTTTTTTTAATATTATTTGAAAATTTTTCAAATTCTTTAAAATTTTGAGATGTTGTACTTTGAAGTGAGCTGCTAGTAGACTGATGCATCTTGTTTTGACTCTTTTAAATAATTTAATGTAAACAAATTTTCTTAGAAAATATGTAATCTTTTTACCATTGATATAATTAGACTAGTGGCACTTTTTTTAATTCTTTCGTAAAAACTAAGTTCTGTTCCGCTTTTTACATTCTGTTCCTTTAATAAATTCATAAATTAAAAAATACAATAATAATCATTTTCATGAGTAAGATTTTGAAAAAATTTAATTAAATTAAAATTATAAAGTTAAGGTTTAATTTAATTGTATCAATAAATAATTATAGGAACTTCATAGGATTATATGTCGAGTATATAAAGCATTCAATTTTATTTTTAAAAATTATATTTACTATAATTGTTTTGACATTTTGATCTTGTTCTTTATCTTTGACAAAAACGATCCGTTTAAATTTATAACAGACTCGGAAAAAATTTGATTAGGACAAGATTCTTCTATTTCTTCCTTTGACTGGTCAAATTCGCGAGAATTTTTAAAGGCAAATTTTGTAATTTAGTTCTTTCTTCTTAAACTTCTGGAATCAAGATTACTTAAAAAAATATTAATAATTTATCAGAAAGCATTTTTTTTTACAAACCTCTTGAGTGAATCTCTTAAAATCATAGTTTTTTCTGAAATGATTTGATTAATTTTACTAGTTTTTCTCTTTAAATTTAACATTTTTTTGTTCAACTTAATTTTTGGTTAAATATGATAAATATCTTAATAATTTTTTATTAAATTATTATATAAAAGATTTATTTTTGAGAGATATTAAACCCTTCATTTCTGCAGAAAAATTAGATTTCAAAATTTTGAAATTAAACTATGAATAAAAAAGAATTAATCTTGAAACAAAGATTAATCAAAAACCTTTAAAACAAAGAATGAATATTTTTTTGTAAAATTTATTAAAAATCCAAAAAATTTTAAATTTTTTTTAAAGAATTTAAATTTGTAATTTTTTTAGTTTAATTTATCCACTTAAAAAATTTTTTGTTTTTACAAAACTTTTATTTTAGGTTAGGGAGCCGATGACGCATTTCAACTAATTGAGCTTAAACAAATCTGAAATTATGAATACTTGGAGCCTAGACCAACATTCCAAACCAGAAAATAAACTGCTCTATATGTGAAAAAAAAATTGATGAGAATTATAATTTACACTCTGGCTTGCTAAAAACAATTTTTTAGTGAAATTTTAATTTTTGTTTATATTTAAATCTTACCAAAATTCCAAATTGTATATTTGAATTTACTTTTATCTGGAAAACAAAAACCATTAAAATCAAACAACAGGACCAACTGGAACTCCTGTCCACGCTGACCGCACAAGAGATTTAAGTCAAGTCAAAAGTTTGACTTAAATTTTTTTTTATAAAGTTTAGGTAAAAGCTTTTATTTTTAATCTTTTTAAATGGCACTTTTTTGGGTTCACGTTTTTGGGAAATTTCTAAAGATTATTCTAAATAAAGGAAATAAAAACTTAATTTTGCAAAATGATAATATCTATCTATCTGAAAAACCATCTCTTATATAATCAAATAAATATTATTAAATTTTTAAAAAGACAAGGTTAGGAAATATTAAATATTTATGATTGAAAAATGAAAAAAAAAATTCAAATCCACCACTCGAGTTTACTTTAATTGACTTGGATTTCCAAATCATTTTAACTCTTGCAACGCGAACTTGGGAATCCAAATCAACTACTCGAGTTTACTTTAATTGACTTGGATTTCCAAATCATTTTAACTCTTGCAACGCGAACTTGGGAATCCAAATCCACTACTCGAGTTTACTTTAATTGACTTGGATTTCCAAATCATTTTAACTCTTGCAACGCGAACTTGGGAATCCAAATCCACTACTCGAGTTTACTTTAATTGACTTGGATTTCCAAATCAATTTAACTCTTGCTACGCGAACTTGGATTTACTTTTTTTTTGCATGCAAAACTATTCATAATCATTTCAAAATTAATTTGCTATAAGTGTTAATTTATTTTTTTTAATGAATCTTCTCTTTATAAAAATTAACAAAATAAAGCCTACCCAAATTATTTGAAAATTTAAAAAATTAATTTTAGCTCTATTTTTTTAAATTAAATAAAATAGGAAATTAAAAATTATTTACCCCAACAAAAGAATTAGCCAGACTAATGAAAATAGACGAGCAAAAGTTCCATCATCAGTTGTACGAATGTAATCGGCCTAAATATCTCGATGAATGCAGGCTTTTTAGTAAAAGTAGTCCAATCCGTCCAATTTGTCTCTCATTATGGTCGCAATTTTCTCTTTCGGCAAGAGGCTTCTTGTGAACTTCGAGCAAATCTGACGCCGAGCCGAGACAATACTCAATGACAAGCCATGCATAATAGTCCTTAATGAAGCAACCTTTGTAGGAAACATAATGCTGGTGCCTTAGCTCTTTCTGAATTTCTAGTCATTTCTCGAATAAAAAAAAATTAAACAAAAATTTTTTTTTTTTAATATAAAAAATTTTACTTCAGATGACTACTTCCAACCGTTGTTCATCATTTTTCAACAACTGATGAGCATAGTGTTAAGTCAACTTAATGAAAGGAAATAAAATGACTTATCAAGCTAATTATTTAAAAGAAAAATTTAAAAACTTGAAAAAGCTAAACGATTAAGAGAATAAATTTAAATTCTGGACAATCCAAATTAATGACAAATTATTTAAAATATTTTTTCATTCAAGCCTATTATTATATAGAATTTTAGAAATTCTGGCAAAATTGAATTAATAATTAAATTAATGCTTAAAAGTTTAAATTTAAATTTCTTTTTGGTACTTGATAAAATATAATTAGATATTTAGAAAAATATAAGCCTAAATGAGATTAAGTAACTATTCAATATAAATAATTTATTAATTACCTGATATTGCAGGGCTCTTTATTTGTCAACAGATAGAAGTTTTTCCTTGATCCACTGTATGACGTCATAATAGTTTAAAAGCAAATTTTGATACATCAACGAGCCGTCGAGTTGCTTGCGTCTGTTGGCGCACAGATCGCTCAGCTGCTTGCTTTTGGCACAGCTCTGTTCCACAATCTGCTGGACTTGGTTGACATTTGAATTTTTGCTGCGTATTATGTCGCTGCATCTCTGCTCCAAATTGTCAAAAGAGCCTATCTGGGACTTGACCGAGTTCTCCATGTTTACTTGCTTGGTCTGCAGCGATTTGGCCGCCAAGACCGAATCGCCCACGTCCACACTGTTCAACCAGTTCTCAATTTGGCGCCACGACTCCTTCACTTCCAAACACTGGGCACACTCGTGTAACGGCTTTTGTTTCTGTGACGCCTTTAGCTCAAGCTGCTCTTCCAATTGTCTACCAATATCTTTGATAAAATTGGATATTTGCCGCTGCACCAGCTGATAGTTGGACTCGTTTGACTTGCGCTCAATCATCTCGTTGGCCATGTCACTCAGACCAATGAACCTGTGGGTCTTGCCCTCATTTTCAGTCATTCTTTCCTGGCGCAAATTGATTGAATTGTGCCACTTGGACAGAGTATAAATTTTTGTGCTCCACCTCCACTCGCAGAACACTTATCTTGTCCAGAATGCGCTGGTCAATGTCTTCCAAGTGGCGCATCAACAAATGAACGTCCAGCGCAGCCACCAACTTTTGCCGGTACTTGTACACACCCGACTTGAACAGCTCGGATCTGTTGATCAAGCGGTCATTTTTGTCGGCCACCATATGCTGGTCAGTTCGTCCCAAGCGCACCAATTTTTTGCCCATTTCGATCAATTGTTTTAGCTTGAGCTCATGTGTGGGTGATGTGGTGTCGTCGAATTTTTTCAAAAGTTGAACATAGTGCTCGTAGTCGCGACCCACATCGCCACTCTGAATCATCAACTCTTTGTCCTCGAGCCACTCTTCAAGCTTTTCCAACTGGTCATTATACTCAAGTATGTCCTTCGCTTCGGCAAACTCTTTTTCGCGCTCGTTCACCTCGTAGGCGATCGCCTGACACTTTGAGTTCAAATTTTGCAAAGTGTGCTGCATCAAAGATTTTTTATTAAAGATTTTTTTTGAAAAATATTAAAGATTTTTTTTGAAATATGTACCTGCTTTAAAACTTTGAAAATTAGAAAAATTTTCAAAATAAACTTAACAAAAAATGAGTTTAAAAATTTCAATTTTTAAAATCGATTTTTTCAATAGATTGAGTAAAATATTTTTTTTTATTATTTTATTTTTTTAATTTACATAGCATGTAAACTATGTTACATTAAAATTTATTAAACTAATTCAAAGATTTATTTCAATATTTAATGATAAACCCTTTGAATTGAAATGATATTTTGAATTGATCGTCAACTTCAAGTTGCCGATTTGAACAGATTATTTGATGATGAAAGAACTGCTCTCACAACTCAAGATGAGATAATTCAAAATTTAAACCGAGAATTGAATAATGCTAAAAAAGATCTGGAAGAAAGCAAGGTAACAAAATAATTTAAAAAAAAAAATTTAAGACCATATTCATCCTGTCAATATCTAGCATTCGAAAGCTGGAATTGACCAAATTTTCTGGTCTCTCATATTAATCTTTTAATTTGAACCAAGCATAAATTTTTCTTTTTTTTAGGATAAAGCCAAAATTCTTGATCTTGAAGAAACAATTCGAAAAAACAAGTCTGACCATGAAAATCAAATTGATCTTAGTAGATCGAATAATAATATATTAACAGACATGAATAAGACTCTCAAATTTGAAAATGATGAACTCAAAAAGCAAGTCTTAAACGCCAATCTTGACTCAAACGACTTTACTGTCAAATTGAACAATCAAATTACAGCGCATCAAAATGAATTGAGTGATTTGAACAGATTATTTGATGATGAAAGAACTGCTCTCACAACTCAAAAAGATGAGATAATTCAAAATTTAAACCGAGAATTGAATAATGCTAAAAAAGATCTGGAAGAAAGCAAGGTAACAAAATAATTTAAAAAAAAAAAATTTAAGACCATATTCATCCTGTCAATATCTAGCATTCGAAAGCTGGAATTGACCAAATTTTCTGGTCTATCATATTAATCTTTTAATTTGAACCAAGCATAAATTTTTCTTTTTTTTAGGATAAAGCCAAAATTCTCGATCTTGAAGAAACAATTCGACAAACAAATTGTGATTTTGAGAATAAATATGATTTTATTAAAACTAATAATGAGTTGCTTAATGACTTTAATGCAAATCTTAAAGCTGAAAACGACTTACTTAAACAAAGGATTCTGAATTCAGAGAACGATTTAGGCGCAAATCAGTTGACTTTAAATAAACTTCAACTTGAGTTGATGCAAGTGAAAAATGATCTTGAAGACCAAAAGGTATTTCTCTTCTTAATTATATAAAATGTTAAGTCTTAGATTTGATTGAAATAATTTTTATGTATTCTTGTTCAGACCATATTCATTGAAGCAATGAATAAGCTTGAATTGACCAAGGTTTCCTGTTTTGTTATTCTTGTCTTACATTTTCTAATTTCATTTGTATATTTTAAGAAAAATTTTCAATTGAAAAACTGCGAGTTGTCAAACCTTGTTGAAGCAAACAAAATTTTAACTCAAAATAAAATTCAGTTTGAAACGGTAATTAATCAAAAAAACAGCCAAATCGATACACTCAGTAACGATAAAGCACAATTCGATTTATCGATAAATAATGTGTATGAAGATTTCAAAAAACATTACGAAACATTACTGACACAATATGAAAATGAAAAAACATCGCGTCAGGAACTAACAAAAAAAATGGATATATTTGAGAGTCAAATTCGAGGTTGTCCAACGTTTATGCCAAAACCAACGCCTTCATATTCATTTGAATCATTGACCATACCAAATCAATTTTGTCAAGAATCAATCAATAAATCGACTCAAAGTGCTTTTAATGACGAACAAAATCTATTCCACGACATCAATGCAGAATTAAGGAAAATCTATTTTGGAGACCCAACGCAGCTTAGTAAATATTTTATGAGTTTGCGAAGTCATGTTTTAAACAATACAATGGATACTGGTCTTTTTGGTTCCGTAAATAAAATTCCTACATACAAAGCCAAAATATACCAAGAAGATCCAATTATCGGACAGTTTAGCGGTTTTGGAAATTACAATGGCTTGCCAGTCTATGTTGGTTCAAGAGGTGGTGTTTATATTAATGCAAAAACAAAACAATATTTGTCAGACGAAGTGAAGGTGTTTCAAGTCAATTATAACAATAATTAGATTAATATGTTTTCTTTTATTTTATTTTTTCAACCATAATCTCTTAAACTCAATATCCTTGTTTTTTTTTAAAAGCGGTTTGATAATTTTGCCAAAAAGACGGCTTGTGTATGTAAATATTCTACATTCGTTCAAAGAACGAATGAAGCGACCAAGGATTTTAACAAAAACAAGTTTTTTGCTAAGCAAAATTCAGTTTTTTTAAAAATTAGAAAACCGTTTGGAAGTTGAACTTATTTTTGAAAGAGTCTTAAGAGATTTGTTTTAAATTTTTATATAATTTATATAAATTTAAGCTTTTTTATAAAAAACTTTAAAAAAAGATTTAAACTAAATCTTTTTAAAAAATATTTATTTTAGTAAATTTCTTTTTTAAAAATAAAAACTTTTATTTAAATTTTTTATTTAAAATCATTAGACCGTATAATTTCGGTAAAATTTCCTATTTGATAAATTTATAAAATTTTTACAAATTAGATTTCTTTATGAACTAAAAATGACAAAATTTCGTCAATGTCTTAAAAGCGAAATAAGCTTGAATAATCTAATCAAAGTTACACTTGAAATCTTGAAAAGATATCACGTAGACCATAAATTGTTGGATTCACAAAGACCTGCTAAGAACAATGAAACTAATATCTGGAATCGAATTGCAAGAGCTTATTTTAAGAGGACCGAGTATAAAGATGTCATAAATATTTATTCGTGGTGGAAGCGGAATACAAAAGGTTATCGAAAATTCATCGAAGATGCCTTACCTTCAATACCGGAAAGTGAAGAAGAAATGCAAATAGATGATGATTTCAAAAGCATTGATATTAATATTTCAAAAGATGAAGTAGCCATTTTGAAGAGCTTTATTCTGATTTACGATTATTCTTCGCAATTCAATTCGAGCTTTAGTGATTTTTTAAGCGAAAAAATTCAAGAAAAGGGTTTTAGCTGCTGGGTATCGTGTCGATCGAATAGATTTAAGAAAAGGTTGAGTCAGAAAAAGAAGTCTCCATACTGGAGTGGAACCTATCAATGTATCGTCCCGAATTGCCGATCTATTTATAAATGTGTTATGGATGATACTGAACGAAATAAAATAGCAAATCATTTTTCGAATGAATTATGTATTAAAGTAACGTTTGAAAAAAAAAACGATCATAAGAAGGCGACCAAAGTAAATAGATGCTCAGGGAATAAAAGACAACGTCAGTCTGAAATAGTTATGGGAAATGGAATCGTTAACACAATCATAGAAAACACAATTCACAATCAAGAAAATCAAGCATTTCTTGGTATTTTCAGTTTTTCGAAAAATTGCAAGACGTTTTGTTTATTTTAAATTTTTTTAAGATCAGAAAATAACAAACAGATTTACATTAGGAATGATGAAAAGCGCTTTAAAACACTTTTATAAAATTTCAAATGAAGCTTTCGTTGATGCTTTGGCTGCAAAAAATTTGACTGATCAAATATTTAGTGAGAGTGAAACACACTTAAAAGGATATGTTCAAGAAATAAGCCTTAGTCCTTTCGGGTTTTTAATGTTGTCACAGATCCAGGTATCTTTTAAAAACATTAGATATTTTACAAAGCCTTTATTTATAACTATTCATCTTGTCGATATTTTTGTTCCAAAAAACTAATCGGCAAGATTTTCAGTAAAAATAAAGAGTTGTGCTTATTTAGTTCTTGTCATAGTATAAATTTCAAAAATGTTTATTGAAGGTTAATATATGGTCATCTATCAAAAAATATCATTCTTTCTGGTATTTTGACGCCACTGGTACGATTCATAAAAAAATTGCAAATCAGCGAAAACCATTTTTTTATTCGATTGTGGTTCACGATGTTAAGAATAAAGTTTTTTTTTCCATTTTCTGAATTTGTAACTACTGCACAAGATCAAACTAGTATATCTAAGTATCTTGGTTTGATCAAGAACAAAATTCAAAAAGATATGTTACCAGATATCATAGTTGTTGATATGAGTTGGGCTTTAATAAATTCAATCCTTTTGACCTTCAATAATATAACAATTTCTGATTATTTAAAATTATGTTTCGATTGTAAAGTTCGGAATACAACTGACGTTCTGTCAAAAAGCACGTTTGTCAAAGTTTATCTATGTAGTACTCATTTATTTAAAAACGTCGTCAAAAAGGCAAAAAAAATAATTGTTGAAAAAGATATTCGGAATTCGTTTTTATTCATGTTTACATTAATACTAAACTCGGTTAGTATAATCGAAGTCGAAAATTATTTAATAAATATACATAATGTTTTTAATAATCCAAAATTCGATGTAACAGTTATTTACTCTTTGAACCTTTTGCAGAATAAAATTAAGGAACGGAATTTATCTAACAGTGACATTTCATGTGAAAGAACTCCTAAAGAGAACGAAAGAGATAACGAATTTCAAATACTTCTTGAAGAATCAGAAGCTCTTGCATCAGGTGAAAGTATTGAGAAGTCTTCACCTTTTAAAATTTTTTTTGATGGCTTAATTGAGAGGTATCAGAAAAGTATTCTTAATGATGGGATTGTGGATAACAGTTATTATTGTCCGGAACTTTTCAAAATTTTGGAGAACCAACTATACCTTCTCCCTTTATGGACTGGAATAATGATTACTCCGAACAAAATATCACATAAGATTAAGACAAGACTTACAAACAACCCAGTAGAAAACTGGTTTGGACAACTAAAACACAGCATGAATTTCATTCAATTGACAACAAGTGAAATTGTAGCGAAATCTTATAAACGTTTGGTTAGTAATTACATTAAGTTTTATTGCTCAGACTACAATTTTGAAAGCACTCTTTTCAAAAAAACACCTACCGAAAAATGGTCAGATAAAAACCGAACTAAACGAAAGAGAAACAAGAAAGATACATTTTTCCAAAGTAACAATTTCAGTAACTTGAATTACAATCTGTTTGGCTTTGATTCCGAGCATTTTACAAATGCATTTAAGATGAGTAAAGAGTCATCAAATCCAAAGAATGACGAACGAACAAGTAATGATGATCAACAGAGCCATTCTGACACCGAAAAATTTGACAGTGTTGAATCAAAATTTAATTTGATGAATGTTCAAGAAATTAAAGTATTCGTTAAAATTGAATTCGAACGCTTTATCGAAAAAAACTGCGCGAATTTTAATATTTTGCGTTACAAATTTATTGAAAATGCTATTAACTTCAATCTCTTGATTGATCTTTTAAAAAATTCAACATTGGTTCTTGAATATAGTAATCAGAAAATTTATTCGAATTTTAAAAAAGGATTGTCACTTAAAAAAAGCCTTTTCCCAATTTACTCTAAAGGCGACGGTAATTGTTTCTATAATACAATTTCCCATTTTCTTTTTTCAAATGAAGAAGAGTTCTTCCTAGTTAAAGCTTGTGCGTTGTTTATTATGTTGTCTTATGAGGAACTTTTTACCGAAATAATTAATAAAAAGTTTTACGAGTACAATTTCGAACAATTTTTTGGTAGAATGTGTAGAAGGCGCGAATGGGCAACGGAATTGATAATATTTTCTATCTGTATTCTTCTCAAAAGAACAGTTTTATGTTACAGCAAAAGTAATGATAGAAACAAGACAGCAAGAGTTAAGTATTCGTTTTTTCAGACTGTTTCCGAACCGATCAGAATAGGTTTGATGAACAATCATTTTTTTCCTATATTGCGAAAACATCAACATATAGAAAAAGAAACTGTTGAGCGTGACTTTTTAGACAGTGAAATCATCAGAAAATTCGCAAATGAAGCATGATAATCTATTTTGAAGTCGTCTATTCATCGTATTTATTCTCAGCAAAGAAAATAAACAAGATTTTCGAACAACTTGAACCTTAAAGAAAATTAAATAATTAACGAAAAACTTTTTTTTTTAATTTTATTTCTAAAATTTTTAGCTAAAAATAAAATTATTTTAAAACATTTTTTTTTTGGAGCCATTTTCTTAATGGTTCGTTGCTTCTTTTTCAGCATAGCTCTTTATTAATTCATTTGACCCTGGTATACAATTTTGAATTGGCTCCTTCGTTGGTAGGTAATGTTTAATCGGGAGGTCATCATGAAGTTTCCATTGAACGTCCAACGAAAATTGATTTTTTTCATTTATTTCATACCCTTGGTGATCAAAAAAAGCTGATTTAACTGCCAAGAAGTAAATGATTTTAATTACCATAAATATCCTCAACTGTGTATTCAAGAAGCTTTTTTTGATTTCGAATCTTCCCAAATATTCGTTTTAGAAAAGCATCTCTTTCTAATCCTTCTAATCGATCGTATATGAAGC
Source organism: Brachionus asplanchnoidis (assembly GCA_025491095.1). NCBI lineage: Eukaryota > Metazoa > Rotifera > Eurotatoria > Ploima > Brachionidae > Brachionus > Brachionus asplanchnoidis. The sequence continues at coordinate 163,747 of JAILYF010000077.1, forward strand.
CAGTTGAATGTTTGACGGCACAATTTTCGTCATGTTTTTCGTTCGGACATTCATCGTCGAATGATGCCGAAAGACTTTTTTCGACCGAAGGAGCTGCTGAATGATTCGCTAAATTTATTTCAACATTTACTTGGTCGCTATCACGATCTTTAAAATAATAAAATACAAGCAATTTTTTTATCATTTAATCCTAAAAAAAACTTACTTTGAAAGACTTCTTCATCTTTAACCGGATGTTGTGTTTCATTCGATTCGAATGAGCGTAAAGGGGAAAGCTCAATTTTTCTTTGTCTTTGTTTTTTCTTTTGACATTTTGATTTTGGTGAAGAACAAACTATGTTGAAGAAAAAGTTTAACTATTTAGATAAAAAATAAGGAATTCAATTCGCTAATATAATACCTCTAGAAGTATCAACCCTTGCATTTGGTGGCTCAGACAATTTTGTGTCATTCAAAAATTTTATGGCAAGATCGCCAAATGCAGCCTTAGGTGAAACTCCTTTGCCGGAATGAGTCTCGATAAGAACATTATCCTTACAAATTCTTAATAAGGAATAAAAACTTGACTGACAATAATCGCTAGAGACATTGAAAATCATTCCCCTGGCCTATAAAAAAAAATTAAATTAAAGAAAAAGGACATATGACAGTAAAATAAATACCATGTAATAAGTTTTAAAATTATTAAACAATGCCTTCTTTTGGCTTATCTCTTCTTTCTGCATTTTAAAATTTTTGAAAAAATTTCTAAAAAAACGACAGAATTTTAGTAAGATTAAAACAATCTAGAAGACGAACTAAACGAACTTTTTGTAACTAGAATTTACTCAAGGCTTGACTTGATAAAGTTTTGTATGAAAACTTTCTCCTCAAGACTAAACTTGATAAAAAAATCACAAAACTTTTTCTCACAGTCTCTTACAATCTTCAAATCTCACATTTACTAATATTAAACTTTACTATACATATATATAATATATCATATATAAAATATATCATATAAAGTCGTGAGTAGATTCTAGTTTCAAAAAAAACCATCTTTCTACCAATGACTTGAAAAAAACTAAATTGATTTAAAAATCTTTAATTTTTAAAATTTAAATTAAAAAAAATAATTCCAACACAAAAATTCCTGCCATTTTTAAAACTTCAAAATAAAAAAAAATACAAAACTAATAAATAATACTTGATTATTTTTTTTGTTTATTATTTTTACTTCACTTCTATCGAACTTTTGGTGCCGACCAACCGAAGCCGAACAGAACCCATAGCGAACCGAACCCAAGCGAATAAAACCGAACCGAGCCGAACTAGAGTTTTAAAAAACAAAATTTTAAATTTTTTTAAACTTTTTTATAAAATGGAAATTTTTTTTCTAAATTATCCAATTTCATAAAAAAATATAAAATTTTGTTTTCTAAAACTCTTTTAGTTCGGCTCTGTTCGGTTCGGTTCGCTATGGGTTCGGTTCTCTATAGTTCGCTTCGGTTCGCTAATATTCGCTTCGGTTCGCTAAAAGTTCGGTTTGGTTCGGTTCTCTTTGGGTTCGGTTCGCGATTCGCTATGGGTTCGGTTCGGTTCTCTATGGGTTCGGTTCGGTTCTCTATGGGTTCGGTTCGGTTCTCTATAGGTTCGGTTCGGTTCTCTATGGGTTCGGTTCTCTTTGGGTTCGGTTCGCGATTCGCTATGGGTTCGGTTCACGGTTCGCTATGGGTTCGGTTCGCGGTTCGCTATGGGTTCGGTTCGCGGTTCACTATGGGTTCGGTTCGCGGTGCACTATGGGTTCGGTTCGCGGTTAGCTATGGGTTCGGTTCGGTTCTCTATGGGTTCGGTTCGGTTCTCTATGGGTTCGGTTCGGTTGTCTATAGGTTCGGTTCGGTTCTCTTTGGGTTCGGTTCTCTTTGGTTCGCTTCGGTTCGCTTCTGTTCGATGCGGTTCGCTAAAAGTTAGGTTTGGTTCGCTATGGGTTCGGTTCGCGGTTCGCTATGGGTTCGGTTCGCGGTTCACTATGGGTTCGGTTAGCGGTTAGCTATGGGTTCGGTTCGGTTCGCTATGGGTTCGTTCCGCGGTTCGCTATGGTTCGCTTCGGTTCGCTATTGTTCGCTTCGGTTCGCTAAAAGTTCGGTTCGGTTCGGTTTGCTATTGGTTCGGTTCGCGGTTTGCTATGAGTTCGGTTCGGTTCTCTATGGTTTCGGTTCGCGGTTCGCTATGGGTTCGGTTCGCGGTTCGCTATGGGTTCGGTTCGCAGTTCACTATGGGTTCGGTTCGGGGTTAGCTATGGGTTCTGTTCGGTTCGCTATGGGTTCGGTCCGCGGTTCGCTATGGTTCGCTATGGTTCGCTTCGGTTCGCTATTGTTCGCTTCGGTTCGCTAAAAGTTCGGTTCGGTTCTGTTTGCTATGGTTTCGGTTCGCGGTTCGCTATGGGTTCGGTTCGGTTCTCTATGGGTTCGGTTCGGTTCTCTATGGGTTCGGTTCGGTTCTCTATGGGTTCGGTTCGCGGTTCGCTATGGTCTCGGTTCGGTTCGGCCGGCACCAAAAGTTCGATAGAAGTGATATAGCAAATAAAAAAGTTGAATTGATGGTGAAGATAATGTTAAATGCTTTTTTTTCAATTACGTTAAGAATATTTTGTTATTTTTTTTTTAATTTTATAAATATAAAAGCATATGCTTAAAAAAATGTAAAACTTTAATTTTAATGACTCAATAATTGTCTTAATTTTCATTAATATCATTAAAAAGATCGAATTTAGACGATAACTAAAATCTTTTTAATGTATTATATTTTTAAAAGAATGCAGCAATAAATGCTGAACATTGCTGCTTTCAAATAATTTAAAAATTAATAATTATTAGATTAATAAACGATAAAATCTTTTAAAAAAATATTAAAAAAAGAAAATAATAAAAAAAATTTAACTTGCCACATAATTGCGAGATGACTGTATATTATTAAAATCAGAACTAAAGTAAATAAAGTCTTCTATTAATAATTTGGTAAAAATATTGTTTCTGCATGTGATTTTTGCAAAATCTTTTCAACCTTAATTGCCATTTTAAAATTAATCTTTTTTAAATGAAATGAATTTCACTTCATTTAAAATTTTCTAATTAAGGTTTCAAAAATTTTTTTCAGTTTTAACCATCAGATGCAGCATAATTTAATGCATTATGCTCTATAATTCTTCTACTTAACTAATATTAGAAGACTTTTATTACGATTGTTTTGATGTTAATAATATATATTTAAAAATTGACTACTGAAATTGACTGACAGTCACTCTGTTTCTTGACTGTTTTTGTCACCATTAAAGAAGAAATGCTTCACTTAGTCCAATCAATATGATTTTAAAAAAACTTTTCATTTACCGATACAGAATTTTTAGGTATAGTTTGAATAAAAAATAGATTATATATCGTGCGGCGTTTCTTCTTTAATAGTAACCAAAGAGTGACTATATTTAAATTTTTGGGTTTTTATGTTTTTATGGTTCAAAATATGAAGGTGCAAATACTTGTTCAATTAAAGCAATTTTTAGCAAATACTAGTAGATACCCGTTGCTTCGCTGCCGGGGGAATTTAAATAAAATTAAGAAAAAAAATTGCAGAACACATTAAAAAATTTATTGAAAATCTCAGTATAAACTATGTTTTTTTTAAGTTATTTGGATGATTCATGCAAATCTTGAGATTTTTTTTATTTTTCACTCTTGAAAAGGCTACATATAATTGCCCATGAGTAAAAACAGGTTCGTTTAAGTAAACCCTTACGTGTTCTAAAGTTTGTCCTTGAGATTTATTTATACTCATTGCAAACGCTGGTCGTAAAGGAAATTGAAGCCTTTTTAATTCGAAAGGTAAACTTGCATCAGTTGGAATCAATGGCATTCTCGGTATGTTAACTATTTTTTTAGCATTAGATCCAACAGCTATTTGGCATTCAATTATTTTACTGTAAAAATTTCTACAAATAAGCCTGGTACCGTTACACAATCCATCTGAAGCTGAGACATTTCTAAGTAAAATAATAGGTTGGCCTTTTTTAAGAACTAATTTATGAGGTGGCATTCCTGATAAATTTAAGCTATTTAAAAATTCTGTCGGGTTTAAAGCTGTATGTCCGTCATTCAAAACAGCATCAGCTGATAAATATTTGTTCTCTTCATCTTTAATTCAATTAAAAGGTAATTTAAATATAGAATTTTTTAATGATTTATAGAAGATTATTTTTACCTGGAAAAAGTGAAGTAGCTTTTGAGTTGAATTTATCGACGTCTACATTTTTCGCTGTTAAAATAGCTCTTGATGCAATTGATTCGTTCGCATCTACATTATCACTTATATTGAATTAGATTTATATTAATCAAGATTAAATTAAATTGTATTATTAAAAGACATACTAATTGGCGATATTAGGATAGATTAATTCTACAAATTCTTTTTCGGTCGATTTAACGATCAAATCGTCAGGAATTTTTATATTATTATTAGATAATTCTTAATTAACAAATTCTTAATTGTTAGATATATGTTACGAGCCTATATAATTTATGTCTCTATGTTATTTAGGTCCTAACAAGAATTAAAAGAAATTGTTTTTTTTTTTATATTTATTTAAATAAATGAAAAAGGCCACTTCTAGCCGAAATACAATATATAAAGAAAAGAATAAAGAAAAAATAATAAAGAAAAAAATAATAATAATACAATGCAAATACAAACTGTTTTCACAGTGTTTTATACTTGAAATTCGATTCAGTTTACACTGATCCACTTTCAAGTTAAAACTGACTAAACAAAGTTCTTCTTTAAGTTGAAAGTAGTTGTTGTCATTTAAAGGACTACAACATACCTTCCCCCTAAAGAAGACAAAACATTAAATTAAAAAATAACTTATTGGTCTTCGTCACAGTGGCACGACTCCAATCGTTTTTCCAACACATCAATATCCTTTGCCATTTTTTGTTGGCCTCACCTATGCTCTCCGCAGCTGCAACAATTCTGGCTTTGTCCTCCAACAACTCGGCAATTTTCCGCTCTGCCCGTTCGCGCCTTTGGTCTTTTTTAAGTCGCTCTGGGCCACCTCTCTCTCTTTCTTCTCTTTCTCCAGCTCTCCCCTCAAATCCATCACAATTTTTGCCTCTTTGCCTTCCATTAAATCGTTGTGCTTTTTAATATATTTTACCTTCTCACCGTGGTAGTAGACTCTCTGGTTATCAAATAACCTCAGCTCATTTCCGGATCGATGCCATTGCCCATCCCCGGAACAAACATCGTTCAACTTTGCCAACAATTTTCGATTGTAAAACTTAATCATATCGTTTATCATTTTAACCACTTCACGGTGATTTTCGGGTTTATCGAAACGGACAAATGCCACATAAGTTGTCCCTTCGTGTTCCTCGCAATATTTCGGTATTTTTACGAGGTCGACTAGGCCCACCATGTCAACAAGGCCCTCAAAAATAACATAATTTGATTGCTCTAAATAAGGCATCTTGCGTCGCTTGTCGATCGGTGCGTTCGGCTTTGCCTGATTTTACGATCGAAACGTTTGTAACATAAATGTCTTGGATTTCGCGTTCCATCACTGTGCGTTTTAATTTACAATTTTATGTAATTTAATTTATTTTAATTTGACTACAATGAAACTATAGAGCATGGATTTTTAGAAAATTTTTTAATTTGAAAAATTTTAATTTTACATAATTTTTACATAATTAATTGAAGTTTTAATTTTTGTCCGATTTAGAATATTTTATTTATTATTTACAAATTTTTTAATTTAGTAACTTTTTAATTTTTTTTTTTTTTTTTTCTTTTTTTTTACAATTTAACAATTTTTTAAACTAAGAATATTTTACAATTTTAATTTATCAACTAATAATAATTACTTTAATGGTAATTAAGCCTATTTGGTACTTTTCTTTGCCTTATAGGGCGTTTGTTTATGATGGTCGAGTTAGTAATTTTTTGTTCTTCAGTAGAGTCACTGTGACTGCTGACGACCCTAGAATTTGTTCGTATTTGTTCGTTCTCGGTTGTCTCAGCCGTGGAACTTGTTGATTCCGTCTCAGTTTCACAATTCTGAATTTTCGTTTTCCATCTCGGATTACTTGGATTTTTCTTATACGCCCTTTTTGGCTTAGGACCACCATGCTCAATCATTTCGCTCTATGACTCCTCACTAATTTTTTCAAGTGGAATACCACCGTGATAATATAATTTGAGTCTATTTTTATGTAATTGCTTGATTTTTGCCTTTGGATTTGAAGCCAAACGTATTAAATAATCTCATTTATTTTCATTTTTCCCTACAATTACGTACGGTCCATAGTACTTGTTTGCCAAACCGTGGGATATACCTTTTTTCAATTTTGGATGGTCAGTTAAAACAAAATCTCCGATATTGTACTCAAACTTTTTTATTTTGCGATCATGATCTAGTTTTGCTTTTTCCATCCTCATATCTCGATTCTTTTGTAAAGTTTCATAACTTTTCTTTAATTTTTCTTTCGTCTCTTCCAAATATTTTTTAGCTATTTCCGGTGTATTTTTCGCTAAAATTTCTTCGCAATCTTCTAAAACAGTAATTTCACTGTGATTTTCAACAATTTTGAACTCTCGTAAAATTGGTAATCGATCATGAACATCATTATTTGGAAAAACTACATCAATGGGTATTCTTGGGCGTCTTCCAAACATCATTTCAAACGGTGTTTGTTTGGTTACACTGTGAACAGCTGTATTATAAGCAAATGCAAATTTTTTTAAGTTCAAATCCCAATCATTCTGGTCTTCATCAATATAAGCCTTAATCATGTTTTTTATGGTCTGGATGGATCGTTCACTTTTGCCATCACATTGTGGGTGAAAAGGAGTTGTCTTTAACTTTTTAATGTCCAAGTGTTCGTAAATTAGGTCCATCAGTTTTGATTGGTACTGTTTACCTCCATCAGATAATTCTGTCTCGGGTACACCATACGTGCATGACCACTCGTCAACCACGTTGTATGCAATTTGTGGTGCTTTTGTATCTTGTAGTGCATAAAGCTCTATAAATTTTGTGAATGAATCACAAATAATTTGTATATTTGTATTGCCCCTTGCTGTTTTTTTAAATGGGCCTGTCAAATCGGTTGTTATAATTTGGTTTGGCCTACACGGTGTAAAATATAACATCTCCGCCAGTCTTTTGGGTTTTGTATTCTTTGTTCTTTGGCAAATATCACAGTTTTTTATGCACTCTTTGATGTTTTCTTTAAGTAGTGGCCTATAAAAACGATCTGTAATTTTGCTTGTTGTTTTTGATTTGCCAAGATGACCATTAAAAACTGATGAATGCACTTGTTCTATAACTTTCTTAACCATATTTTTTGGCAAAACAAACTGTGTGATTTTGTAACCATTACGGTCTTCACTGTGTCGGTACAAAATTCCATCTTGTATAAACAAATTCTCAAATTGTCTAAACAATATTCTTCTGGTAACATTTTCGAAAATTAATATTTTTGGTTTTTTATCACCGTGATGTTCAATCAAATCTTTAATCCACAGCATGTCTTCATCCTTCTCTTGCTCCTGAACCCATTCGATGCTTAATTTATCAACACTCTCGACACTTTGCCAAATTGGTTCGGGTTGAACCTGTTCTACATCATGAACACTTTTATCATTTTCAGTGCTTTTCTGACCATCCGTTTCACTGTCAAAAATCAAATCATGATTCTCTTCTCTTATTGGTGCGACTAAATTATCGTGATAATCAAACTCTTCAGACTCAACTAAATTTTCATCGGGTTATCTTGACAACATGTCGGCAACGACATTGTCTTTTCCTGGTTTGTAGACAATTTCAAAATTGTAAATAGACAATCTTAATAACCAACGTTCCAATCTTGGATGCGTATCTTTTTTCTTTTTTATCCATGTAAGTGGTAAATGGTCGGTTTTCACCGTGAAAAATTTACCGTAAAGATATTGGTGGAAGTACTCGATTGCCATAACTACCGCCAATAATTCTTTCTCGGTTGTGGAGTAGTTTTTTTGAGCGGCGGTGTAATTCCGCGAAAAATAAGCAATAGGACGGTTAATGCCATCAACAATTTGCTCAAGCACTGCTCCATAACCATACTCACACGCATCAGTGATGAGAATCATTTGTTCGCTAAAATTGGGTAATGCAAGTACTAATTTGCTGCACAAAATTTTTCTTAATTTTAGGAAATTTTTCTCCGCTTTACTGTTCCAAACGAGCACAACTTTTTTTCCATCAACTGCACCATTTTTCTTTCTTAGTTTGCTCGGAACATTTTTTAAGTCCATTAGGTCGTACAACGGTTTAGTTACCTGAGCATATTTTTTAATAAATCGCCTGTAATAATTGGCAACTCCTAACCAAGATTGCAGTTCTTTCACTGTGACTGGTTTTGGTTTCAACTCTAAACACTTTGCGCGGTTTGGGTTTGGTTTTATTTGATTTTTGGTGATAACGTTTCCTAATAGTTCAATTTGAAAAGCCAGTGGAACGCTTTTCTCAAACGAAATTTTTAATGAATTATTTTTCAATGTTTTGACCACGTCCATCATAGTGTTTATGTGTGTTTTTAATCCATATTTTTGTGTATTGGTAAAAACAAAACAATCATCCAAAAATACACCGAAAATTCTCTTCTTAATGAATTCACCAAAAACTTTTTCCATAAATTTTTGAAACTTTGCTGGTGCAATCTTTATTCCCATTGGCATGTAAATATATTCAAAAACTCCAAATTCACATATAAAAGCTGTTGCTTCAATTCTGTCGTGGTGAACTGGTATCTGGTGGTAAGCTGACTTTAAATCGATTTTGGTAAATAAATCGGCATCTGTCATCATGTTATATAAGTCATTTATTGATGGAAGTGGTAGATTATCGTCCTTAATGACTCTATTTAATTCCTTGTAGTCAACTGTGATTCGTATGCCACCGTTTGGTTTGTCGACCACTCTGATTGGAAAGCACCATGGGCTTTTGCTCGGGCGAATAATACCTGCTTGAACTTGACTCTCAATTTCCTGCCGTACTTTGTGTTTCAAATTCCACGGCAAGGGTCTGCATTTGCATCGTATCGGTTTCTGATTCGGGTCGATAAAATCAATTTTAAATGTGAAACCATGATTTTTTTCTGGGATCAAATCAATTAGAGACTTTGCAGCAACTTCTTCAAAACTTTCCTTAATCAGCTCTTCTGCATTTTCGAATTCTTCTCTTTTTAAAAACGATTTTGGTTCACCCATTTTTACTGTGTTTGAATCGCTTAATGTATCTCTGTCCAATTCCGAATCGCTTGACTCAAGGTTTGCTTTTGAGCCCTCTGTATTCACCGTGACCAACGTTCTATCTAACATCTCCTTTTTTAAAATCGGCTTCTCCACTACTTGATTTTGAACTGAATTTACTTCTCGAAAAATGCTCTCCAATTCAAAACTGTCCTCTTGTTCATCCCAAAAATTTTGTCTGTCGTCGGATTTTTCCGTTTTGAAATCATTAAGAAATTTATTTAAATTTACTCTTAGTTGACTTTTGAGCTGAATATTGTCAATTTTTATTTGATATTTATTGCGATTCGTTTCACCTTGGTCGCGAAATTTGCTCTTATTATCGTCTGGTTTCACTTCAGACTCTACGGACTCAATAAAATTTGAATCTCTCAAATTTTCGATTAAACATTGAAGTTGTAAGTAAGAATCACTCGTAGCTTCGTTCGATTGGTTTTTATTGATCCTTCTCTGTCTTTTTTGCCATCTTGCATGCATTTCAAGCTCGAAAATTCGCCTTATCTCACAAGACATTTCTTTAATAGTCGCCTGAATTGAATTAAATTGGTGAAACAATAATGGTAATTTACTAATTACATCTCTTCCCAACAAACAATCATAACCAGAAATATTTTCGGTGACAATCACCATCGTATTTTCCAACCTCAAAAGTGGCACAATTAAACACCTTTTCAAGTAAACAGCTCCAATAATTTTTATCTCATTTGTACACGAAAACAATTTGCTTCCGTTGTAAGACCTTATCACCGTGTCGGGATCGTGTCTTTTTAGTAAATTAAAAGTTTTGTAATGAATTATTGTTTTGTCAGCACCACTATCACACATGTAATCAACTAATGTGTTATTGAACAATGCTTGTCCTAAAATTGGGCGACAACAATTCATTTGGGCTTCACCTTTACCAAGAACTAAAATTTTGTTCAAGTCATTTTGTTCACTCTTTGGTTTATTTAATTTAGGTTGTAATGGAACCTCCGCACTTTGATTTTGTTGAATTTGGACATTGTTGCTGTTCTGGTTGTAATTGAATTGTACTCTTTTGTTCTGCTGCTGATTGTATCTGTATCTAATGCTGTTAAACGGTCTATAGTGTTGATACGGTTCGTGTGGTTGAACTGGCTTATTGGTTCCATCGCTATCGGACGTGTTTTGAATGTGATTGTTCACTGTGTCTGTGTCGTAACTCGCCATTTTACACTCGGCATGCTTGATCAAATCTTCGATTCTGAAGTTTTCTTCCTTTTTTATGTTACGCATTTTTAGCATTTTTGCCCGTGTTTGTTCACGGAGTCTTTGATTAAGTAGGCCTTCCACGAAGCGCTCCTGCATCAGTTTGTCAATGTCATCGGATTCGTTGATCGACGGAAACATCCTCTTCACCAATTCTATAATTGCTTTTCCAAAATCTGCAATATTTTCTTTTGGAGATTGCTTGTGGATTGAAAGCTGGCTCAAATTTACTGGGAGTTCAACGGCTTTCACCGTGTATAACTTGAACAACTCCTTCTTTAACTCCTCATATCCATTTGTATCAATCAAATACTTTTCTAAATCTTTTATTCTGCTCAATACTTTGTTTTCCATGTTTGATAAAATGATCTCCACCCACTCGTCTTTGTTGAAGTGTTTCAAGTAAATTTATAACACCGTGATCCAAGAGCGCATGTCCATGCCAACCTTGAATTCTTCTACATTCTTTATTGTTTTAGGTACTAGATTCGAAGCTGCACCTCCACTGTGCCTCTTCTTATCGTTCCTCTCCATGTCAAGTTGCATGGTATTGAAAACGCTAAGGTTTGTTGGTTTTGAGATTGTTGTTGTTGGTTGAAGCGTGCGATGCCTCCCTCTCTTAAACCACCTATACAGGATAACTGTAAGAGCTCCCAAACATAACAAAACAATTGTATCGACAGGTATTTTCACTATAACTAACTGTCCAAACTGAAAAGTATTAGAAATCGACCTGATTAAAACGGATACAAGTTTTTCAAAAAATGTGGGTTCTTTAAAAAAACTTAATGCACACGTGGTTTTGCACACTGTTAACAACATTAACGTGAATACTATTTGATTCCACATTTTATAGTTTACTAAAGAAAAAATTGAAAGAAAAGATAGGAAAGATTTAATCACGTTGACTAAAAATTTTATTTTTTTACACGTGGTTCGTTTCTATTCTTAACAAGAATTAACACCTTAGGGACGCCAATGTTACGAACCTATATAATTTATGTCTCTATGTTATTTAGGTCCTAACAAGAATTAAAAGAAATTGTTCTTTTTTTTATATTTATTTAAATAAATGAAAAAGGCCACTTCTAGCCGAAATACAATATATAAAGAAAAGAATAAAGAAAAAATAATAAAGAAAAAAATAATAATAATACAATGCAAATACAAACTGTTTTCACAGTGTTTTATACTTGAAATTCGATTCAGTTTACACTGATCCACTTTCAAGTTAAAACTGACTAAACAAAGTTCTTCTTTAAGTTGAAAGTAGTTGTTGTCATTTAAAGGACTACAACATATATATATATATTTAATATATATTAATACTTAATTGATAATTGGTAATCAATCAATTATCTATTCTCTCTCACTATTCAACCTTGACATCGATAACTTTCGACCCTGACATCGATAAATCGCTAACTCGCTAACTTCGTGAAATTTTAAATAATTAGATGTAGACAACAATTAAATTGTATTAGAACAAAAAAGCATCTAGAATCTAATTTTAATGATTAATTAAATTTTTTTTTTTTTAAGAATGAATTGACTTTAAGATGTAACTATCAAAGATCTCAATTATTTGGTAATGTGTCTCTGTTAACTGAAGATGAATCAAATCAAACAAGTAGTCAATCCTCTAGATATTCAATATTTGGATCATTCTCAGAACCGAACTATTGTTTTTAGTATAGTTTCATGTATGGGACAACAAGCTAAAAAGATTTTGACATTTATTTTGATTATTTGTGCCATTTTTGCATTTATCATAGTTAATTTAAAGTAAAGTTGAAACTTCGCGATCAGGTACAGCTTGAAGAAAACATTTTCCATTCGAATCTTTACTTTTTCTCTCTACGAGGCCAAATACCCAGACCTGTGGTCGTTTCAAGTTCTTTCCTATTTTAAATCAATTAGTTTCTAATAGTTAACAATAGATCCATCTAAACTAATCATAAGTTGTTTTTAATCGATAGATACAGAACAAATTTGACTATTAGATTGTTAAATAAGTTTTTTCGTCGATTTTTAAATTAAAAAATCTCATTAAAGATTAAACTTTTTTATGCAATGTTGTACATCATTTTAAAGAGCAACTCTTGTTCTTTCAAATGATATATAAGATTATATGTGTGCTTTTTAAATTTCTAAATAATTAACTAAATAAAAATGTATGACAAAAAAATGCATATCCGCTATTGCATTTTATTCAAATTTAACGAAGGAAAAAATGCGACAGAGGCTACCAAATCGATTTGTTTGGTATATGGCGACGACGCTTTGACTGTTCGCACTTGTCAAAATTGGTTTGCTCGATTCAAAGCTGGAGATTTCGACCTCAATGACAAAGAACGCGTTGGGAGAACCGTCGAAGCTGATGACGCGTATTTGCAGAGCTGCTTGAGGAAGACCCGAGGCGGTCGACTAGACAGCTCGCTAAAGAGCTGTCTGTATCAAATGGCACCGTTTAGAATAGATTAAAAGTATTAAGAAAAAAAAGTCTAGAAAAAAACGAAAAAACTTATTAAACAACCTAATAATTATGGATGTTTTTTCATTATAAATATTCAAAAGTTGATTATATATTTATGCCGAGTGTTATATATCAAATTGTAGAGAAATAAAAATTAAACAAATTAGCGCTTTTATTTTTTTTCTTTTGCACTCAATTTTTCGTAAAATACAACAAATAAACAATTTAAGATAAATAGAATAATTAATTTCTAAACTTTGGAACATACTGTATAGCTGAAACGGTTTCTCTGTTGATCAAATTCCCAAAATTTAACTTTATTAAATTAATTGAACGAGTAACCGAGCAGCCCAACACTTAATAGCCGCAAGGATAACAATCAAAGGTTTTTTGAAAATGAAAAAAATGAGTATTCAAAAACTGTCTCGAAAGTACCACAAAAAGTATACCGCCAAGCTAAATGAGTATTTTTCGCAAATTTAGATCTTTTTTTTGTCTTTAAAATCATCAATTGACCGTTTCTCTTACAACCAATTCTAAAGCAGCTTTGGCTTTCAAGTATTAAGCCGTAGCAAAATATTTTTTTCTAAAATATGTTTTTCTTCGTTTTCAATTTCCATTTTTAATTTTGAATTAAGGACGTTAAACATTTTATACAGAGATTTTTTATGGCAAAAAGAAGTATCTACTTTGAAAGAAAAAAAATTAATTTCAAAACATTTAGTATTTTTTAATAGCGTTCGCTATTAAATAATTGAGAGAGAGGAAGAGAAAAATAAAAAAAAGCTTTCTTCTCTACTTCTTTATTTAAAAACTCAAATAAAACATAAAAAACCAAATATATATATAAAGAAATCCAGCGAGGCACCAGAAAACCGGGGTCTGCTGGACGGGGTGTTACAATTTTTATATATTATTTTTTTCAAAAATTATATCCATTATGTTTTGAAATTTTTTTAAAGCAAATGACTTTTATGCGTGATCATTGAAAAATACTTGTGATCTATAGATAATGTGATCATAAAATTTGGGATCATCACTGATCACAAACCCAGCAAGATGACAAAGATCACATATTTAGTGAACATGAACATTGTCGACAAGACCCAAAAAAAAGTTAGCCGATTCTAAATAATTAACACAATCTAGGGCAGTATTAGCCGCGATCAGGCCTAATCGGTCAAGTTGGTCAAAAGTTTTTGCGATCATATGTCCGCCCCATTAAGCCATCAACAATTTTGGCTACCAGATTATGCGAACAGAAACATTTGATGAACGATCATGAAAACGTTCAAACATTTGGCAAATGGCGACAAAACCATCTAATTAAATAATTTTTTTATAGTCTTGAATAGGTAAATAAACATACACTAAAAAATTTACCGATTTGAAAATAAGCGTTTTTAAGTAGCTTTATGTCAAATGAGACGATGCAGACAGAACTAAAATGTCTCAGCTTCATTTTTGGGTTTTTGCGTTTAAATTATTATCGAGAATTACTCGAGAAATATTTTTCGATAATATTCAATAAGCCTTTTATATTTTACAAAGGAAAAAACATATTCCTTTCAAACTAGAAGCTTTATTTTTATTTAACAAATTAATCCAAAAAAGTTTCATAATTGAACTAATTTTATTTTTTAGTTGACAGTTTTAAAATATTTTGAGATTTATTTGAAAACATTTTCAATCAAAAAATGAATTTAATTTGGAAGCAAGAGTGTATTTTAGCTTTCATTTATTTTTTCAATAATTTATTTCAGTTAAATAGAAACAAAATTTATGATCAATGCTTCAGCAAGGATCAACTCCAATTGAAATTAGAGCAAATCTAAAAAACTTAATCTTTGTCTAAAAAACTTAATGCGTTCATATTGAAATAAATAATAAAATATAAGATTTGAATTTTAATTTTTAAAATTTTTTAATATCAATTTTATTTTAATTTTAATTTAATAATAATGGATAAAAATACGAATATGAATATTAAAATTAGAATTCGCAGGAAAAATGTATTCAAAAAATTAAGTTTTAGCTAAAACAAGCTTTGTGTCACCATTACAGTACTTAGAATTTTATTATTTAATTTTTTTTTCTTGATTCAAAAGTTGACAATGCCTTATTTTCTTTCTTTAACTGAAAATTTTTTAACAAAATGAACATACTTATTTATTATAAAAGAATTGCAGGTCTTAAAAAAATTATTTCGATGTATTTTAGCAAAATTTTACATTTAAAAATGATTTAACAATAAATTGAATCGACTAACAAATCAACTAATTAAGTTTCGAAAATAATTTGAAAATATTTATGAAAGTTTCCTTAGGGAATAGAAAATGTTATTTAAATATTTAGTAGATTTTTATTTTGTCAAAAAACTTTTCATTTTAAAAGAAATTTAAATTCGTATTTCATATATGACTTTTATTTAAAAACTATACTCTCTTTTGGAGCAAACAATTTATTTAAAAAATATAGTAAACAAGAAGCAAAAATGTATTAAAGTAAAATAAGACATTTATGAATAAAAAATAAAAATCTTATCTTATTTGTCAAACTTTTTATTTTTGGGGAGTTTAATTAGGCTTGATTTTTTAACTAATGTAAAACTGACTGACATTCAGGTGTACATTTTGGTGAATTGAATTTGATAAATGTTGGTATTTTGAATTTGGAAAAAAAAAACAAAATTTAAGATTGAAATTTTTTTTTTAACTTTAAAAGTCGTTCTAAAAAATGGATTAGGGAGAGTTTTTTTCGATAAAAATCATTTTATAAAATAATTCAAGATCATCTTACATCTTCTAAGTTAATTTTAGGAAAATTTAAAAATTTTGGAGTCCATAGTCCATATTTTTTCCAAAGCATACAAATTTTTTTTTTAATTTTGAACATTTTAATTAATTAGAAAGCAAATATTCAAATTAATAAGATGCTTTTAATGATCAAATTTATTTTGATAATTTATTTTTGGACAGGCTTATTTGGTTCGAGTGAAAAAATTGGTGAGTTGACGAAAAAAATTATATAATTCAATCTATTCTAAAAATACTTTTTCCATTATAGAAAACTTATTTTATAAATTAACAAGCAAAACAAGCTTTGATTGCTTCTCAAAAATAGACATGAACATTAAAGTAAGAAGTTTACTGGAATGTTTTCAACATTGTTCGAATAAAATTGAGTGCAACTATGTGAATTACAAAAACGAGCAATGTGTTCTTTATGCTACATTGGCGTTTAATCAGGATTATCTGGATGGTACATTCTGGCAAAAAATTTCAATCTTAACATGTATCAAATCTTGTTAAAAAAAACAAAATTGAGCTATCATTTTTGCAACTTTTTTATTATTTTTTCAATGAGGTCATGAACTTAAAAGCTTGGGCAATGTGAAATTTTGGTACAAAAAGTAAAAACCTTATAATTTTTTTTCTAATTGTGCAAAAAATATTTCTGTAAGCAGGACAAAATTGTACAAATTTGTATAAACGAATTCTAAGCTCTGTAAAAACTCTGCAATTTATTGGATTTTTTAATCAAATAATTTTTGATGATGTGCATTTTACAGAAAATGCAGAGTTAAAGCATAGCTTAGAATTTGTTCGTACAAATGTGTACAAAATGCCAAATGCCAAAAGTTTGATTTTCATTTAAATGAATGAAGCTTTTAGCTGAGCATAATAATGTCAAATAAATATTCCATGGCAATGAGTAATGAAGGTTTCTTTTAAGTTTTTCTTTTAAAATTAATAATCAACTGTAAAATTATTCCGTAAAAAAATGTCAGTTATTAAGTTGATTATTTAGATTTTTATTAATAAATAAACAAGCTAGTTGATACGGAATTTTCCTCTTCTAAATTTGGTCAAAACTGACCCAGTATTCGGTTGTGACCCAAAATGGAATAGTTTTAGCAAAAAATTGTAATTTTTTATGTACGTTAACGGACAAAATTTTTGCTGACCATTATTTTTTCTATTTTGGAAGGATAAGAGTTACACCTTAAATCTAGACCATGTTATAATTTTTAGCCATTTTTTTCCAATTATTTAAAAAAAAACATAAAAATTTTCATCCATCTAAATTGTAAAACTTAATATAGAAATCATAATTTTTATAATAAAAAAATATCGATGAATAGCCCAATTTTGTCATTATAACCATTTTTGCTCATCAAGCAAAAAAATTTTATTTTATATTTAAGTTACATATCCTGGCCTTACAATAGGATATCCAATTAATAGGCTATGTAGAATTGGATTTAGATTGGCTTATGATGAATATTATTCACATATAACTTTGACAACAGAACTTGAAAATATAAGAAGTCAATGCAATAGTAGCTCAATTTTGTGTGCCGCAGGAGGATTAGTAAATACAGATATTTTAACATTGGTATCATGTGCAAATTGTCATTCAGTATTAACAATAAAACCTCGTTTTAGTGCAGTACATTTAGGATCATCTCACTGGTACCTGACTCCAAATCAAAGTTTTGGTTTTGCTCCGAATTCAACTATCCATTTTGGCCCGGCCGACAGCTTTGATCCATCAAGCCTTTTTCGTTTATCGTGGCATCTAGATATAAATAGTGGATGGCGACTAGGAGATATACTCTCTTTAAACAATAACATAAATTACAAAAAATATATTCTAATTAGATAAATTCATTAATATTTTTAAACCATAAAAATTTAATATGAAAAATTAATACAAGTCATTTTGTTTATTTTTTTATATTTTTTTTTATTTGTTGGTTATCGGTAGTGTAAAGTTTTGAGCTAAATCTATCAATATAGTTTTTTTTTAAAGCATTTTATTTTCTTAAGCTAAAACTTTAATGTTTTGCAAGCTTTTTATTCTGGTTGGAAATTATTAGCCTGGGCAAATTAAATTGCAAAATTAAATAAAAAATTTTACACTGAGTGAAATTTGCACAATGATTGCAGATAAAATGCAGAATATTGATCTAAATTTAAGCCTCAGATGCAAGATTTGATTTTAGAAATTTAGGTTCGCTTGTTCGATTTAAGAAATCAGAAAGCGAATTGTAAAAAAATTATTGCTTTCTTAACAAAACCAAAAACTTTAAAAAAAAAATCGCCCATACAATAAAATTATAAGTGAAAAAATGTATCAATTAGTTACATTAAGTTTAGTTCACTAGCAGAGCGTTTTATACTTTATTTGATCAGCCTCTTTTACCTTTTTGTCTAATCAGAACCTGTTTAAGGTAAGACGGTTGTTTTTAATCTTTAAGGCGAATAGATAAGTTAACATGATTGCAAAAAGTATTTTAAAAGAAAGGCCGGACTTTAAATCAAAGTCAGAGTTCTTTAAAAGTCACAAGTCTAAAGTCAAGTCCAAGTACGTGCTTTGATTTTTTTTTCTTAAGCCTGGACTTAGACTTGAAATTTTAGTGACTTTGATTTAAACTAGACCACCACAATAGTAATCTGGAACGGCAAAAAGATCATTCATCAGTCATGATCACGGTCAGATGAATTTTTGCCATTCAAGGTAGCTATTGTGGCGGCCCAGTTTAAGTCAAATTCACTTAACAAATTAAACTCCAAGTCCGAAATACAAAAAAAATAATTTCTTAAGACTTGACTTATAGACAATTCTGATCAAATCATCTTAAATTTGAACTTATTCCGACTAAAAACATCAAAGTTAAACTTCTTTTAAGCAATTTTCAACAATCTAATATCTTATTTAAAAAAGACTTCATTATTAAATGGTGACTTATGAATCTCTTTCTTATCATCAACAAGATGATTTAAATAGAACATTTTAGACGAGTAAATTTCAAATGAAACTTTTTATCCTGAGTTTGCTTTAAGAGTATACCATAAACATTAAGGAAATTAAAATGCGAAGTAATTGAAATATTTTTCAGATCATGAGATTCTCAACAATACTAATAAGATAAATTTATACTTTGAGCACTTTGTTTGCTATTTTGAAATTATTTCAAAATAGCAAACAAAATTGATCTATTCCTCTTTCAAATTCGACTCCAAACTATTTACTGTTCTTCAGCATGATTTGCTTGATGAATAAAAGTATTTGTATCTTATTTTATTTTAAAAAAATAACAAGCTGTCCATTTCAATTGCTAAAAAGTAAAAATGATATTTAAGTAACTAAACTAAATATGTAAATGCGTTTTAAAAAATTAGGCATTAACTTTTGCTTTCCACGCTATTTTAAGTACAACCTCTTAAGCGTTTTATTCCTATGAATAAAATTTCAATAATTAAAAATTTTACATTATTAGAAAAAAAACTTGATTTCTACTAAAATCTAATTTTGTTATTTACTTTGTAAAACAAGAATATGACGCTTATTTACGTCAAAAAAGTCTTATTACTATTAGCTTCCCAATAACAAAATTATTTTTCGAATTATAAAGGAAAAAATATAAATCTTTCATGACAGGCGTTAGGATTCCGATTCTGACAAGATTTCAAAAAAGTCATTTGACTTGACTTGAAAATTACTTTTTTTTTCTGGCTTTTTGCGCAAGTCTGGTAAATAACATATTTTTAAGAATCTTATCAAGATTCCTAATCAAAATCCTTTTAAAAAGAAATTTGAATATTTTGGCATAATCTTAATTGAGAATCCTAAGAAATTTTTATAAAAAAGAATTTGTTAAGAAATATAAAACCAACCAAATTTTTTGACAAACCCAATTTTTTGTGAGAATTAAAAGGATTGTTGTTGTTTATTAATAAATATGAATTTAAAAAACTATTCTAATTACTTGAATTTAATTTTGGAGAATGTCTTTGGTTTTGAAATTAAGAATTCCTAAAAATTTAGAAGATGACATAAAATCAATGGAACAGTATTTTGAATGTGATCATCGTAATGAAAACAATTTGATAACTGAATTGATCACAAATTGTGTGCCATCAAATGAACTAGACAGCTATGTAGATAGCTTACACAAGTCTTTTGAAAATGATGATATTCGTCAAAAACTCGAATTAATCAAGCAAGGCGAACAAGACACATCAAATTTGGTGTGTTTTAACCGATCATGGATTGAAAACTACAATTTTTATTTTCTCAATGTGAAAAAAGTAAATTTACAAAGCAACGATACGATTTACAAAGTGGTATTTTTCTATTATGATCAAACTTTAAAACCGACATTGTTCAGCTCATGCAAAAGCTACTTTAATCTATTATCTAGTCCCAAGTTCACCTACAATCAATTAAAGTGCTATTTTTTCTTTAAATTTGCAGAATATGCCAAAAAATTTTGTCCCAGTGTTAATTTTTTTTTCAGTGAAGAAATAAAACATTTAGATTTACAAATTAATTAATTAAATAAAAAAATACAAAAAAATATATTTTTTTTAATTATCTTTATTAAATGAATTGTATAATAAAAAAGTTAAAAGTTGTTGGGTATTATTTTCAAAAATGTTCAGTAATTGACCAAGGATCAAATCATCTTTTGTATTAAACAAAGAACGCTTTAATTTTGAATAACAACTTAATTGTATGTCTCGTCTAAAACCATAAATAGATATATTAAATTTGTTCGTAGATCGAATTGATTTAATTGAATAAATACTGAATGAGTCTTTTTTTTCATCAACAATTTCGAATTGATAAAATTGTTCGTTCTTTGTTACTTGGATAGAGGCAACTTTTTCTTTGTAGTCGACAGATAGGTCTTTAAAAAGTCCATTAAGCAAAAAATCTATGTAAATATTAATACTGATGTAGTCAACATCTACTTCAACGCGATCTATTTTTATCTTAGATCCTTCTAAACCATAGCGATTTAAAATATCTTTGGCCTTTTGGACTCGATCTTCGCCATCTGAATTAATTTGTTTGTCAATTAGAGCCTGGGTCGTATTGAGTTGGGACATTTTTTTAATTTAATTGTTTCTTCTTTTTAAATCAGAAATATTTTTTTATCTAAAAATTTCATTAAAAAAAATTAATTTTAGTTAATTATTTTTAGATCTTACTGGGATTGTAAATCTAATGAAATTTAGGAAATTTTAATAATTTAAAGAGTATTAAAGCAATTTAATATATTTTGCAATGACTGCATGTATCTGTATGGCAAATTGAAGTTTAAGATCAAGATCAAAAGATCAAAATATAAAATAAAATATTTTTTTAATAATAGAAAAAAATTAAAATTTTTTCCTAAGCAATTTCTTGACATGTTATGTTAGTATTCATTTTTTAAAAAATTTCAAAATCATTGGACAAATTAAGTTTTAGAAATTTAAATGATCGTTTTGATTTTAAAATCTGATTTGAAATTTCAATTTGCCATATATCTTTGGTTAAACTTGGGTATTTTCCATAATTCTTCCGAAAATTTAAGAATGAAATTAAAGAAAAATGACTCAAGGAATTTAAAATATAATTTAAGGAATAGCGACAATCTGATTGAACCGATGTCAAAAACGGCTAATGTTGAAAAAACCTTTGAATATTTTTATACAAGACTAATGAATAGCTTTGTGATCAAGAGATGAATGTTCAAATAATATCAATTTGATTTTTACTGAATTTGTAAAAAAATTCAAAAATTTAATTTAAATATTTCAATGTTTTGCTTTATTAAATAATTCAAGCTTTCTACAGTATGTTGCAAAAGTTTAAAATTTTTTTATTATTAATAAATTTAATTGTTTTTACGCATATAATAGGCGGGAAGGACTTGTGAAATTCATTTCAATTTGATCGTTTCAATTAAGAAAAATTGAAATAACTTTTTTATTATAAGGAATAATTTAGTTCTTTAAAATGTTTAACGTTTAATTAAACGTTAAATTTAACGTTTATTAAATCTCTGTCATTCTTATCTTAAGAAAAAATTATCACATTGGCAGATGCTTTTCTTTAGAAATACATTTTTCAGAAATGTCAGATTTAAGCAAAAGAAAAATCCCAAGAAGCACCGCTTTCTACCAAAGAAAAATAAGGAAAGAAAAAATCACACAGGCTTTTAATCTTCTATGGCCAATTGGCCATAAAATGTAAAATAGAAAAAAAACTTGCCATTTGGAGAAGAGATAATTTATAAAATTATCTCATTCTATATTTTTTGATTTGGTTTAAGTTTTTTTTTATCAAAATAGTCTATCAGTTATTTTTTTTTATGATTTAGTATTTTATTTTTTATTATTTTTTTTTTGATTGGTGCCACAGTTTACTTAATTATCCCATCTTTAATTTTAAAGATACAGCTAAATTATTGACAAGCAAGCTCTCCCATTTAGAAGACAATAATTAAATCATTATACGTAATCTAAAAGGGTCGTAAGTTCAAAATAAAGAAATATAATCTGCTAATAAATTTTAGCAATTCAAAATAATATTATTCAATTTAACGTTTGTTTATTTAAGTTAACTTTTGATAAAAAATACATCCGCTTTTAATGATATTCGGATCTATAGCATAATTAATTTCCATTTTTAAAAGAATTTAACATAAGATGAAGGGCAACTTGAAGTTCATGATCAAATGATCAAAATTTAATTGATTATAATCTTAATAAAAATGTTCAATTTAGTTTTTTTCAATATTTTTTAAATTATACATAAGATGTTTATTATTTTAATTGAAAAAAAAAAACATTTTTTTTTTCTGATTGATTTTAAATTGATATTTCTAAAATCTTTATTTGAAAAGTTTAAGGACAAATTTAAAATCCATATTTATGTATCCAAATTATGGCTTTAAATTATATTTTAATATTGATAAAAATATATTACGGCGAAGCAAAGTTAATTTTTGTCTTGCAAAATTTCAAAATATTGATTAAGATTTTAATTGAATTTTGATAAAAATTCATATAATTTTCTATCAAAGCATATATTAAACAATTCATGTTAAATAAAGTTTAGTAGTTTTTTTTTTAAATTGAAAATAAACACCTTTTTATTCAAATCAAAAACAAAAAATTTTAATTTGAAATCTAAATTTGATCATGAACTTCAATTTGCCAAGATGAAGCTGAAACATATCAATAAATTCACATAATTACGCTAGAAGCTTTTGTAAAATTTTTTTTTCTAATATATAGTTACATATTGTTTAAGTTTTGTAGACAAATGGATTGAATTTTTCTTTTAGATATATTTTATATCTTTATAATATCTGACTTAACTTTGAACAATTAGAACATAAAAATGAATCATAAAATTTAAAAAAAAGTTAAATGATTGTCTGTTGACAAATAAAAAGACTTTATATTTAGAACAAATCATTTTTTCAAAAAAATTAATTTTGATTATTAATCTAAAAGACTTTGAATTGAATTTTATTTTAACTGCTTTTGAAATTTAGAAAAAAATCGAATATATGTTTCTATTCTTTCTCTTACAAAATATCCAAATATTACTGGTTCTACTAATATTGCTACTAGTGTTTTATTTGATTGGAAGAATCGTTTATTAAATCATTATATCATAAAAAATAATTATTTTTCTATCAAAAAAAAAAACAAAAAATAGAATACTATAAAAACAAAATAAAATAAAATTCAGTTTAAAAATTTAAAAATAAAAGTAACAGTTTAATAAATAAAAAAGAAAAAAAAAAGAAGAAAATACATATGTATACAAGTAGTTTAGCTTTGTCTACTTTCATAGAATAAAATATAGCTGGTCTCGGACTTTTTGTTTGTATCTTGTGTTAGACCGTAAAAATCCTCAAAATTTGACACTTCGATTTTCTTGGAAAAAAAAATTAAAATTAATAAAAAAAAAAAGATTAAAAAAAGAAATTTATTTAGTACCTCGACTTGTTCGTCATCGAACAAAAACCAAAAGCCATGACTTTTGACTACACTAATGTAATGTCCTCGATTAAGACCGATGCCGCAATGTACCACAAACGAAACTAGATCGTATATTTGGTCGCCATCGGCACAATCGTCTGTGGTGTTGAATAATCTCAGCTCGAACGGAAACACAACTCGATAGGTGAGCTTTTTGAACCGGTTCAAATTGCTCACGAATTTGAATCGCTTCAAATGCAGAGCCAATATTTTGGGCAGCTTTTTGATTCTCATTCGCTTTTCGGCTTCTTGTTTGCTCGCACACGTGTCACAATAGTATTTGCACTCGCCGCACAACATTTCCATGTTGGAAAACTCTTGCAGACAATGACTGAGCGATGTATTTTGTTCGACATCGATTGACAAGTCGAAAAAATTCTCCTCTTTTGACGAACTGGTCTCACAATTGAGACATCGTGTCTCGTTGACCAATATGCCTTGGAACAAGTCGTGTATCCACGTACTATCCGCACTACAGCTATTCGGCTCGCTCTCAACTCCGTCGTTAACAAAATGTACACTTGTTTGGCTGGAAATGGATCCGTTTTTGACGGGCGTGGTCGTTCGGTTGCTCTTGCCATTTTGGCTCTTGGCGCTTAGTGTTTTGTGATTTTGAGTGTTTAGCTTTTGATGCACGCTTTTTTTAGTCAAAGTGTTTAGCTCTTGCATTTCGGCCTTGAGTATGTCGGCGCATGTGTTCAACAAATAGTTGAGGAATTCGTGCGCGTCCTGCTGAAACAAATTGTCAAACGCTTCGTTGTCTTTGCGCAAACGAGTGATGAACTTTTTTGGGTGCACAATGCCCTTTTTTTTCTTCATTGTCACTATGGTGTAAAAAAGTTCAGCCAAACAATTCAACAAGTGTTCTTGACGAAGAATGCTGGTCGTTGGCGAACAAGGCTCGCCGCCTTCGTTTGTTTGATTTGGTTCCTTGGCATCTTTGAAGTGAGCCATTCGTTGTGCATGCGCCAGCTTGTACTGGATGATTCGTTCGCGAAACGGCTTGCAAAAGTACAAAGCCTGCAGCACCGAGTTGGCGTAGCACGTGTTGCCGAAGTTGACCAAGCCGAAAAAATGCTCGTTGAACGGTGTGCCGGCCGAGTCCGCGCCCTCAACAGTCGAACCGCCAATTCCCATTTTATTCAACAAATCACTCTCACTCTCAATCTCATGTATTCTTTTTCTTCTTTATTTTTTTTTTGTTGTTCAACGACTAAACAAACTTTGCTTTAATTTTTGGGCTTTGTTTTAATTTTTTCTATAAAATAATTGTTGTTTGTCAACTTTTGTATTAAATAAAAAAAAATTGGATAAAATGTTTTCTAATTTAATACCGATTTAATGGTATTGTGACAATTGGCTAGTTTTATCAAAAAATGAAGCTAACAACAATAAAGTAGAAAAAAAAAGAAAAAAAAAAAAAAGAAAAAAAAAGAAAATTTTTTTTTTAATTTTTATTACTATTTTGAAAGAAAAATTAAAGATTTTAAAACAAATTATTTTACATTTTTATTGTGCAGCGCCACTTTTCAGCGAGTTTCTGGCTTGTGCTTTGGAGGTTTAAAGCCTTTTTTTGGTATTATTATGGAACTTGAGCCAGCGCCTGACTTTGTCGACACCGAGTCCGGATTGCTTACAAAAGTTTTCCAACTAGATATTCGATTTTGACGACTGTCCTTTAAATTAAACATAAATTACAATCAATCAGTTTGAAGTATTAAGCTATCAAATCTATTGGTTTTTGACTGAATAGAATAAAATGTTGGAAGTAACATCAAAAATGTTTGCCATTTCAAAACTTGAATTTCTTATTATAATAAGTTAAAATAAAATATGCTGTGTTAAAAATTTAAAAATAATTGAACAAATCTGAAGAAAAAAATTTCTTTTTATTTTTCAAACATTACACGTAGTCGGTTACTAATCAATATTTTTAGACAAAAATGTACTTGAAAAAAATTTTTTTTTTTAAATTTATGCCAGTTAAATTGCAAAATAAAGACTGAATAATTTCTTGGTGACTAATATTTTAATTTTTTTTGTTATACTATATTATTATTTTTAACGGTCACATAACATGACCAAAGACTTTCAACGATTAAATCAAAAGCTTCAACAACAAAAAAATTTAAATGTTTTTTTTAGAAATTTTTGAATTGAAAAAAAAATTTTTTAATTTTAATCTATACATTAAGTGTTTTTTTTTCAATTATAGATATTTAATTTAAATTAACATAAAATTTAAGCTTTTTTCTGATCTAAATACAAAAAAAATATATATTTATTGTTTGTTGAAATTAGCTGGAAATAACCAACTAATTTAAGCTTTTGTAAGCAGCAAAAAAATTCATTTGTTTTTCATATTGACATTGAATTTTAAATTGACTAGAAAATTGCTATTAGGAAAATAAATCATGAAAAAAGAAGAAAATTTATTTTTCTAAAAAAACGTTTGAAAAAAAAATCTGTTTAAACAAAAATAATACCTCATAATTTTTGTCGAATTCCTTTTGAACTTTGGCTTGTTTTTCCTCTTCGACCTTTTCGTCAGCTTTGCGTTTTCTTTGAGAGAGAGAGATAGAAAAAAAAATAAAAATTTAGTTAAAAAATGACTAAAAAGCAACAAAAGCTGACAGCTAACTTTTCTTCAGCTAATTTTTCGGCTTCGCGTACCTTTAGACGTTCGATGTCGGCGAATAGTTTGCACGTCATGCAATAGATGGCGTGTCTGTATTTGTCCGGATCGTCTTCGTCAATTTTGAGATGTTCTTTGTCGAATTGATCTTCTTCTTGTTTTGTCTTGAATTTAATCTTGCGCTTGTACTTGGTCAGCGACAATTGTTGACGTTTTTTTTTACGCTTTTCCTCAAGTTCTCGATCGACTTTTTCCCTCGCTTCGTCCACAACTTCCAAACACATCTTTCTGTCCTTTTCGTTCTCCAACAACTTGTAGGCTCGATTGACTGCCTCGAAGGCCACCTGGGCTCGTTCACGATCGTCCCGATTCTTGTCCGGATGCACATAAATCGACAGCTTTCTGTACTTTTTCTTTATCTCCTCGAACGACACGTACGGGTCTATTTGAAGCACTTCGAACGGATTCAAATTGAAATAGGTGGAGCCGGGACGCAACAAACGTTCGATTTGTTCTCGGGACGACGACTTGAAATCTTCACTTTTTATGTTGTCGATTTGTGAGTAGAACAAGTCGAGCAGTGGGTCCGCTTGGTCTTTGTCGGCCTCTGGTTCGGTAATTGCCTCTGTTTTTGGTTCGACTTTTGGTTCGACTTTTGGTTCGACTTTTGGTTGAGTTTTTGGCTGCTGCTCGGGCTCGAGTTGAGCGTAGAAATCGTGCAACGTTTGATCGTTGCTGATTGTGTCCGATTGCTTTGATGGCACGGACTTGCTATTTTGCTCAATATTTTCCTCTTGCTGCATTGAAACAGAGAGTCAGAGAGAGAGAGAGAGAGGAGGAGAATTTCGAAACACAACCAAGAAAAATCAACAAAAACAACTTGTGATGTATCTGAGCAAAGAGATGACGATGATCGCTAAATAAATTAAGCTTTATTATTTATGCTTATTATTTTTGCTTAATTTTGCTTATATTTTAATTTGAATGAATGAACATATTTGACGAGTTCATTTAAATTGTCTTTGATGTTGTCAAATCAACATTCACCCTTTGCAATGTTGTTTGGTTACTAGGCAATGCATCCAATTCAACTAGGATCTAAATAAATCGATAGAAGAATGAACAAAAAATATTTCTTTGAAAAAATTAAAAATTAATAAAATTGTAAAAACACACAAAAACAACAAAAAATAACAACAACAAAAGAAACAGCAACAAAAGAAACAACAAAAGAAACAACAACAACTGAAATGGCCACAAATTTGAGTAATCATAATTGTCAGATGACAAGTGAGGTGGCAGTTAAAGTGGCAGTGAGAGTGCGTCCTTTGAATAGCAGAGAAAAACTTCATCAGCATCAGCCGTGTGTTCGTCTCTCGAGCGAAACCAATCAACTAGTCATAGGCAAAGACAAAGTGTTCACATTTGACCATGTGCTGGCGCCAAAGACAAGCCAAAGCGACTTGTACCAGTCGTGTGTTCATCAATTGGTCCAAAGCATATTCGATGGCTACAACTCGACTGTGTTTGCCTACGGACAAACTGGCTCAGGCAAAACACACACAATCAGTGGCTCAAGCGACGACTACGGCATCATACCGCGAGCAGTCGAGGCCATGTTTCAAACAATAAACTCAAAACAACAAAGTCAACGCGACTATTTGGTTAAGGTGAACTTCATTGAAATCTACAAAGAAGAACTCAAAGATTTGCTTGACTCGAGCGAAAAAGACTTGCACATTAGAGAAGATGAGAGTGGCAACACGATCATTTACGGAGCCAACGAAGTTGTGTGCTCAAGTTTGGAACAAGTGATGGCTTGTTTTGAGTCGGGCACTTTGCTCCGTCACACTGGCACCACTCAAATGAATGAACAGTCGAGTCGATCGCACTCGGTGTTCACAGTGAGCATAGAGCAGCGGTGGACTGACGAAAATGTGAAGATGAGGAGTGTGCGCGACTCGGCTGTGTACGAATTGAAGCAGGCGACCGCTCAAGCTCAAAACGCGTGTTACTTGGGCGCCAAATTTCATTTTGTGGACTTGGCCGGCTCGGAACGCGTGCACCGAACGGGCAATGTTGGCGACAGATTCAAAGAGTCCATTCACATAAACAGTGGCTTGTTGGCCCTGGGCAATGTGATCAGTGCTCTGAGCTCGACCGACAATTCAACAAAAAAAAAAGCGGTGCACATACCGTACCGCGACTCAAAGATTACCAGAATTCTCAAGGACTCTCTCGGAGGCAACTCAAACACACTAATGATTTGTTGTATTAGTCCGTCGAGTTGTAATTTGGACGAGTCTATAAATGCGCTCAAGTACGCCACCAGAGCCAGATACATTAAGAACAAGCCGATTGTGAACATGGACCCGGAACAGCAGAAGTTTGTCGAAATGCAGTCGGAGATTCAGGCGCTCAGAGAGGAATTGAGCAGACAAAGAACATTTATATCCGAGGCCAATTTGGCCACAACCACAAATGACCAAGATTTGATTGTCATCCAGCACAAGTTAGAACAAGCCCAAAATGAAGCAGACATGTACAAGAAATTGGTCAAAGAAGCTTTCAATCGTTTCAAACAGTTTGATCAGCTTTTAGCGTGTCAAAATAGTTCGGCCATGATCACAAAGTTAACAGACGAATGGCTCCAGATATTTGAAGCAGTATGTTTTTTCTGTTTTTTTTTTAGTATTTTTTCAAGGTTATTTTTAATTTAGCTTCTATTATTATTAAGTGGCAAATTAAGAGTTTCCAATTGATTTTTTAATTTCGTTCGTCTTTTGTTGTTGCACTATTACCAGAAAAGAAAAAGAGAGAAAAATTGAAATTAGCCAAAATTAGAAAAAATTAAAAAAAAAAAATTTACAGGTGAAATCAAACAAAACGATATTTTTCTTGTTGATGCAAATTTTTACTCTTAAAATTATTTTTAGCTAAATAAAATATCGAGAATTCACTTGTTTAGCTAACAGTGAAATAGCGATCACTTCAATGGCGATCAGAATTTTCTTTCTTGTATAAATTTTTTTCTTTAAAGCTTGAATCTAAAAATTACAAAGAGAAAAAAAAATTTTCAAAAATAAACAAAAATATTTCTAGAAATTAATTGTAATGATTGAAGGCCAAAAATTAAGTTGGTAACCAAAAATCGTTGTTTAAAAAAGGTCTCGAGTATTTTCTTAATTATTTAAAATTAAAATTTATTATTGCCAGAAGAATATTTTTATAGCGAACATTCTAAGTTTTCTACCAAAAAACTCCCATTTTAGAAAAAAAAAACCTAAAAAAATGTCTTTCTTTGGTTTTCATATATGCAGATTACGAATTTGAAGTCGAAAACTGCATTTGAAGATAGAATGGACGTTTTGCATTTCCGAAACCTTAGAATGTTCACTATAAAAATATGCTTCTGATAAGAATAAATTTTAATTTAGAAAACTAAGAAAAAACTCGAGACCTTTTTTTAACAACGATTTTTGATTGTCAATTTAATTTTCTCTTAACTCTTTATTTAAAATTTTACTTAAATTTATTTATCGACAAAAATGCAAAAAAAATTCATTAGCACATTTGAGCGTGAACTTTCATAAAAGAGAATCTTTTAAAAAAGAAAAAATACAAAAGAGAATATACAAAATAGGCAACAAAAAAAGAAGAGAAAAAATAAGTATTTTAAAACTAAAATAACAGCCTGAGCTTCATATGCCCGCGATTTTTGCAGATTTCAATTGCTTATTTAATGTGTTAGAATAATTAATTAATGTATCTAGATTTTAAATCTTTTAATTGAAATTTTCTTTTATTTTCAATATTATTTTAATAGTCACTAATATCTTGGGACGTTTTCGATTATTAAAAATTTTTTGACGACATATTTCGAGACTGGTTTAGAATTATGCTCTTTAAATTTATATAAATTTTATTTTTTCTCATTTTACGGACAAAATATGTGTATTTTTTAAATTAATTGAATATAAATTGTGAATTTTGAGGAAATTTTGACTTTACCTAATTTTTTCTTGTCTCCTTACTCCTACTATGCTATTCAAAAAAAATTCTAATTTTTATGACATTTTGAACTAAAAAATATCATACAGTGTTGATTTCATACAAGGATTTAACAAAATATGGATATATTGGTACTCTAAATTCCCATGTGAAAAAAGTTTAGATATTTTTTATTTTATAAAAAACTTAACCTGTTAGAATAAAAAAAATTTTAACCTTTCATCGTCGCATAAATAATTAAATAATTTTTTCTAATTTCTTAATAGAGTAAAAACCGTTCTGATTTTGATGTTGATGACTTTACAAAACAAAAAATATCCCAGTTGGAACAACTTTTGAAACAAGTAACTATTTTTGACAAGTGATTGTTAAAAATTTTTGTTACTTTTAACCTTTGAAGGCTCAGGATGACTTGAAATCAGATGAAGAAATATTTGCCGACAAAGAAAACGAAATAAACAACTTGAAAGAGTTGGCCAGTGATTTGGACCAAAAACTACAATTTTCCAATCGCTGCTTGGAACAATCACTCAACAAAGAAAGAGAACAACAAGAGCTTTTACTTCAATTGCAACTGCAATTGGACAATTTGATCGCTCATAAAAGAGACTCGGATTCACCGAATACAAGCGGATACAAATCGTTGAGTGCCTCGAACAAATCACTTAATAAATTGGTGAATCAGCGCGCCAAGACAGCTCCTGTTGAGGAAACACAAAAAAAAATAAATGTCAGACCTGGGGCCTATTCAACGCCTGCAATATCCAACAATAACTTGGACACATTTATGCAAAATTTCCGCGCTCGGA
Source organism: Brachionus asplanchnoidis (assembly GCA_025491095.1). Taxonomy (NCBI): domain Eukaryota; kingdom Metazoa; phylum Rotifera; class Eurotatoria; order Ploima; family Brachionidae; genus Brachionus; species Brachionus asplanchnoidis. The sequence goes on from JAILYF010000077.1 coordinate 195,064, forward strand.
GCCAACTCCTGACCGAAACATTAGAGGAAAACGATTGCGTTCTTCAAAACGCTAATTTAAATAGCAAATTTAATTCGACATTTAGCGTCAATGATGAACAATTGGATCAACAAGAAAACGAAGATAATCAAGAAAATGACCAAGACTTTAAATTTGTGCGCAAAGGCACTTTCAAAGTCAACAAAAATAAACAAATTGTCTCTAAAGAAAACAACAAACTACGAGACATGTCCATTAATATCAAGTAAATTTTTAATAAAATTTTAGGGTTTTGTTTTTATTTATTTAAAACAAAATTGTTTAAAAAAAATAAATTTAGAATGAAAGAAGAATTGATTAAAGAACTAGTGGCTAATAGCAAAATAACAAATCGTTTAAATGTTCAGCTAAAGCAAAAAATAGAACTAATGGAAAAAGAAATAAATCAGTACAAATCGGAAATGAGCGACTTGCACAGGCAGACTCAAGTGGTGGCCAGTTCGAGTGGCAAAACAAATGATTTGGAGCTAAAGAAAAAGCTGGAACATGCACAAAATAGAATTATGGAGCTAGAGGCGAATAGAAACAAAGTTAATATGGAAAAAAAGTTGTCCGATTTGGAAATAGCTTATGGCAAGCTAAAACAGCAAAATGATCAATTACATAAAAAAGTAAAAGACGACGCAGATAAAAAACTGCGCTTGGAAAAAGACTATGAAAAAGAGCAGCAACGTTTGAAAGAGCTTGAGACAAAATCGGAAAAGCAACAGCAAATTTTGAAGAAAAAAACCGAAGACTTGGCCCAGGCGCAACGGAGACTTAGGTCGGCCTCTCAATCGGCGCCTGACACTGAACAAAAACACTGGGTCGAACAAGAAATGGAAAAAATTCTGCACGAAAAACAACAAATCGAACTGTTCAAAGAAGAGCTAATTAAACGTGAAGAATTGATTAAAAAAAAAGAATGTTTAGTTAAAGAAAAAGACAAGCTTGAAGACAAAAAGACTAGAAATCTAGAAGAATCTCATTTAAGCTTAATAAAACAGAGAAAATATTTAGATGATAAATTGAACAATGGTGCCGAGCTGACGGCTCAAGAGGAACGTCGTATTTTTGAAATAGACGAAGCTATAGAAGCGCTTGAAATCGCTATTGAATACGAAAATGATTCAATTAGAGAAAAACAAGTGAAATTAAAAGACTCTGTTTATTTTGACAATCCCACTAAAGTAAATAGATTAAGTTTTGGCTAAATTTTTTTTTCTTAATTTTATTTATTTAGAAAATTAGTGAAAGTGTTTTGGACAAATTTTCCGATTTGCCAAGTGAAGAGAGCCGAGTTTTGTTGAAAAAATTTTTTGTAAAAATAATTGATCTAAGAGAACAGGAGCAAAAAATAAAATTAGACAATAGCGAGCTAGAAATTCAAATTGAAGAGCAGACAAAAACAATAGAGCAGCTAAAGTCGGCTCTTAAACAGAACATATCGACATCGACCGATAGTAAACTTTTGGAGCAAAAGGCTAGAAATGAAAAAATGATAAAAATGTTACAGCAACAGTTGAATGACAGCTCAAGTCGTGTGGCCTTGCTGGAGCGTGAAATTGAATCATATAAGGAAAAAATTTTAAAACTAAAAAAAAAATATCAAGATCAAAATTTAGAATCAGAATCGTTGATGAACATTCTGAATTCACATAGAGAAAATGCAAGCAGTGTTGTAAATGGTGGTGATTTAAAATCGAGTTTTAAACCCGTTAAAATGTCACGCAAAGATTTGCGACCTTTGACTCAAGAAGAATTGATAAAAAGAAGTCTGAGCAGACAACAACAGCAACAACAACAATCAAATGTTAGTTCAATAGATGAAAATTTTTAAGTTGTTTTTTTTTTTAATCCAGTGAAGCTTTTTTTTTTGTAAAATTTAAATTCAATTAATAATCATTGTTTTTAATTCTAATAAAGCACATTTTAAAAATAAATTCATATAAAAAATAAATACTCAATTTTTTATACAATCAAGTTTTAAAAGAAAATTACACTCTAATCTAATCTTTTAAATTGCTATTTGGTTGCGGTATTTTATATGTTCTTTCCTATTATATAACGATAACTCTTATTAAATATGGTTTAATTTTTTGTGTTTGCATCACAAAATGTATCCAATGTTGAAATAACATTGAAAAGTGCGATGTTTCAAATAAACAAATCGTTAAATCGTTTTAGTATCGAGTTTTTCAACGATTTAATATTTATTAATATAATATATATAACTTACTTTCAAAAATTTAACATGGTTGTATTTGAAAAAAAATCAAAACCCGTTCGCCATGTTAAAAGATATTTATACGAGAATGGGCGGTGTTTCTCATTTAATATAAAAAAAGAATTGAAAAAGACTTAACAAAAGTCTTTCTCTTACTATTTATAATAAATCGGTGCGCCTTTATTTAAATTTAATAAAGCGCTAATTTTTATTTTTGAGATATTTTCCATAGAATCAGACTTTGAATTTATTTCCAAATTTGAATATTGAAATGAAAAATTTTGTTGATAATGTTATAAAATTTTATGAACAAGAGAAAGAATTAATAGAATTATTAATTAATTTAAAGTAATCTTTGATTAATAAACAAAAAGAATTATTAGATTTTTCCCGCGAAAATTTGTATCATTTGACGGTAAAAAAAAATTATTTATTATTAAACAAATTAATAATTTTTTTCCAAAGAATATTCAAATTCAAACAATTTTAAGTATAAATATCATTAATCAATCAACTTATCTAAAAATAACTTTTAAAATGTTCACTCGTACTTTGTCCAGCAAGTATTTTACAATCAATTCATTTTAGAGTCAACTAACAAAATATTATTTTAGCTAGCTCACAGGATCATCAGACACTGGTAGGAAAATTAAAATAAAAAAAAAATTTGAATTAATTTCAATTAAATAACATAACTAGTTTACGTCATCAGACGCCCATTGGTCAACAGCCGTTCAGGTGTACTAGTCAGACCTTCACAAGCTCCAGTTAGAGTACAATGCTGTCCACAACCAAAACCGGACTGTGGTTGCCTACCAAAATCTTCGCGATATCAAGGTTCATACAGCGTCCATATTAGAATCATCCCAACTTCAGCTACTAAATTGAGCCAAGTTAAATCCAGTTCGCAAAAAGTTTCATCAGTACCATCAAGAACCATCAAGCAAGCTTCCACTAAATTGACAGGTCCAGCTCCATCGGCTCCAAAATCAACTGCTGAATCCGCTGCAAGATCTGCTGCTCTAGCTTCATCTGGTCAATCGTTGACGTCGCTGTTCTTGAACAACAAATATTGGCTCAAAAACAAGCTTTGGAACAAGCTCAACAAGGTTGCCACTCAAGCTCAAGATGTTCAACAACAAGCTTTCCAATTGGAATCATATCATCAACAATTGGTCGCAGCACAGCAACAACAGCAACAGCAGCAACCAGCAGCACAACAGCAACCACAATACACTGCCATCCAAGCTCAGCAATACGCTGCTCAACAACAGCAACAACAATACGCCGCACCATAACCTCAACAACCACAGCAACCACAGCAATCCCAATTCCCAGGATTTGATAACTTTGCTCAATCTGCATCGTAAGCAGTTCAACAAGCAGTGCCAAAAGGCTTAAAAATAGATTATTTTTGAAAGAATTCAATCTTAAATAATTTTAAACTTTAATTAAAAATACATCAAAATAATCTTCAATTATGTGAACAATTTTTTAATTAGGTGAACAAAAGATTTTTATGATTTCAGAGGAACACTTCTTTAGCAATATAAATGATATTTTATGAGATTTACTCATCGATATTAGTTAAGAAACCTTAACTTTTGGTTTGAAGAGGTAAGTAGATTCGAAGGCTTAACTAAATGTTATACTAAATATGTGCTTCATTTGCATTAAGATCATCCCCTGAAATAAATTGTCCACATCTCTTTTAGATATCAAAAAAAAATGTTCAAAAGAATGTACGTTATTTGGCGAATAATAAAAAGTAAAAGCAAAAAATTTTTTATTATTAAATCGTTTCTTAATACAAAAAATGTGTGGACATTTTTTATCAAATGAATTACTTAGCTTATACTCAATTTATTCCATCTCTCAAATTATGTCATTTTACTTATTTTTTTCAATATTACCTTTAATTTTTTTTTAAAGGTAATATTGAAAAAAGGTAATCCCAGAGAAACTTAAGTGAAAAAAACGTCAGATTTGGTTAAAAAGTTGTATACTAAGGGTAAAAAATAAAAAAAAGCTTTTTTTGAAAGTGACAAGCGTTTTTTTATGAAAGTTTACCGAAAACTACCAGAACATCTGTTATCAACTATATTGAAGGATTGAAAATTAATTCTCTTTAAATAACCGATTTCTTAATTAAACAAAGCTACCGAACATTTTCATATCCTGCAATTAGAAAATGCAATTTTTTTCTACGTTAATTAATTAAGCACTCTGCCTTTATTTTATCTATAAGCTTAGTTCATATATAGTAACTTCCTAAAAATTTTTTTAGAAAGAAATTAATAAATAAAAATTTATTAATTTGAAAAATTGTTACTTTAATTATTTTATTCTTTTATTATAATTCAAATTTTTTAATTTTGTGATAAAAAATCCTAAGCTCGGTAAAAATAATATATTGAAATATTTTATTTTGATTTAAATCCTATTAACTAAACAAACAGATCATTTTCTAATAAAAACTTCACTTTAAAAAAAAATAAATTATGTATTAAATTCATATAAAATTTTCGAAAATTTCACGTAAAAACCAATCTCAACGTTTATTAACGTTTTTTTCACGTTAGACATTATCACTGGGATATTGTTTAGTGAACTAATAGTTCACTAAACCCGAGAAAAAGAATTTTTCTCATAATACGACTAGACCCATTTAACTTTAATTTATCAAAAAAGGAAAATTTTTTTATATTTTTTCGGTGTATATTTGAATTTCACAGCACCAATTGATTAGATATTTGAACTAGCAAAATTAAAATCAAAAATCCAAATCTAAATACATATTTGAAATGAAGTTCTGGCCAGAAATTAAAAAAGATTAATAATATAATGAACTGTTTGTGAAAGAAAAAAAAATGCATTTTATATTTTTTTAATATTTAATTCAATATTAACTGATTTTTCTTTAATTAATAGTAAAAGGTCCAAATTTCAATGCAAATAGAGTATTGTTCTTTGTTTTAAAAATTTTTAAGCTTTTAAGAGTGTTTTTAAAAACAATATTTGGTGAAAATCGAATTTTCATAAATGAAACAATATTTTTTTGTTTGTTACATTTCTGAATTATTATAAACCAAATGTCACAACAATTTTTGACTAACTAAAAGAAGCGAACAATATCAAGACTTAAAGAGTTAATTTTTGTCATCTTATTGCTTTTAAATTAGCTTTATATTTTAAAAATGAAAGGGCTTCTTTGAAAAAACTCAAAAGCAAACAAAACGGTTGGATTGAGCTATTCAATTAGTAAATATTAGCGCAGGTATTTTACTTTAAAAGACATGTTGAGATACAAAGAAAAATTCTAATGACTATTTAGAATGCTCACAAATATTTACAAAATTAGAATTTAGCAAGCTTTTAATTATTCTGACTGTTTTTGTTCGCAAAAAAAATGAAACCGAAAAACAAATTTTATCTAATCTCGAGAGAGATTAAATCCAAATTATTTCAAAACAAAAAATCAAGTTACCCATAGTTACCTTAAAAATCATCTTTCTCATTTTATTCTCTTAATGATATAATAAAATTGTGTTATTTAAAATATTTTATTTTTGACTAGTTGACATTTGTTGAAAAAAATCGATTTTAATTTAGATATACTAAATGAGCAATTTTAAAGTCGAAACATGGGAGGACGACTCAAACCAGAGTGGTTCACAATCCAATTTCGTAAAAAAACTCGATAATAAAAAATTTAATAAAAAATAATTAATTATATTTAAGCAAAATCTTTTGCCAACAGCGGAAATAAAAAGTAAAGTGTTTAGGAAAAAAATTATATTTTATTTAGATTTAGTAATTTATTTTATATTCTTTTAAGAAATTGAAACATTATTTAATAAATATGACAAAAATTCCAGTGGTTTTATCCAAACAATAAATTGTATTGAAATTTTTAAACTAGCTGGTCAAAACTATTCGTATCAGACTGAAAAAATGATTCAGGATGAAATAGATGAAAAAGGTGTGCATTTTTAGAAGAAAAAATTTTGAAAAATTCGAAAAATGTTTTAAAATAATTATAAGTTAAAAAAAAATTAAATAATATTACAAGACCATCAGTTGTAAAGTCGAAAAAATATTAGAATTAACTCAGTTAATTCTAGAAGCGTTATATTCATATAAATCTAAAATGTTATATTCATATAAATCTTAAATGAATATAACATTTTTTTCTTCTATGATCTAATTCAATTGTTTTCTAAAAAGAAACAGTTAGTAAGGCGTACATTTAAGCATTAAAAATCCTAAATATTGAAATGTTAGCATTATTTCTTTTTCATTTAAAAAAAATTGAATAAAATCGTAAACTTTTTTATTAAAACTAAATTTATTTAGAATAAAAAAATTAATTACAAAAAATTTCAGTATTTAAATTCAATTGTAAAAAAGTACATTGGACTTCATTTTTTTCTAATTATTGCATCCCAACTGTATGATAGATTGAATTTTAAAAAAATAATTAAATTTTTATTCTCTTAAAAGAAAATTATTCATTTGTTTAGAACGTTTATTTTGGAACTATTAAAAAAAAAATTATTATCATATGATAAAATAATTAATTAACAAAATAATAAAATGTTAAAAAATAATAAAAACATCCTAGTTAAATTTTAGAAACTTATAATTTATTAGTAAAAAAATTAAAATAAAATGTATTTTTGTTCTCTTAGAATATCGTTTCATCTTTTTACCAAAATCATGAGATTGTAATTCTGATTCATAATTTTGAATTAGTATCAATTGGTTTTCAATTCGGGCATCTTGTCCTTGGATTCGAGCATCTTGTTGATTAATCAATTGCTGTTGTTGACTTCATTGATTTTGAAGATTTTGAATGGTATTTTTCAATTCGCTTACCATTTTCAAAATCTCGTCCAATTTATCCATTTTATTTTTAATTCAGCACAAACAATTTAACAATGAAAAAGAATTGAAAATAATACAAGAGCCTGAAATTTAATATGTACTGAAAAAATTGATTTTTTTATTTCTATAACATTTATTTTATTTTCGCTAAAATATACAAAAAAATATTCTTATTGTAATCATCAATTAAAAAAATCGGAAAATGCTTTAAAATAATTATAAGTTTAAAATAAATTTAATTATATTACAAGACCATCAGTTGTAAAGTCGAAAAAATATTTGCACATTTTGCTTTAGAGGTTTTGAGAAATTCAGTACAAAATTTAAAAAAAGAACAGAAAAAAATTGAGATATTGTGAATTTCAAATACCAATTGAACAAAAATTTCATGTTTAACTAGTTTATTTTTCATTATTATTTGATATAAAAATTAGCTGCAAAAATAATTATAAATAAATTTTCTCATTTTTTTTTCTAAGAGCCAAAAATTATTAAAAAAGTGAGACTTAATAAGGAATTTGATTTATAAACCATTTGACGAACGTTTTTTAATGCACTATTTGGAGAAGATAGAATTTTCTTAAATGATAAAATTTTTGTTTCTTATTTGTATTTTACAGAGCTCAATTTTTCCTTATAGTAAAAAAGTTATTCAAATTTTTCTGAATTTAAACGATCGAATTGAAATGAACTTCACAACCCCTAAGAATCATATTTTTTAAATTTTTTTTTAATGATAATTTTTCAAATAGATTAAAACAATAAATTAAAAAAAATTACTGCTCATTCAGTTAGCGACTTGTTCAAAGAATAGAACATTGAGGTTCTGCCATGGTGTGCCCGTTCACCAAATCTCATCCCAATCGAGAAATTATGGTCATACATGGATGCCAAATTGGTAGACACTAAAGTAACCTCTATTGAGCATTTAAAAGAGGTTTTACACAAAGAGTGGTTAAAGATTCCGACTGAGTCCGGACTTGAACTTGAACTTGACTTGACTTAAGACTTGTTGCTTTTAAAAAACTTTGATAACCAGGCATGTGAAATGTACTTTAAAATTTATTAACTTGATCACAATTTTGATAAAGTTTATTGGCAAAAAAAGTTGATCTCACTGAAAATTTGTTGTAAATGTTATGAATTTTATTTGAGAAAATGGAAGTTCAAGTGTTCAAAACTGAAATTGTTAATAAGGAAATTTTTTTTGTTGATCTTTATTCATTTGAGGAATGTTTCTTGGATAACTTAACGAGGGAAAAAAGTAATAAAAACCAGCTAAAAGTGTGATTGTTTTAACTAGTTAAAACACACTCAAAACGCAAAAAATAAATGCAAAAATTTTAAAAATGAGTAAAATTTTGAAATTAAAAAAAATTATTTGATTATTAAATTTATTAAAAAGTTTATTACAAAAGTTTATTAGAATAATTTAAAACTTGTGTCTTAGTCAGAAATTTATTGTTAAACCTGAACATTCCCTTTCAGATCTTATTACTTTTTTTGCTTTATTTATTTACTGAAAATCTCGAAAAAATTTTTTAGAGTTACATTTATTTAAATAAAGAGCGCAATATGAAATAGCATTTTGAGATATTTTTACTGAATATTCCAAAAAATATTCTTAAGTCAAATGACTTAACTTTGAAAAAAAAATTCTTAAGTCAAGTCAAATGACTTAACTTTAAAAAAAAAATCTTAAGTCAAGTCAAATCTTTGACTTAACCAAAAAATGACTTAAAAATGACTTTATTTTTTGACTTACGCACAAGTCTGATTATTATTTCATATAAAAATTAGCTGCAAAAATAATTTTAAATAAATGTTCTCATTTTTTTTTCTAAAAGCCAAAAATTTTATAAAAATAAGTGAGACTTAAAAAGGAATTTGATTTAAAAACCATTTGACGAACGTTTTTTAATGCAATATTTGGGGAAGATAGAATTTTCTTAAATGATAAAATTTTTGTTTCTTATTTGTTACATCTATGAAGTTTAAATTTATTTATTTTATATATTTAATTAAAGTTTAGATACCATGAAAAATTGAAATATAATATTATATATGAAAAAGGGTAGAAAAATTACTGATATTTAAACATCCATTTTAAATAAAAAGCTTAAAAATTGTTGTTTACCAACTGTCACAACAATTTTTGACTAACTAAAAGAAGCGAACAATATCAAGACTTAAAGAGTTAATTTTTGTCATCTTATTGCTTTTAAATTAGCTTTATATTTTAAAAATGAAAGGGCTTCTTTGAAAAAACTCAAAAGCAAACAAAACGGTTGGATTGAGCTATTCAATTAGTAAATATTAGCGCAGGTATTTTACTTTAAAAGACATGTTGAGATACAAAGAAAAATTCTAATGACTATTTAGAATGCTCACAAATATTTACAAAATTAGAATTTAGCAAGCTTTTAATTATTCTGACTGTTTTTGTTCGCAAAAAAAATGAAACCGAAAAACAAATTTTATCTAATCTCGAGAGAGATTAAATCCAAATTATTTCAAAACAAAAAATCAAGTTACCCATAGTTACCTTAAAAATCATCTTTCTCATTTTATTCTCTTAATGATATAATAAAATTGTGTTATTTAAAATATTTTATTTTTGACTAGTTGACATTTGTTGAAAAAAATCGATTTTAATTTAGATATACTAAATGAGCAATTTTAAAGTCGAAACATGGGAGGACGACTCAAACCAGAGTGGTTCACAATCCAATTTCGTAAAAAAACTCGATAATAAAAAATTTAATAAAAAATAATTAATTATATTTAAGCAAAATCTTTTGCCAACAGCGGAAATAAAAAGTAAAGTGTTTAGGAAAAAAATTATATTTTATTTAGATTTAGTAATTTATTTTATATTCTTTTAAGAAATTGAAACATTATTTAATAAATATGACAAAAATTCCAGTGGTTTTATCCAAACAATAAATTGTATTGAAATTTTTAAACTAGCTGGTCAAAACTATTCGTATCAGACTGAAAAAATGATTCAGGATGAAATAGATGAAAAAGGTGTGCATTTTTAGAAGAAAAAATTTTTCTCTATTTTTTTTTATATTTTTTTGTTAAATTTTAAATGTAAAGGTACAGGAATAATTTTGTTTGACGATTTTGTCCGAGTTTACAAAAAGTATTCCAAGTCAAGTTTTTACCAACAACTTGAGCTGGAACTTGCTGTCAAAGCATTTGTTACTGAAACCACAACTTTTCCAGAAACAGACGAAATAATTGAATATGTTGATTTTGAACAAATGAAGTCTTATCTTTTAAATGAAGGTGATTGTTTGTATAAACAGGAATTACTTGCTTTGGAGAAGATTATTTTGGAAAAAAGTAGTAAAAAATCTTTGAATTTTGATCAAAAAAGCGGTAAATACGTCCAATCGGCCAAGATAACTGTACAAGATATTTGCGATTTACTCTTACAACATTTAAATGTTGATTCTGCAAAAAATTCAAAGACAAAGATCACAAAAAAACCTGCCAAAAAACCAAAAAAAACCTTAAGACAATTAAGAAAAAAATAATTTTTAAGAGTCAATTTTTTACAAATATTTTAAATAAATATTTTTTTTAAATAAAGCAAATATTTTTTTTTTAATATATAAATTAAATTAAATAGAACTGGCAATTTGAAGTTTAATGATCACTTTTTGATGCTCAAACGATAAAATCAAACAAAAACTATTAAATAAATTGATTTTTCTTAACAGAAATAATGCAGAGATACATTTTTGGATTTAACAAACTATGTTAAATAAAAAGATAAACTCTTCAATATTGTTTTGAAAAATTTAAAAATCAGCAATTCTTGAGACAAATCTTTGCGCAAGTTTACCAACGATGATAAATTCAAATCTCACAGCTCTAGTTCCAATCTAAAAAATTCAATTTTAAACTCATCTTTTATTTACAAAATCATTCTTTATTTATTTAAAATAATATTATTTTACCTTTTTAATTTTTTGTTTCCATTTTAGTTAATCATTAGACTGAAAAAAAAGGACTTTGATCTATTCTAAACTTCCCGGGGTTCTTTTTGCTAATTGATTAACTTTATTTTTTTATAATATTTTTTCAAAATAATTCAAAATTATTTTTTTTTTAATTTCACTTTTTTATCTTTTTTAAAGTTTTTAATCAATCACACACTCTACTCCTGAATAAATTAGTTTATTAAGTTAGAAAAAGGTCTTTTGTATATTTTTTTCAAAGTCAAAACAAAAATAAATACAATTTTTTTTTTTATAAAATAAACTTGAGAGAAAATTTTTTTTTAACATCTTGAGTGAATTCAATGTAAATCGTCCGGATTTTTATTTTATAAATACTTTTTTATTATTGGATATAAATAAAATTATAATAATTTATTCAATCTTTCACTCCAAAATTGAAATATTTTTCATTTTTTCCAACCAATCAAATTTTATGTAGATTTTTAAAATTCGGACGATTCACTCACTATGGTAATTTTATTAAAATTATCATTATTTAAATTAAAACTAAAATAAAATTTATTCCTTGTAAATAATATAGACAAGTACAGTGACTACTACTTGATTATTCCGTTGCGTCACTGTAAGCGACATGTCACGTTCATAGTCCCATAGACAATTTGAAGCCAATCTAAAACTTTGTTGTTTATCTTGAACAATGTTGGTAAGAACTACTATGCGATGTCTCTTGTCGACCATTTCTTTTATATCAGTTTTTATTTTAGTAGACAAAAATTCAGCATAGATTCGATTGATTGAATCATCGTTAACCGGTTGGGATTATTTGAAATTTTTGGCCATAAATTCTCTGAGCGATTCTTGAATTTTGTTCTCAATCAGTTGTTTGTTGACTTTTTTGAGTGGATCACTGCGATAAGTTGGCTCATACCTTTCTGTTCTGGTGTCAGCAAAGTTTTTGCCTCTCATAAAACCATCGAATGAATGATAGGTTCTTTTTTCGTTCAAAAATTTGTAATCAGTTTTTCGGCGCCATTTGGATGTCACATTCAAATAGTGTCTTAAATAGCGATCATTTGGAATGGATGTTGTGTTCTTGTTGATGTAGAAGCTTCACTTAAGCTGGGCGTCTGCTGATCAGACTTGTTCGGCTTAAATGAAAAAACACTTTTTCGGTCATCTAACATTTTACTCATTTCTATTTAAGAATTTTGTTTTTTTTTTTTTAAATAGCTATTTTTTTTTATTATTTTCAAGATTTTAATAAAAAAGTAAGGTTTGCATGTTGGATATCTTGTTGAGTTTATGTAATCTTACTTTTTAGCAACCATAACAACAGATAAGAAAATATTAAGAATTTTTATTGACAAAATAAATTTACAATTGAAATGAAAATCACGAATTAAATTTTTATAATTGTTTAATAGCGTGCGCTATTAAATACTTGAAAGAGAGAGAGAGGGAGGGAAAAAATAAAAAAAACTTTCTTCTCTACTTCTTTATTAATGAAAAATAAAATAAAAATAAAATGTATATAAATAACTCCAGCAAGGCCCCAGAAGACCGGGGTCTGCTGGAGGGGGTGTTACATTACTCCCTCGCCGTGGGAGAACGGCTCCCGACGTTCGGGGAGTAAAAAAAAATAACAAAAACAAAAAAATACAAACAAAAAAAAAATAAAAAAAAACAAAAACAACACAAAAATAAAAAAAACAAAACATGACTTATCTGGGTCGCTTGTCAACGTCCAGGATCCGAGTTGTGACTGAAGGCGACCGGAAGCAAAGGCCTCTACCTCGACCCATGACAGCTCCAAGCAGGTTGTCCAGGCGGATACTGATCCTGGAGTCGGGGGTCAGGTCGGTGGCACTAGCGGGTGCCGAGAGGGAGGTTCCCTCCGTTGACGGAGCTCCCTCGTATGTCCATCGAATGGCGTGGTCCGGATCATTTGTAGCAACCATTGGTTCTCGTGTATTTTGTTCATGGTCAAGAACAGGAGGGGTGCGGGCCGCCTCTCGACCATGCGACATCCCAGCAGTCCTCCTCGTTCTCGACCACCATTCTCCCAGATCCACTCCTCTATGGCACAACGGGTCACGTTTCTCATTGTGGGTCTGGGTTCTGCTCGGACCTCAGACGGAACTTTTCGTTCCTCGCATTTGGAAAACATTTTTTTTTTTTTTCTTTTTTTTTAATTTGTAAATTTTAAAATATTTTAAAATATTTTTAAATTTCCTACCACCATATGATTTTTACTATTCTTTAGCGTGCTATAGAAAGCAAAACTATCTTAAAATTTTTCTTTTTTTTTTCTTAAGATTTTATAATTTATTTATTTTGTTTTTCGCTTAATTTTTAATTTACTCTTTTTTTTTTTTTTTTTTTTTTTTTTTTTTTTTTTTTTTCAGGACCCGATTCGGTGCGGTTGTCCGGCTGATTGCCTTCATTCAGATCTAGAAAATCTGGATCCATCCAGTAACTGTCTGGGTTAATTTCAGCAGCGCTGTTATGTTCCTCGTTGGTTTCGGTAACTTGACTTTCCGCTTCTGGCGACCAGTCAGCTTGGGCGTCACCTGAACTGTTCACTGATTCCTCGATCATCGTTTTATAGCAGGTGTTACTGGGGGGTTTAAAACATCTTTTTAACCTATTAGCGTGGACCAACTGTTTCTTTTGGTTAGCATCGGCCCTGATCAGGTAATTATTTTCACTTAGGACTTCGACAACGGTGAAAGGCCCTTTCCATTTATGGCTCAGTTTCTTCGACACGCCCTTTTGTTAGCTTGCTTAAGCAAGTATACCCTGTCCCCGAGAGCGTAGCCAAAAGGCCTTACATTTCGGTCCGCATAGAATTTAAATTTACTCACTTTGACATCTGCATTTTGGGCTACGGTCTCATAACATCTGAGCAGATCGGCTCGGACTTTGCTTGCATACGATAGTAAATCTAAATTCAGATCCAGGTCTGGGGCAGGGAACAACAAGTCCACGGGTAACTTTGGTTTTCGACCATAGATGACTTTAAACGGTGTTACGCCCGTCGTATGGTGCACCGCAGTGTTATAGGCAAACGCTAACTTAGGTAGGTATTTGTCCCAGTCCTTTTGTGAGTCGGCTACATAACACGCCAACATTTGTTCCAACGTGCGGTTGAATCTCTCAGTTTCCCCGTCACATTGAGGATGGTACGCAGATGTCCGCAGTCTTTGAATGTCTAGCAACTCATAAAGCTGATTCATCAGTTCCGATTGGAAATTGGTTCCTCTGTCCGACAGCGCAGCTTCATGTACACCATACCGGCAGATAAATTGAATCAAACAATCCGCCACTTCTTCCGCCTTTTGCGATTTCAGCGGAAACAACTCCACGAATTTTGAAAAATGGCAGACAATCACCAAGATGTAAAGAGAATCGCTTTCTGTCCGGGGTAACGGACCCAATATGTCCCATGTTATTAAACGGAAGGGTCTGCTGGACCTAATCGGAACTATGGGCTGCTTGGTATAACTTTTTGGGGCTTTTACTAATGCGAATTGATCGCATTGCTGGATATACTCGGCTACATCTTTTAAGTATTTGGGCCAGTAGAACCTATGTCTGATTTTGTCGGTTGTTTTATCTCCCCCAAGGTGTCCACTGAACGGATCGTTATGAACTTTTTTTTAGGACTTCTGTTCGATCCTTTACCGGTACCACATATTGATAATGTATCCCAGACTCTTCTTTGTCATAACGCCGATAAACGTTTTTTCCGTAAATTTTAAAACGCCCAAATTGGCACCAGTAGATAAATAGTTCTGGGTTTGTTTTGTCACATGTATCCGGTCTCGCCCCTGTTCTTATCCAACTGTGCAGCTCTGCTATAGCATCATCCTTGAGCTGGTCTTCATTGAAATCAGTTTGCTGTAAAACCAGATTATTAATCACTACTCCTGGGTCCCTAGTGCTCCCTTCCTCCACGTCGTTTTCTTCTTCCGACAGCCATCTAGACAGCGCATCCGCGTTACCGTTCTCATGACCTTTGCGATATTCAATATCGAAATCGTACATCCGTAGTTCGATCAACCACCTAGTTAACCTTGGCGCTGGGTCCTTAAGATTTTTTAACCAAACTAAGGGCTTATGGTCGGTAACAATAGTAAATTTTCTGCCATAGAGATAATGTTTGAAATGTTCAATAGCTAGCACTATCGCTAACAGTTCTCGCTCAGCCGCTGAATACTTTCTTTAATGCTTCGTGAACCTTTTACCCCAGTAAGCCATAGGTCTCCATGATCCTTTATATTTTTGACTTAAAACGGCCCCAGCGCTGTGTTCGCTCGCATCAGTTTCCAGTCTAAAATCTTCCTCGAAGTCTGGAAGTATTAGAACACCTTTTTTCCCATCATCCGGTGTTGTGAGACATGTCCGGATCTCATCGAAACTTGCTTGTCTTTTCTCGTTCCAGTCAAAATTCTTACTTTTTTCGGTTGCCTCGTGCAGTGGTCCTGCTATTTCAGCAAAACCCTTAACAAAACGTCGATAATGGTTCGCCAGTCCCAAAAAACTCTGTAATTGTTTGATGGTTTTAGGTCGTTCGTATCTGAACAAAACTTCTATTTTACTGGGGGAGGGCTTTACAGTACCATTACAGATGACATGGCCGAGATATTCAATGGCTGAGACGAACCACTCGCATTTCTCCCAGTTAATTTTTAAAACTGCAGCTCGGATCCGTTCAAGCACTGTCCGTACGTGAATGTAATGCTCCTCCACCGTCTTCGAGAAAATGATAATGTCGTCAAAATAGACAAGGCAAAAAACGTTCAAGATTCCTTTGAGTGCTTTTTCCATGGTCCGCTGAAACGTCGCCGGTGCATTTGTCAGCCCGAACGACATGACGTTGAATTCAAATAAACCAAATTCGGTGATGAATGCAGTTTTTGGCTTGTCATACTCCTTAATTCTAATCTGATGATAGCCCGAAGTCAAATCCAATTTTGAAAATTTAGTCGCTCCGTTTAGCTGGGCAATCAACGTTTCAATTTTTGGGAGTGGATAGCTATCCTTGATGGTAACTTCATTAAGTTTTCGATAATCGATACACAAGCGAATTTTTCCATTGCTTTTCTTAATTAACACTATGGGGGAGGCCCATGGAGAATCGCTTTCTCGGATCAGATCTGCCATCAACATGTCATCGATTTGCTTTTTGACTTCGTCACGCAGCGAGAAAGGGATCCTTCTTGCGGGCTGTCTTATGGGTTTATTGTTACTTAATTCTATCCCATGTTCGCACATGTTCGTTTGTGATATCGAATTCAAGTCTTTTCCTATAATATCGGAGAACTCGTCTTCAATTATTAACTTGTACGTAGCAGCATTTACAGTCCCGATGTTTGCCGGCTCTTCCACCGTTCCGGAGTTATCACCTTCGCATTCGGGCACCTTTGTAAAGTTGCTAGTTAAAATTGTACCTGATTTTCTCTGTGACAGCGCAGACCTGATGCTTTCCAGATAGTCCTTTATGTCTGCAAGTTTAAAGGCTACGTCTAACCCGAGTAAACAGTCGTTTACCAGTTCATCCACTACAATTATTTCCACTTCACTCTCAAAACTTATCAATTTCACGGAACATTTTCCCTTTCCAACTACTTTGACAGGACCACCCACACAAGTCTCCAAAGTTTCATCCAACGGTTCCAAGGCTGCATCGGGTGTCTTACAATGATCCCAGATTCGCTTCGCTACTATTGTACTAACCGTCCCAGTGTCTAGTAGGAAACTCACTGGTTTGCTGTTCATTTCCAAAGTTCCCACGATACTTTTGTCAAACATGATCTGGTTGATAACTTGATTGGACAGGCTCTGCTCTGCTCTATTCTTATTACCCAGCATTGACAGTTTCATTTGGTTTTTTCTTGAATAGCAGTCAGCTATCAGATGACCTGGTTTTCCACAGTGCAGGCATAATTTTCCATTTCCTTGTGAGGTTGGTTGTACAAATTGCTCTCTCATTTTTGGACTGGATTCATTCATTTGATTCTTCCTTAGGTAACAGTCCGCTCCCCAATGACCTTTTTTGCCGCAGAAAAAACATACTCTTTCACCACTTGGATTGTTGTATTGGTCAATTTGGTCCGACCAACTAATGGTAACATGCTTCTGGGTCTCCAAGTGACTAGTTTCTTTGTTTCCAATTTTTTCCGAGCCGATCGGATTATTTTGGTTTTTGTTAAAAATTTGAAGCCTGGCATATGTTTGAACCACTAGGTCATACGCCTCAGAGCAAGTTTGTGGATTCGAAACATCGACTCTCCAAAATACTGCTTTTTCGCTCAGGCCGGTGATAAATCTTTCTTTCACCAAATAATCGTAGCGGCTTTGCTCGAAACTCCCCGTATACACGAAAGCATTTCGTGCCAAGATCCACAGGTTGGTATAGAAATCACGAAAATCCTCACCAGGTAGCTGTTTTCGATTGTAGAATTCGGCTACCGCATCGGTTTTGGAAACCGGTTGTTGTCCAAATATTTTGACCATCAGTTTTTTTAATTCGAACATATCAACAGGTCCCTTAGGAACCCTGAATTCGAACCTACTCAGACAATCGTCGTCCAAAAAGGTTGCCACACAATTCCGCAGATCAGCTTCCATAATTCTGTTGTTCTCAACAAATAATTTGAATCGATTCCACCACGTGCGAATATCTTGCTTCAGTGTGAAAATTGTAGGCTTAAACGACCATTCTTTAGACGGCACCGAATCTTTCGTTGTTTGAACTGCAATTGATTTTTGTTCTCCTTCTTGTTGTGTATATTCGTTAGCACCTTTCTCCGACCCCTTGTATATGTCGAACATTTCGGAATTTTTAAATGGGTTAATCGGCGTGTCCAAATTAGCATCTCGCCTTCTATAATTAGGGAGAAACACATTCTCCTCCAATGCCTCATTAGATTTAGCCTCATTCCACGACTCCCTGAAAGGATTTGTTTGGTGCCATTTGTACGCCATTGCATCATCATCAAAAAAACTCTTTTGTGTTTTGATTGGCTCTAACAAATATTTTCCCTTGTGTTGTTCAGGCTCAGAACTGCTGTACAAATTTCGACCTGTGTTAGGAAAAGAACGTCCCCGACTATTCCCACTGAATCCTATTTGATCATCATTTCGCCATTTGTTTCGCGGTTCGGTTTTGATCGCTGACTTTTCCAAAAAATCCCACCGCTGCCACCAATTTAATAGCGTGCGCTATTAAATACTTGAAAGAGAGAGAGAGGGAGGGAAAAAATAAAAAAAAACTTTCTTCTCTACTTCTTTATTAATGAAAAATAAAATAAAAATAAAATGTATATAAATAACTCCAACAAGGCCCCAGAAGACCGGGGTCTGCTGGAGGGGGTGTTACAAATGGATGTATGTTTAAGTGAACTTATTTTTTCATTTGCTTCATTATTAGCACAAGTAAATCTAAAAGTTGAAGGTATTCGTCAGCGCCCTCGATCAAATCGTTGTCAACCATGGCAATTTTTTCAAATACAATTGCTTTTTTGCCATCGTCCAAATCGGCTCTTTCGACCAACACGTCATGTAGTTGCGTCACCACTTGATTTCCACTGAAGCCATCATAAATTAGCTCTTGAACGCATTGTTCCACTTTTTCAAATGAGCCAAGCGAACACTTGTCAAGAATTTTCTCAATTACTGCATCTTTTAAAATCTTTGAAAAAAATCACTTTTTTTTCTTCTAAATAAAAAAATTTAAACCAACTAAAAAACTAACCCCGGCTATTTCTAAAATGTCCGAAGACTTCATACAACGACTTTTGAGTCTACTGGCACATTGTAAATATGTGATTGCTTTTCGAAGATCTCCCTCTGAACACGTGACCAAAGGAGCCAGTGCCTATTTGAACAAAAAAATATTTTTTTTTTTATTTTTAGTTGAAACAAACATCTTGGTCACAGTCCACTTTTTCTTCTTTACAAATGTACTCAAGTCTTTTGATGAGAATTTCTTTTGACAAAGGCTTAAAGCGAAATTTGCTGCATCTAGAAGTTATGGGCTCAATGATTCGACTGACATAATTGCAAATGAGACAAAATCGAGTCGTCTTGGACTCTTTTTCCATTGTTCGTCTAAGTGCTGCTTGAGCGCTAGAAGTCATGGTGTCAGCCTCGTCCAGTATTACAATTTTAAACGGTGGACATTGTTTTCCACTTAAAAAAAATTAATTTATAAAAAAAATGTTATCGATGCATAATCAATATTCATCAATATACTCTGATCTGTGTCCTGATGGCGTAAATTGAGCAAATGTTTTTACTTTTTCCCTAATCACATTAATGCCTCGCTCGTCTGACGAGTTCAACTCCAAAACTCTGGTCTTCATCAGCTCTGGCCTTGGAGAAAACACAAAGTAGAATTTATTTGCACTTTATCAATGAGATTAAGTACCCGAAAAGCTCTCTGGCTGCAGCTAAAATGGTCGATGTTTTGCCTGTACCTGGCGGACCATAGAATAAAAAGTTGGGAAACTCGCCAGTGTCACTTTTGATTGTTTTTTTGAGTATGGCAACTATTTCGTCTTGATAACTGATGTCATCGACTTTTTTTGGTCGACTAAAAATTAATAGAGATGTTTAGTCATTAATTGATTAATTTTTTTTTTATTTGTTCAAATAATAATTTACTATTTTTCTATCCATGGAAGAGTAGACATTTTAAAAATGTTCAGTTTTTTTTTTTCAATTTAAATAAAATAAAGTGAGGTTTTAATTTTTAATTTAAGAAATAACAAAAAATATAATTGTATGATTGAAATTTTTAAATTATTTAAAAGTGCAATAAAATAGTCTTTGATATAATTAGTATGTTACATTTCAAAATTAGACCATTTTTTAACATTGATTAATAATTTACTTTTGATGTATTGTCATTTTCGAAATTTTTATTTTTAAAAAAATCAAAAAAAAAATTAGGACCATTGAAATGACATTCTAGAAAATAATTTTCTAATTTTAAAAATTAGTTTTATAAGAGAAAAACAATTTGTGAGCACAATTTTCTAAGCCCTTTTAATGTAAAAAATTAATTGAGTGGCGTTTTTTTTTTAAATTCAATCAAACTTTATAACAAGCAAAACCATTGCAAAATTGATGAAGTGGAAACAAAAAATAGTAACAAAAATCAAAGAATAAACTTTAATAAAGATGTAGTTCAATAAACTCGTCAACATTTGGGTTTCTACATTCTGGACATGCTGGTCTTGTTCCACGCTCCATCCTGGTTCTAACTCCACGGTAGCAATTTCTACAAAGTACATGACCACACATTAAGGCCAAAACGTCATTTGTTGCTGTTTCCACACAAATGGGACACACAAAAATCGTTGAGTCAGTATGTGTAGTGTTAATTTGTAATTGTTGTTGTAATTGTTCCACTTGACCACTTAACTGGCGATCTTCGACGACTAAATTATTGTTTTGGGCTCGCAGGTCCGAATTTCTCTCAATTGTTGCCTGAAGTTCGCCAATTAAAGCCGTTTGATCAATTAATTCTTGTCGAAGGCGTTCAAGTCGATTGAATTCTTGATTTAATTCTCGTTGTTTGTCTTCGATTTGGGCTTTTACTTGAGTAATATCTAGCTCGGTGAAACGAATAATGCTTCGGAATGAATTAAACATCATTGAACCTTGGGGTAAGACTTCGAATCGAGTTTTATAACCATTCAAATCCGTTTCCAATTTTGCCAATTTTTCTTTTAAAACTCTTAATTCGAGTTGTAACGGGTGAGCCTCCAACTCTTGGATGCGACGATTGAGATTTTCTTTATCGTCGTTCAGGGTTTGAATCTCATGTTGAGCCTGCTCAAGTTCGGTTTGAAGTCGATTTTGATCACGCCTAAAGGTTTGTTCGAGTTGATTTAATCGACCGAGTTCCCGTTGTACTCTAGGCGAGTATTCCGGTTGAAGTAAATCTCCAGGTGTTGGTCGGGGGTTGATTCGAACGTATAGGAACCGATTTCGATGTTCACGGCCGTTGAGTCGAGCCACTACTTGGGGGTGTACGTTCGGATCAGAAAATCGTATGAAAGCATACGTTGTTTGAAGCGGATTTGGGTGATCTGCTAGAATATGGTGTAGTTTGAACCATTCAAGTTCGCCAAATTAGAACTAATGGAAAAAGAAATAATTCAGTACAAATTGGAAATGAGCGACTTGCACAGGCAGACTCAAGTGGTGGCCAGTTCGAGTGGAAGAACAAGTGATTTGGAGCTGAAGAAAAAGCTGGAACATGCACAAAATAGAATTATGGAGCTAGAAGCGAATAGAAACAAAGTGAATTTGGAAAAAAAGCTGTCCGATTTAGAAAAAGCTTATGGCAAGTTAAAACAACAAAATGATCTACTGCAAAAAAAAGTAAAAGACGACGCAGATAAAAAACTGCGCTTGGAAAAAGACTATGAAAAAGAGCAGCAACGCTTGAAAGAACTGGAGACCAAGTCCGAAAAGCAGCAACAAATTTTGAAGAAAAAAACCGAAGATTTGGCCCAGGCTCAACGAAGACTTAGGTCGGCCTCTCAATCGGCTCCTGACACTGAACAAAAACACTGGGTCGAACAAAAAATGGAAAAAATCCTGCACGAAAAACAACAAATCGAACTGTTTAAAGAAGAACTAATTAAACGTGAAGAATTGATAAGGAAAAAAGAATGTCTTATCAAAGAAAAAGACAAGCTAGAAGACAAAAAGTCTAAAAATTTAGAAGAGTCTCATTTAAGCTTAATCAAACAGAGAAAATATTTAGATGAAAAATTGAACAATGGTGCCGAGCTAACGGCTCAAGAGGAACGTCGCATTTTTGAAATAGACGAAGCTATAGAAGCGCTTGAGGTCGCTAATGAATACGAAAATGATTCAATCAGAGAAAAACAAGTCAAACTAAAAGACTCTGTTTATTTTGACAATCCCACTAAAGTAAATAGCTTAATTAATTTTTCACTTAAATTAATAAAATAAATTGTTTTCATTTTATTTTTTTATTTATTTAGAAGATCAGTGAAAGTGTTTTGGAAAAATTTTCCGATTTGCCAAGCGAAGAGAGCCGTGTTTTGTTATAAAAATTTTTTGTAAAAATAATTGATCTAAAAGAACAGGAGGAAAAGATAAAATTAGATAATAGTGAGCTAGAACTTCAAATTGAAGAGCAGACAAAAACTATTGAACAGTTAAGGTCGGCTCTCAAACAGAACATATCGGCATCGACCGATACTAAACTTCTGGAGCAAAAGACTAGGAATGAAAAAATGATAAAAATGTTACAGCAACAGTTGAACGACAGTTCAAGTCGTGTGGCCTTGTTGGAGCGTGAAATTGAATTTTATAGAGAAAAAATTATTAAACTCAAACAAAAATATCAAGATCAACATTTAGAGTCAGAATCGCTTATGAGCATTTTGAATTCACACAGAGAAAATGCAAGCAGTGTTGTTAATGGTGGTGATTTAAAATCGAGTTTTAAACCTGTTAAAATGTCACGCAAAGATTTGCGACCTCTGACTCAAGAAGAATTGATAAAAAGAAGTCTGAGCAGACAACAGCAGCAACAACAATCAAATGTTAGTTCAATAAATGAAAATTTTTAATTTATATTTTTTATTCCAGTGAAGATTTTTTTTGTAAAATTTAAATTCAATTAATAATCATTGTTTTTAATTCTAATAGTGCACAATTTTAAATAAAATTTAGCGATAAAATAAGTTTTCAATTTTTTACACACAAAAAATAAAATTATTTTCAAAAATGAAAAAAAAAATAAAGTAATAATTCACCTTTTTATCGTTAGTTTGTTAAAAACAAAACCAAAATTCGTTTATTTTTATATTTTTTTTATTTAATTCATTATGCTTATTTTAAATAATAATTGGAAGAGCTAATAAAAATTAACTAATAAATAATTAGATAAATAAATAAATAAAAATCAAAAAATGTTTTAAAATAATTTTTTTGTATTATGATATAATTCAATTGTTTTCTAAATAAAAACAGCTAGTTAGGCGTACATTTAAGCAGTTAAAAATCTTAATTAATGAAATGTTAAAATTATTTCTTTTTCATTTAAAAAAAAATTGAATAAAATCGTAAACTTTTTTATAAAGGTAAATTTATTTAGAGAATAAAATTAATTACAAAAAATTTCAGTATTTAAATTCAATTGTAAAAAAGAGCATTGGACTTCATTTTTTTCTAGTGTTGGGTAACGGATGAGGGTTCACCGGAAGGCTCCGGAAAAAAATCAACGGAAGGTAAAACGGAGGAACAGAAACGGAGCGGTTGAACTTCCGGAATGACACCGTACGGAACGTAGAAATAAACGGTGATAATAATCGGAGACGAATGTTGGAACGGAGAAAAATTCCGGAGACGGCAACGGAAACGGGTAAATGAACGGAGCCTCCGGACTTAACGGAGTCTTTAACAGAGAATCCTAACGGAGCGGAGACCAAAACGGAGGACCAAAACGGAGCGGAGACGGAAACGGAGAAACCCAAACGGAGCGGAGACGGAAACGGAGAAACCCAAACGGAGCGGAGACCGAAACGGAGGACCAAAACGGAGCGGAGACTGAAACGGAGGACCAAAACGGAGCGGAGACTGAAACGGAGGACCAAAACAGTTTGGTCAAAAAAGAATTAATTATCTAAATAATTTTTTTATTTATTTTGGAAAAAATAGAAATGACTTTTTAATAAATTTTTATAACACCTGATGTTTTAGTTTATTTTAATTAATTTAATTTATAAGATTAAAACTTAAAAAAAATTTAATTTTTAAAATTCTGATTTAAAATTATTAATTTTAAAAAGAAAATTTTAGAGTTGTTTTAGTCATGAGTTTATGTTTGTTAATTTTTTTAATGAAGTAATCAGTTCGATTCCTAATTTCTTTAAAAATTTCATTTCAAAAATCGAGAATTTTTCTCAAAAAAAATTAAAGCCGACTATAGTCTAAAAGAAAACTAAAGCGGGTAAATAAACATTATTTTTTTGAGTTAACTTACTTTGGCAAAAAAATAATAAATGTTTATTATATTATATTATAGCTATAAAAGTTGAGTTAATTAAAATGTTGATTAAATTTTCTTTTAACAGAAGTGTCCTAGTTCGATCCTTGATCAAAATAATTGATAATTGAAAAAAATGAATTTTCTTTTATCAAAGTTTCAAAATTTTTTTCTTAAGTTACAATTTTTTACTTATTTATTTCCAATTTTTTAAATTTTATATTATTTCGACATGGGATCGATCTTGGACACTTTTGTTTAAAGAAAAATAAATCAACATCTTAACTAACTCGACTATAATATAACTTATTTTTTTGTAATTTTTTTTGCAAAAATCACTTAACTAAAAAAAATTGTCTTTATTTGAAATATGGTTAGAAAATGTTAAAAATAATTTTTATAACCTGTTTTAAATAGTCTAGTCGACTTAGTCGTCTCCCAATACTAACCAACATTTGTTTAATATTTCTTTTAAGACAGAGTCTGAATTATCAGACTTTCATCGAGTGTTCTTTAATAAATACTATAAAAACAGTATTTCAAAAAAGATTTTTTCATAAAAACAAATTGTAATTCCTTAAATATGTCAGAATTAAACAAGTTACCGAGATCGCCATCATCATTTGAAAATATGTCTCAAAGCAAGCGACTTCGATCTAATGCCGAGATAAATTTGGTAATGATTGATGAAAATGAGGAACCGAATGTTGCGACCCAGCTTGTAATTTCCCAATCGTCGCAGGCATTAGAGTATGAAACTCAGGACGTTAGGGCTGTTGTTTCTAATGATGACAGTGATGAATGGCAGTCTTTAGATGAAGAAGTTCCACAAAATCGAAAAAAAAATTCTAAGTGCTGTGTTCATTTCAAAGAGCATTATAAGTCAAATAAGAAATCAAAAGAAAAGAAGCTTTTTGTTGTTTGCAATCATCCAACATCAACTGGAAACTGTTTAAAAAAATATCCTCATGGGAAGGATTCCACGGGTCAAATGGTCGACCATCTCCGCAAAAAGCATAAGTTTGAATGCACAGGCAAAGAGAATAGCGAAACAACATATTCTGATATTTGCCATATTCTTTTAATGTTTATTATTACTTCATCATTGCCATTCAGGTGTTTAGAGAACGAGTTTTTCAAAAAGTTTTGCACGAGCTTAAATCCAAACTTTAAAATTCCAACAAGAAAGTACATAGCAGATTTGAGTGATGATTACTACAATCAAAAAAAAAATGTTGTAATGAAGATGTTTGAAAAAATTACATTTATCAACTTTACGACAGACTGCTGGACTTCTATTCAAAATTTTTCGTACCTAAGTCTAACAGCTCATTTTTTTGATGCAAACTTAAAGCTTTGCTCTATTTGTCTAGCAGTTCGTCACATCTTTGGTGGTCATTAATCAAGTAATTTAGCAAAGTATATTAAAGAAATTTGGAATGAATTTAAAATACAGTCAAAACTTGGATTTTTTTCGACTGACAACGTTAACTCGATGATCCGAACTGTCACAGATTTAGATCTTGAACGTGTTCCTTGTTTTGCTCACATTTTAAATCTAATAGTCAAAAACTCATTAAAATCTATCAAGCAGCATTCCAAATGTAACTTAACTGATCCAGATCCGGAAACAGAATATGAAACCATGGCTCATTATGATGATGATGATGAGAATGAGTATGAAGAGCAAACTGATCTTGATGATTTAACAAAAAAAGAACGTTTGAAACGAGAAATTTCATTTAATTTAGATTTACATTCGACAAAATTTAAATGTTTTGACAAAGGTAATTTAATAATAATTTTTTCTGAAATTTGTTAAATTAACTTTATTTTAAAAGATCTGAAAAAATGTTGTTCAATCGCTTCCCTTTTTAATCATTCTACAAATTTTAAAGAAGAATTGATCAAAAAACAAAAAGAAAATAGCAAAAAAATCGAATGTTTATCACAGCAAGTTGAGACAAGATGGAACAACCTTTTTTTAATGATCAAAAAAATTATAAATAATCACGATCTTTTGAGTTTGATGTTGAAAAACGATAGACAGCATAGGCATCTGGTTTTGACAGACGAGGAAAAAATCATTTTGGATGAAGCTTTGGAAATTTTGGAAGTATTTTATGAGATTACATTAAGGATTTCAGTTGAATCGGTTGGGACAGCTAGTTTAATTATACCTTCAATATTGTAATTGAAAAGTGTGCTAAAAACTGATCTACAAGATGGAAATTTTAAAGGTTGTTTCAAAAAAAATTTAATTTTGTACGTTGATTTTTATGATGAGAAATATTCCCTTTCAGATAATAGACACCTTATTTTGTCCACATTTTTGAACCCAAAATATAAATATAAATTTTCAAAGGCTTTAAAAACTGCTCAAGTTAATTTTTTAAATATAAGTAGAGAACTTATAAGGATAAAATTACCAGAACTAAAGGATTCTTTAAGTCTCAAAGTCTCTGAAATTCGAACTTCCTTAAAAAATACATCTGAAAAAAAGAAAGTCCAATTAAGCGATTCCTCTGATGATGAATCAGATAAAGATGAAATAAATTGGAGATTAGCTAAGAAAGAGATTGCCGGCTATGTTGAAGAATCATGGAAGCTATTTGAAAAAGAAATTGAAACAGCAACTGAAAACCAATCGCCTGAGAAGAACAAAATATTGGATTTTTGGAAGTTAAATAAAGTCAAGTATCCAATCTTGTATGAGTGTTTTAAAATCTATGGAAGCATTCCTGGCACAAGTATTTCATCCGAAAGAATTTTTTCGCATGTTGGGTATCAAGTTTGGGATAGGCGGAATAAAATCTCACCAGAGCGCGTCGAAAAAATAATGTTTTTGTATGAGAACTTAAAAAATATATAGTTTTTTTGAATATTTTTATCGCAAAATAAATTTCTGAAATTTCTATCTGTCTTTTTTATTGTCATTCCCTATCATCTAATTCTTTAAAATAATGCTTTAAATTAATGAAATAACTATTAATTAAGTGATTTTTCGATTTTGTGGAACTTCTTCATCTAAAGACTGCCATTCATCACTGTCATCATTAGAAACAACAGCCCTAACGTCCTGAGTTTCATACTCTAATGCCTGCGACGATTGGGAAATTACAAGCTGGGTCGCAACATTCGGTTCCTCATTTTCATCAATCATTACCAAATTTATCTCGGCATTAGATCGAAGTCGCTTGCTTTGAGACATATTTTCAAATGATGATGGCGATCTCGGTAACTTGTTTAATTCTGACATATTTAAGGAATTACAATTTGTTTTTATGAAAAAATCTTTTTTGAAATACTGTTTTTATAGTATTTATTAAAGAACACTCGATGAAAGTCTGATAATTCAGACTCTGTCTTAAAAGAAATATTAAACAAATGTTGGTTAGTATTGGGAGACGACTAAGTCGACTAGACTATTTAAAACAGGTTATAAAAATTATTTTTAACATTTTCTAACCATATTTCAAATAAAGACAATTTTTTTTAGTTAAGTGATTTTTGCAAAAAAAATTACAAAAAAATAAGTTATATTATAGTCGAGTTAGTTAAGATGTTGATTTATTTTTCTTTAAACAAAAGTGTCCAAGATCGATCCCATGTCGAAATAATATAAAATTTAAAAAATTGGAAATAAATAAGTAAAAAATTGTAACTTAAGAAAAAAATTTTGAAACTTTGATAAAAGAAAATTCATTTTTTTCAATTATCAATTATTTTGATCAAGGATCGAACTAGGACACTTCTGTTAAAAGAAAATTTAATCAACATTTTAATTAACTCAACTTTTATAGCTATAATATAATATAATAAACATTTATTATTTTTTTGCCAAAGTAAGTTAACTCAAAAAAATAATGTTTATTTACCCGCTTTAGTTTTCTTTTAGACTATAGTCGGCTTTAATTTTTTTTGAGAAAAATTCTCGATTTTTGAAATGAAATTTTTAAAGAAATTAGGAATCGAACTGATTACTTCATTAAAAAAATTAACAAACATAAACTCATGGCTAAAACAACTCTAAAATTTTCTTTTTAAAATTAATAATTTTAAATCAGAATTTTAAAAATTAAATTTTTTTTAAGTTTTAATCTTATAAATTAAATTAATTAAAATAAACTAAAACATCAGGTGTTATAAAAATTTATTAAAAAGTCATTTCTATTTTTTCCAAAATAAATAAAAAAATTATTTAGATAATTAATTCTTTTTTGACCAAACTGTTTTGGTCCTCCGTTTCAGTCTCCGCTCCGTTTTGGTCCTCCGTTTCAGTCTCCGCTCCGTTTTGGTCCTCCGTTTCGGTCTCCGCTCCGTTTGGGTTTCTCCGTTTCCGTCTCCGCTCCGTTTGGGTTTCTCCGTTTCCGTCTCCGCTCCGTTTTGGTCCTCCGTTTTGGTCTCCGCTCCGTTAGGATTCTCTGTTAAAGACTCCGTTAAGTCCGGAGGCTCCGTTCATTTACCCGTTTCCGTTGCCGTATCCGGAATTTTTCTCCGTTCCAACATTCGTCTCCGATTATTGTCACCGTTTTTATCTCCGATCCGCCGGAGCTTACCGTTAATTTTACGTTATTCTCGGGGTCACCGTTTATTTTTCCGTTTCCGCAACTGTTTTTTTTCTCCGTCTCTGGAACCTTTTTTGTCAAAATTTTCCGCACCCATTTCCGGCTCCGTGAATCTGGCAATTTTTCTCCGGAGGCCCCTCTGTTCCTCCGGTGGCCAACACTATTTTTTTCTAATTATTGCATCCCAACTGTATCATTGATTGAATTCTAAAAAAAACAATTAACTTTTTATTTTCTTAAAAGAAAATTATTCATTTATTTAGAATGTTTATTTTGGAACTAAAATTATTTATAAAAAAAAATTATTATTATATGATAAAATAATTAATTAACAAAATAATAAAATGTTAAAAAATAATAAAAACATACTAGTTAAATTTTAGAAACTTATATTTTATTAGTAAAAAAATTAAAATAAAATGTATTTTTGTCCTCTTAGAATATCGTTTCATCTTTTTACCTGTAGTTCCAAAGTTGCCAAAATCATGAGATTGTAATTCTGATTCATAATTTTGAATTAGTATCATTTGGTTTTCAATTCGAGCATCTTTTTCTTGGATCCGAGCATCTTGTTCTTGGATCCGAGCATCTTGTTCTTGGATCCGAGCATCTTGTTCTTGGATCCGAGCATCTTGTTCTTGGATCCGAGCATCTTGTTCTTGGATCCGAGCATCTTGTTCTTGGATCCGAGCATCTTGTTCTTGGATCCGAGCATCTTGTTCTTGGATCCGGACATTTTGTTCTTGAATTTGAGCATCTTGTTCTTGGATTCGAGCATTTTGCTGATCAATCAATTGCTGTTGTTGACTACATTGATTTTGAAGATTTTGAATGGTACTTTTCAATTCGCTTACCATTTTCAAAATCTCGTCCAATTTATCCATTTTTTTTTTAAATTCAGCACAAACAATTTAACAATTAAAAAGAATTGAAAATAATACAAGAGCTTGAAATTTAATATGTACTGAAAAAATTGATTTTTTTATTTCTATAACATTAATTTTATTTTCGCTAAAATAGACAAAAAAATAGTCTTTTTGAAATCATCAATTAAAAAAAAATATGAAAAAGTTTTAAAATAATTATAAGTTAAAAATAAATTTAATTATATTACATGACCATCAGTTGTGAAATCAAAAAAATATTTGCACATTTTGCTTTAGAAATTTTGAGAAATTCATTACAAAATGAAAAAAATAACAGAAAAAAATTGAAATATTGTGAATTTCAAATACAAATTGAACAAAAATTGTTCCTTTTTTGGCAAATTTAAATTAAAGATAATTAATTGTGTTTAAAAAAATACTGCAACATACTTTGTTGAACCTTTTTTACCTAAATTAAAATCATTATTTTATTTTTTTCAAGTATATCAAATAAGTAATCAATTTAAATCTTAATGAAATTTTATTTGGTTTCTTAATTTAACATTAGAATAATTATTTTTGGTAAAAAAAGGTGCAACTAAGTACCGTATTTCCTCACTTAATGCCCTATGGGCAATTAAATAAAACACCTTTTAATTTCCCTGAGAAATTATGCGAAATCTTTGATTTTTTGCAAACATTTGGGCATGTTGAGTTTATGATCAAAAATTTATATCAAATAGCTCATTTTATATTTAATAATAAATTTCCTGAAGATTTAGTTAGAATTTTATAAAATTCTTGATGTAAAATTGATTAACATAGTTTGCTAAATTAAAATTTCAAAAAAAAAAAATTTAAATTAATAGTATGTTCAAAATTAACTAAAATGATCGATTATTTTTAATTTTTTAGTTAAGTTAATAATGCAAATAAATAAGTTTTTTTATTTATACATCCACTTTTTTTTCGATAAATTTCAATATTGTATTTTTCAAATTTTTAATAATGACGGTAATGTATGACGATCGGTTTGATTGAACTGCTCTGTTTAGACCCTATATTTTTTGACGTTTTTTTTAGAAAATCAATCAACATAAAATATTTTTCGGTTTTTTAATTTTATTATCTTTGCGAAGTTAAGTTTTTTGTCTTTCGGATTTTGTACTCTTTTTAATTCTAAAAATCGATTATTAATCCATTTATTTTATGATCAACTTAAAATAATTTTTTGAGACTGTAGCATAATATGTTAAATCATTATCAATAAAAAAAATCATTTTGTTAATTTAAGAAATTATTATGATTACTTTTTAATTGAGCATTTGATCATTTGATCATAAACTTCAATATGCCAACATTTCACATTAATACCTTTACCATATTTCAGATAATTTCCCAAGGCAATTAGAAATTAAAAAAATATTGAGTTTCATAGAATAACCATATGATATTAAGACGTGTTTCCTTTAGTTTCCAGGGGACATTAAGTGAGGAAATACATTAGATTGCAGTATTTTTTGAAATATTTTTTATAATCTTTAATTTTAATTTATCAAAAGAGGAAAAATTTATGTTGAATTTTTTCATCCTTGTGTCTCGAAAGCAGCTTTTTCCATTTTTGTGTCTTTTTTCCCAAAAAATTAATATCTTAAATTAAAAAAAATTAAGAACCAAACAGACCCGAGAATTGAATTTTTTTTAACCGAATCAACTAAGAATCATATTTTTTTTTATTTTTTTTAATGATTATTTTTCAAATAAATTAAAAAAAATTACTGCTCATTCAGTTAGCGAATTGTTCAAAGAACAGAACATTGAGGCTCTGCCATGGTGTGCCCGTTCATCAAATCTCATCCCAGTCGAGAAATTATGGTCATACATGGATGCTAAATTGGTAGACACTAAAGTAACCTCTATTGAACATTTAAAAGAGGTTTTACACATAAAGTAGTTAAAGATTCCGACTGAGTACGTACAAAAATTGATTAAATCTATACCTAAAAGAGTTTCGGCTTGTTATAACCCCAAAAGCGGTCATTTCAAATATTAAATTGTTGCGAGGAACGAGCCAAGTCGAGACGAGCTTAATAACCAAACAAGACCGTTCGGTTTTGGACTGAATCAATCTGATTTGAGGGGAAAGTAAGCAGAACTATTGGATTAGATTCGAATTGATTCGCCAAAAAACTAACATCTATTGGATAAAAAATCCAATTACAGCACATACAAAAATATGTTTTAACGTTTCGTTACTCGCATATCAAAAGCTCTGCTTCACTATCTTAAAGATAAAAAATCAATTATTTAAAAAAATCTAAATTTATTCATAAGTCAATCCTCCAATTAATTGGAGTTTGTTCAAAGAATGTCTCTCTTTTTTATAAAGTCAAGTACAAGTCCAGACTTGAACTTAAACTTGACTTGACTTAAGACTTGTTGCTTTTAAACAACTTTGATAACAAGGCATGTGAAATGTACTTTAAAATTTATCAACTTGATGGCAAGTTGAAGTTTATGATCAATTTTCGATGCTCAAAATTATCAAATCAAACTAAAACTATAAAATAAATTTTAATTTTTTAATACAATTAGTGCAGAGATAAATTTTTGGTTTCAACATACTTTGTTAAATCTAAAGATAAAATCTGCAAAAGTCTGCAAAAAATTATCCACTTAAAATAGCATCATTTTGATGGTGTGCATTCTGCATTGTGGATTTTGATATTGCAAGGTTTATTTTTTTTTTTTATTTAATTTAATTTAATTTATTTAATTAAAGTTTAAGTCCCATTATATATTTATTTAACATAGTATGTTAAATTCATAAATGTATCTCTAAATTATTTCTATTAAGAAACAACAATTTATTTGATAGTTTTAGTTTGATTTGATCATTTTGAGCATCAAAAATTGATCATAAACTTCAATTTGCCAACTTGATCACAATTTTGCATAAGTTTATTGGAAAAAATGTTTCTTGGATAATTTCTCAAGGGAAAAAGTATTAAAAACCAGCTAATAACGCGATTGTTTTTACTCGTTAAAAAAGACTAAAAACGCAAAAAAATAAAATAGAAAAATTCTAAAAACGAGTAAATTCTTGAAATTAAAAAAAAATATTTGATTATTAAGTTTATTAATTGGCCTTTTATAATGATTTAAAACTTGATTCTAAATCAGAAATTTATTGTAAAACCTGAACATTCCCTTTCAGATCTTATTACTTTTTTTGCTTTATTTATTTACTGAAAAACTGGAAGAAAATCTTTTGAGTTACATTTGTTTAAATAAAGAGCGCAATATAAGCATTTTGAGGTATTTATTCTAAATATGTCCAAAAACGGGTGAATTTTAATTTATTTTAACTTCAGAAAAGCAGGTTCAAACGATTGCTTAAATGCCATTCGGACGTTTCCTGGGATTTAACAAAAAATAATATTTTAAATAAATAAATTAATATTTTCTATTATTGATGCGACTTATTAATTTTTCTTGTTAAAGCAAAATGCATTCAATATTTTTTATTCGGGATTTAGACAGCTATCGTTTCATGGTTTCTGTGTGGTCATTTACAAATTTTGTTGTTCTAATAATGATTCAATATTGAGTGATAAATATCTAGGCTTTAATAAATCTTGAATAAAATGGAATATTTTCATAAATTTTTAATTAATTTTTATATATGAGTGTTTTTAAACAAGTAAAAAATTTTATTGTGAAATATTTTTTGAATTTTTTTTTAATAATAAAATATTTATTAACCACTTCAGTATTGGAGATCTACTATTTAAAATTTAAATATTTACTGTCATACGGGAGTAAAAATTGGAATGAGATTTCATGTTTTTACTCATAATATCATGTTTAACTAGTTTATTTTTCATTATTATTTCATACAAAAATTAGCAAAAAAAATAAAAAATAAATTTTCTTATTTTTTTTCTAAGAGCCAAAAATTATAAAAAAAGTGAGATTTAATTAGGAAACAATTTGAAGAACGTTTTTTAATGCACTATTTGGAGAAGATAGAATTTTCTTAAATGATACAATTTTTGTTTCTTATTTGTTACATCTATGAATTTTAATTTTATTTATTTTATATATTTAATTAAAGTTTAGATCCAATGAAAAATTCAAATATAATATTATAAATGAAAAAGGGTAGAAAAATTGAATTTACAATTTCCATTTAAAATAAACAGCTTAACAATTGTTGTATACCAAACGTCATAATAATTATTGAATAACTAAAAAAAACGTACAATATTAAGTCTTAAAAAGTTAATTTTTGTCATCTTTATTGCCTTTGAATTAGCTTCATAATTTAAAAAGAAAGGGCTTCTTTGAAAAAACTCAAAAGCAAACAAAACGGTTGGATTGAGCTATTCAATTAGTAAATATTAGCGCAGGTATTTTACTTTAAAAGACATGTTGAGATACAAAGAAAAATTCTAATGACTATTTAGAATGCTCACAAATATTTACAAAATTAGAATTAAGCAAGCTTTTAATTATTCTGACTGTTTTTGTTCGCAAAAAAATGAAACCGAAAAAAAAATTTTATCTAATCTCGAGAGAGATTAAATCCAAATTATTTCAAAACAAAAAATCAAGTTACCCATAGTTACCTTAAAAATCATCTTTCTCATTTTATTCTCTTAATGATATAATAAAATTGTGTTATTTAAAATATTTTTATTTCGACTAGTTGACATTTATCGAAATCGATTTTAATTTAGATAGACTAAATGAGTAACTTTAAAGTGGAAACGTGGGAGGACGACTCCAACCAGAGTGGTTCACAATCCAATTTCGTAAAAGGACTTGATAATAAAAAATTTAATAGAACATAATTAATTTTTTTAAGCAAAATCTTTTGCCAACAGCAGAAATAAAAAGTAAAGTGTTTTAGAAAAAAAAATCATATTTTGTTTAGATTTAGTAATTTATTTTATATTGTTTTAAGAAATTGAAGCATTATTTAATAAATATGACAAAAATTCCAGTGGTTTTATCCAAACAATAAATTGTCTTGAAATTTTTAAACTAGCTGGTCAAAACTATTCGTACCAGACTGAAAAAATGATCCTAGACGAAATAGATGAAAAAGGTGTGCATTTCTAAAAGGAAAAATTTTCTCTATTTTTTTTATTATATTTTTTTGTTAAATGTTAAATGTAAAGGTACAGGAATAATTTTGTTTGACGATTTTGTCCGAGTTTACAAAAAGCATTCCAAGTCAAGTTTTTACCAACAACTTGAGCTGGAACTAGCTGTCAAAGCGTTTGTTACTGAAACCACAACTATTCCAGAAACAGACGAAATAATTGAATATGTTGATTTTGAACAAATGAAGTCTTATCTTTTAAACGAAGGTGATTGTTTGTATAAACAGGATTTACTTGCTTTGGAGAAGATTATTTTGGAAAAAAGTAGTAAAAAATCTTTGAATTTTGATCAAAAAAGCGGTAAATACGTCCAATCGGCCAAGATAACTGTACAAGATATTTGCGATTTACTCTTACAACATTTAAATGTTGATTCTGCAAAAATTCAAAGACAAAGATCACAAAAAAACCTGCCAAAAAACCAAAAAAAACCTTAAGACAATTAAGAAAAAAATAATTTTTAAGAGTCAATTTTTTACAAATATTTTAAATAAATATTTTTTTTAAATAAAGCAAATATTTTTTTTTTAATATATAAATTAAATTAAATAGAACTGGCAATTTGAAGTTTAATGATCACTTTTTGATGCTCAAACAATAAAATCAAACAAAAACTATTAAATAAATTGATTTTTCTTAACAGAAATAATGCAGAGATACATTTTTGGATTTAACAAACTATGTTAAATAAAAAGATAAACTCTTCAATATTGTTTTGAAAAATTTAAAAATCAGCAATTCTTGAGACAAATCTTTGCGCAAGTTTACCAACGATGATAAATTCAAATCTCACAGCTCTAGTTCCAATCTAAAAAATTCAATTTTAAACTCATCTTTTATTTACAAAATCATTCTTTATTTATTTAAAATAATATTATTTTACCTTTTTAATTTTTTGTTTTCATTTTAGTTAATCATTAGACTGAAAAAAAAGGACTTTGATCTATTCTAAACTTCCCGGGGTTCTTTTTGCTAATTGATTAACTTTATTTTTTTATAATATTTTTTTCAAAATAAATACAATTTTTTTTTTTTTTTTATAAAATAAACTTGAGAGAAAATTTTTTTTTAATAATTTTATTAAAATTATCATTATTTAAATTAAAACTAAAATAAAATTTATTCCTTGTAAATAATATAGACAAGTACAGTGACTACTACTTGATTATTCCGTTGCGTCACTGTAAGCGACATGTCACGTTCAGAGTCCCATAGACAATTTGAAGCCAATCTAAAACTTTGTTGTTTATCTTGAACAATGTTGGTAAGAACTACTATGCGATGTCTCTTGTCGACCATTTCTTTTATATCAGTTTTTATTTTAGTAGACAAAAATTCAGCATAGATTCGATTGATTGAATCATCGTTAACCGGTTGGGATTCTTTGAAATTTTTGGCCATAAATTCTCTGAGCGATTCTTGAATTTTGTTCTCAATCAGTTGTTTGTTGACTTTTTTGAGTGGATCACTGCGATAAGTTGGCTCATACCTTTCTGTTCTGGTGTCAGCAAAGTTTTTGCCTCTCATAAAACCATCGAATGAATGATAGGTTCTTTTTTCGTTCAAAAATTTGTAATCAGTTTTTCGGCGCCATTTGGATGTCACATTCAAATAGTGTCTTAAATAGCGATCATTTGGAATGGATGTTGTGTTCTTTGATGTAGAAGCTTCACTTAAGCTGGGCGTCTGCTGATCAGACTTGTTCGGCTTAAATGAAAAAACACTTTTTCGGTCATCTAACATTTTACTCATTTCTAATTAAGAATTTTTTTTTTTTTTAAATAGCTATTTTTTTTATTATTTTCAAGATTTTAATAAAAAAGTAAGGTTTGCATGTTGGATATCTTGTTGAGTTTATGTAATCTTACTTTTTAGCAACCATAACAACAGATAAGAAAATATTAAGAATTTTTATTGACAAAATAAATTTACAATTGAAATGAAAATCACGAATTAAATTTTTATAATTGGATGTATGTTTAAGTGAAATTATTTTTTCATTTGCTTCATTATTAGCACAAGTAAATCTAAAAGTTGAAGGTATTCGTCAGCGCCCTCGATCAAATCGTTGTCAACCATGGCAATTTTTTCAAATACAATTGCTTTTTTGCCATCGTCCAAATCGGCTCTTTCGACCAACACGTCATGTAGTTGCGTCACCACTTGATTTCCACTGAAGCCATCATAAATTAGCTCTTGAACGCATTGTTCCACTTTTTCAAATGAGCCAAGCGAACACGTGTCAAGAATTTTCTCAATTACTGCATCTTTTAAAATCTTTAAAAAAAATCACTTTTTTTTCTTCTAAATAAAAAAATGTTAAACCAAAAAAAAAAAACTAACCCCGGCTATTTCTAAAATGTCCGAAGACTTGATACAACGACTTTTGAGTCTACTGGCACATTGTAAATATGTGATTGCTTTTCGAAGATCTCCCTCTGAACACGTGACCAAAGTAGCCAGTGCCTATTTGAACAAAAAAATATTTTTTTTTTTATTTTTAGTTGAAACAAACATCTTGGTCACAGTCCACTTTTTCTTCTTTACAAATGTACTCAAGTCTTTTGATGAGAATTTCTTTTGACAAAGGCTTAAAGCGAAATTTGCTGCATCTAGAAGTTATGGGCTCAATGATTCGACTGACATAATTGCAAATGAGACAAAATCGAGTCGTCTTGGACTCTTTTTCCATTGTTCGTCTAAGTGCTGCTTGAGCGCTAGAAGTCATGGAGTCAGCCTCGTCCAGTATTACAATTTTAAACGGTGGACATGGTTTTCCACTTAAAAAAAAAATAATTAACAAAAAAATGTAATCGATGCATAATCAATATTCATCAATATACTCTGATCTGTGTCCTGATGGCGTAAATTGAGCAAATGTTTTTACTTTTTCCCTGATCACATTAATGCCTCGCTCGTCTGACGAGTTCAACTCCAAAACTCTGGTCTTCATCAGCTCTGGCCTTGAGAAAACATAAAGTAAAATTTATTTGCACTTTATCAATGAGATTAAGTACCCGAAAAGCTCTCTGGCTGCAGCTAAAATGGTCGATGTTTTGCCTGTACCTGGCGGACCATAGAATAAAAAGTTGGGAAACTCGCCAGCGTCACTTTTGATTGTTTTTTTGAGTATGGCAACTATTTCGTCTTGATAACTGATGTCATCGACTTTTTTTGGTCGACTAAAAATTAATAGAGATGTTTAGTCATTAATTGATTAATTTTTTTTTTATTTGTTCAAATAATAATTTACTATTTTTCTATCCATGGAAGAGTAGACATTTTAAAAATTTTCAGTTTTTTTTTTTTTCAATTTAAATAAAATAAAGTGAGGTTTTGATTTTTAATTTAAGAAATAACAAAAAATATAATTGTATGATTGAAATTTTTAAATTATTTAAAAGTGCAATAAAATAGTCTTTGATATAATTAGTATGTTACATTTCAAAATTAGACCATTTTTTTACATTGATTAATAATTTACTTTTGATGTATTGTCATTTTCGAAATTTTTATTTTTAAAAAAATCAAAAAAAAAATTAGGACCATTGAAATGACATTCTAGAAAATAATTTTCTAATTTTAAAAATTAGTTTTATAAGAGAAAAACAATTTGTGAGCACAATTTTCTAAGCCCTATTAATGTAAAAAATTAATTGAGAGGCGTTTTATTTTAAAAAATTTAAAAATAAAATTCAATCAAACTTTATTTAAATATTTGCTCTGAGTAAAACAAAACTGGCAAACCTTTTTTTGAATAGTTTGTCAGGTAAACTCAATTAGAAGCTTATAATCATTTTTTTCCTATTAATCATGTGTCATTTTAAGAAACGAAAAAAATTGTTTGTTTGTTTATTCAAAAAATCAAATAGAATAAAAGAAATTCCAAAAAATATAGAAATTTTTTTCAACTCAAAAAAAAAAAAAAAATTTGTTTTTTTAAAACATAATAAAAAAAGTGACCGTTGTTATTTAATTTTTTGTTTTTGCTTAATTTAAATAAAAGAGATAATTTTTTTGTTTTCTATTTAGAAAAAATATTTTTTTCTTTTTCTTTTCATAATAATAATAATAATAGCAATAATTGATAATAAATTGACTAATTTAGAATAAAAATAAAATTCATTTAATTTTAAAAAGTAGTTTTGTTGTTTTCTTGATGTTTTTGGTGCTGATGATGAGGCGATTTTAGATGATAAAGATGATGATGAAGATAATGATGATAAAGGAGAAGAGTTAAAGTGAAGAGACATCTAAATTGTTGTGTGTTGGGTATTGTTTGTTTGTATTTGTACACTCTTGGTCGAGTTGTTTAGAGAATTACGCAGCGTTTCTTTTTTTTGGGATTGGTCTGAAGGGCGGCTCGTGTGGCAGTTTCGAACACTTCTCTGACACCGTCTTTGGTCTTTGCCGAACACTCCAAATAGGAGACGGCGTGAATGGAGTCGCTGACTTCGCGGCCCTGCTCGAATCGCACCGGCTCCTTTTTCATTTTGGCGAGTTCGCGTCTCGTTATTTCGTCGTTGCGAAGATCTTTTTTATTGCCGACTAGAACGACGGGCACACGCGGACAAAAGTGTCGCACCTCCGGCTGCCACTTTTCGGTAATGTTCTCCAACGAGTCGGGGTTGTCGATGCCGAAGCACATTACTATGACGTCAGAGTCCGGATAGGACAGCGGCCTTAGTCTGTCGTAGTCTTCTTGGCCGGCCGTGTCCCACAGAGCGAGCTCGACCTGCTTGCCGTCCACTTCGATATCAGCTACATAGTTTTCGAATACGGTCGGTACGTACACCTCTGGAAATTGGTCTTTGCTGAACACGATCAGCAAACATGTCTTGCCACAGCAACCGTCGCCAACTATTACTAATTTTTTGCGTATTGCTGTCATTTGGCCAATTTTGTTGTCTAAAGATTATTAATTAATGAATGTAGAATCAAATGAATGTAGAAGCAAAAATGATGAACACAAAATAACAAGTAAAATTATAATAATATTGAAATATGAAGACAGAGCAAAATGAGGCAATAGGAAAAAATTAACGAACAAATAGCGATAAATGTAAATGTATGTACAGATTTTTTTGATTTAGTGTGAGCTGTTATGCGTGGCTGTGTGTGGCTGAGTGTGTGAGAGAGAAAGAGTGATGGATGAATGAAAGAGAGAGAGAGAGAGAGAAGAAGAGAGAGAGAAGAAGAGAGAGAGAAGAAGAGAGAGTGAGTGTTTTGTGTTAGGTATCAATGGTGGTTGGCAATTCTCATCTCATTCAAAAGGTTATTCAATAAAAATTCCGAATAAATTAATCAAATTCGTTAATACACTGCTTATTAAACCAAAGAAAAAAATAACAACAACATTATATTATTATTTAACCGTTTGTATAACAACACATAAATAGATAAATCAAATCAAATATGCTATAGTTTAATGTTGATTTTAATATAGCTCATTTTTTTGTCTTATTTTTTTCTCTTAGTCCAACATTGGTCTTTAAAAAATTCCAATTTGCCAAAATAAAAACTCATCAAATGCTAAACATCCTCAATGACATTCAATATTACGTTAAAAATGATCAATAAAAAATCTCAAAAAAAATTCCGTTTAAAAATTTAAAAAGTATTTTTTTTGAAATTTTGTATTTTTTTAAATCAAAAATTAATTGAACTTTTTTGAAAATTGAATTCTACGTGAATTTATCTAATTATTTCTAAACCTTAGTAAATTTAATTTGCGTTTGTTTAAACATTCTTTAAAAATAAGTAAAAATTAAATTTTTCAATTATAAAACCAAAGTTTGAAAAAATAACTATTTTTTTAAATTCCCTATTTTTTTTTCCATATTTAAATTTAATTATTCAAATAATAATAAAATTGTAAATCATTTTAACGCTGCAAAATAAAAAAAAAAAAACAAGTAAATTTTTTTTATTTTCACTCAATTTTCTCGTTTAAACTGATAAATACTGATCAAATTTTGCTAAAAATAATTTTATAAAATCAAAAAAAAAATTATTTTCCAAAATTTTGTGATTTTTAAGTCAAAATCGTTATATTTTTTTAATGCATAAATTTAAAAAAAATCAATAATTTATTTCAAATATTTATGATTTGAAAATCTTTCTCTACTCGAAATGAACTTTCGGACATTGATAAAACACTTAAAATTTAAACTATAGAGTTAAAATAAATATTAAATCCGAAATTCCCAACAACAGAACAAAATCTATCTTTCAAAAAAATATATAAAAATATACTGTTACTTTTTCTAATATTGCTGCTTCAAAGTGGCAAACTTTCAAATTCACCATGAAAATTAAATTAAAAATTAAAAGCTGTTCTGCTTTGATTTATTCAACTTTATTCTGTGTTTAATTGAATAAAAAATATTTTTCAGCTATGTCAAAATAAACCCATTAATAAATAAAATGGTAAAATAATTTAAAATATTATCGTCAACCGAATAAAATTAAAATAATAATTAAATAGTTTCGATTGACTGCAAAATGATATCAAAAAAATATAATTAAAAAGGAATAAATTAAAAAATTATTTATAAAACATTATTTTAATATTCCTTTTGCTGAAATGGAAAATTATGCGCAAAATAATAAACTATCCAACTTTTTAGCATTGTTTTCATATATTTTATTTAAGGACAAATATTAGAGATTTAAGGAAAAATAAGCTTAGACTTTATGTTAAATTAAGAAAGTGTTCAAAAATTAGAGTAGCTTTTAACTAGTATCAATTAAACTAATATATATTTTTTACAAGCGTCAAATGCTATATAATAAATCGATTATTATACTAGTTTTTTTCGATTATTTATGTAATAACCTGCGTTAAAGATTTAGAAAAAAATAATAAATTTATTTATTTTTTGTTCACGTTTTAACAATTAACAATTTTATTGATTATTAAATGGTCAATTAAAAGTATTAAGCAAAGTATTAATTTTCATATATTTTTTTTTCAATTAAAGCAACTAAATTTTGTTAAAAAATTCACTTAAGCCATTTATTCCTTGATTTTGTCACGTTTTTGAAGCAAATCACTTTTAGAAAATAAAATTAAATCAATTTTTTTATTAAATAAAAAAAAAAAATGAAAAAAAAAATATTGATTTATGCTGTTTGACATTCTAAAGCCATCTTTTGTTTTTTATCAATTTTTTTCTAAAATGATTTTATTTTTTTCCATC
Organism: Brachionus asplanchnoidis; assembly: GCA_025491095.1. Lineage (NCBI taxonomy): Eukaryota > Metazoa > Rotifera > Eurotatoria > Ploima > Brachionidae > Brachionus > Brachionus asplanchnoidis. Next base: position 237,019 of record JAILYF010000077.1, read on the forward strand.
CGTAGACAAAGAGTATTTTTTTGTCATTTTTTTGAAAAATAAATCAACTCATAATTGCACATACCTAGATTTGAATATAAATAAGTAAATTATCCTAAAGAATCTTGTTTAACTTCCTTGTTTAACACCGATCTTGTCTGACAAGAAATGTAGTCTGAATTTTTCTCTAAGCATGATAAGAAAAATTTTAAAATCCAACAAAATCGATTTCCTAGTTCGTCAACAAAAAGAAATTAAAAAAGAAAGAAAAAATCAAAAAAAAAATTCTATTAATTCTATTAAGTTAGGTTTTGTTCGTCAAGGACAATCAAAAAATCCCTTCGGAGCTTGAGATTTGAAATTATCATAATTCTGGTCCAAAAAATAATTCAATTAAATTAATTAAAGTTAAATTTATTCAGCTTAAAATGTCAGATAGGCTTTTTTCCGGTGTAAAAGTCTGGATTGACAAAAATTTTATCCAAGGTACTAAGGGCGCCGGTGAACTGCTCACCAATTTGGAAAAGTCAAGCATTCAGACCATAATTGAGCAATTGCCAGTTGAAAATGGCATTTTTTGGACAAGAAAATCGTCGAATTCAAAAGAACTGTGTCAACAAGAAACGCAGCACGATCACTTGATCGTCAAAATAGATCTGGACAATTTTATTGAAAAATTGAGCTCGGAGAAATTTTGCGATTTGATTAATTTTGTTAAATGGTCAAAGAAAAGCGCCCAAGTGACTCAGATGACTTTGATGGTGCCAGGATTTAAGTCTTTTCAAAAGTAATTGCTTTTTTTCTACTTTTTCTCCAAGAGCCAAGAATAAATAAATAAAAATTCACTTTGGTCAAGGAGTGTTAAAAATGTCGAGACCAAAGAGTTTGTTAAGGCATCAAAAAAATCAAAAATAAATAAATGGGAGCTGAACAATGCGCTACTGAGTTTGGAGCTTGTGGAAAACTGCTGCATTCGCTCGTACGACACTTCCGATGAGCTGAGAGATTTGATTCTCAGCTACACAAAATCGGTCGGCGAGTACTTGTCAAAAATTGAAGGAGCTGATAATTTGATGTTTTGCGACAAATCAATTGAAAAATCTCAGGCTAAAGTGAGCAAAGACGGCCAAGGTCTCATCAATTTGTGGAAAGATATACTCGAGTCGTTTCCCTTGGTTTCATCGGACCAGGCCCAAGCCATTTGTTCACAGTATCCGTCGCCTTTGCTGCTCAAAAAGGCCTACGAACAAACCGGTAATCCATTGCTGCTAGCTGATATTCAGGTAAGACGTGGAGCCGGGGTGTTGAGCAGTGTGAGACGAATTGGTCCTGAGTTATCGCAGAAAATTCACAAATTTTTAACTTTAGCTTCGCCAAATGAACTAATTGTAAACAATTAATTAATTAATTAATTTTTTTTTTATTTAGAAAATGATTCAATTTAATGATTTGAATAAAGTTTTATTTAGTTTTTTGATTATTTTATTTGTTTATTGTGTCAAAAAGTATTTTAGTGTGAACAAGAAAGAGTGTGTTGTTGGCGAAAAAAAGAGCCAGGCTGATTTTATGGACTTGCAGCTGCAACGAGAAAGTATGCTGCAGCAAAAGCTTTCCCAAGTCAAAGACGAGAAAATTCCGCAGCTAAAATTGTCCTCTCAAATCAACAAAAACCTAAGCTCGGAGGAAAAAGAGAAGGAGAAAGAGCTGCGACAAAAACAGTTGGAACATATTTTCGAGCTGCTCAAGCATCAGGATTTGAAAGTGACGTCCGATGAGGATTTCAAGTTTAGTGTTCTTAAAGATAACGATTGTAGCTATGAGGAAAAAGAAGTCGAGCTTAAAAATGTCTTCGATTCACAGCTTAGATTGTATGGACTGTGATTATGTATGTGATTGTATGAATGTAGTCATTTTGATAACTAATTAAAAATAAAAAATCATTTAAATTTAAATTTTAAAAATATATTTTCTTTTTTAATTATGACTAAGGTATTTTGCTGTTTTTATTTGTTTGTAATCGTGGTCAAATTTAAATGGCAACATTTTTTTTTATTTTAAAACATTTTTCAATAATAATTTAAGTAAAAAAAGATAAAAAAAAAACTGGCTTTTGGTAACTGGTTATTAATAAAAAATCAAACAGGAGGATAAATTCATGATATCTCTTTTAATAAAATTTAATTATTTGACAGTTTTTACGGTTATCTTTTTTTAAAGAATTGAAATATCTTTGATGAACTTTTTTATTTATGTCGAAATTTTGGTAGCACATTTTAAGAGAATTTTCGGACAGATTTCCTTGAATTTTAAAACAAATAGTTAATTTTCAATTATTTAGTTCGATTTTCTTTTTTGATTTTAAAAAATTAAAATAAAGAATAAAACAAAGAATCTAATCACTCATTTCGTACATTAAAGATTTTTCTTTCTTTTTAAGTTGCAACACCAGCAATATTTATTCTATATTGTTTGAAATTTAATTTGAAATAAAAAAACTAATAAAAAACCTTTTATTTTAATTAAAAGTAATCATGAAATTTTTTAAAGACCGAAATTCTTAATAATGGTAACAAAAAAAATTCATAAATTTTTATTTGAATTGAAAAGCTCATTTTATATTCTTAATGGCTTGATTTTTATTTGTTTTTCACTGCCTTGCTTACTCTGTTGTGCCACTTTAAGTCTTATTTAGATTTGTATCCTAAAATGTTTCTTTTTTCCATTTTTGTTTGATCAGATTTTCAGAAATGAATCATTTTATTATCGTTGTCACATATCGTGCCTAATTGTAGTCCTACATTGTTAGTATAAAAAATGAACATTATCGACCTATAATAGAGTCAAAACATAGAAGTACATCACAAGATAAATATTACCAAGAAGACAGAAATTTACTCAAAATGAATGTTCTTTTCCTTTCTGTTAAAAAATCTTTCTTTCATATTAAAAAAAATTTGGACAAAAACCATTTTTTAACATTTTGTTCTAGTATGAAATTGATCTTTTTAAGTTTTTTAAATGTTTTTAATTTTCAGTAACAAAATACTATAGATGATACATTTATTTAGAGAGTCAATGTAAAGTAATAGTATAGCGGGGTAAAGCTCAGCTGTGAGCTATGGCAAAGACAATGTTCGATTATTTTTCAGAATCTTGATGACTTGTCTTTTTTAATGGATTTTTAAGTAAAAGCAAGCTACTATTTTATGTTTTATTTTTTTCAAATAAGGTAATTTATAAAAGAGTCCCACTAACTAAATTGACGCTCCAAGCATTGAAAAAGACGTTCTATCTATATTCTTCAAATAAAGTATTTTATAAAAGAGTCCTTATAATTAAATTACTTAGTTTTAGCAGCAGTATATTTTAAAAGTATACAATCAATCTTAAACCGAATTTTATTAATCGGCAAGTCTCTGTAAAAATTTTATGCATACAGAATAATACAAAATATATAACAATCTTTTTATTTTCAGTTAAGATAATATTATAGCATGATCATGAAAATTTAATTCAAAGTCAGACTTTGAATCAATATTTTAGCACAAAACGGCTTAAACTTTTTGAGGGTGAAACATTTTTATTTTTGAGATGACAAAAAAAAAACAACAAATTTAATCTTATTTTTCTGATTTGAAGAATTTATTATGTTATTAATTTATTTATCGCCCATTTTTTATATTTATTTTATCCATGAGAACTTTAAGTCTGATAAAACCCTAAAAAATAAAATGAAATGTCATATTTTGGGGAGCATCTTTTTTCAAATTTAAAGTTAAAAAGACTATTTTTTAAATTTTATTAAAAAAAGATTCTAATTTATTGAAGTAAACTTTGTTAAATACACAATTAATAATGACATTAAAAAATAAAGCACAAAAAATCATTCGGTTATTACAAAAATAGAGAAATAAGTAGAATTCACATTTAGAATATTTAGAAACAAGTGAATGGAAAATGATGCGCCGCGGGTCGTCGTTCGATCAAAAAAAAAAAAAAAAAAAAAAAAGATAGTAAGTATATTATTTTTTTTTAAATTCACTAAATAAATTTTACTTTAATTCTCTTTTTTTTTCTTTCTTATCCAAATAAAAAATAAACAAATATTAACATTTAATAATTCTAATGCTCTCATTTAAATATCTGTATTTTGAATAGTTCTAGTTGGATTAAGAGAGCTCATTGATGAACTTGACGGATTATTTGTTATATTCGAGAAAGACGAGGTATTTGTTGATATTGTGTTGGTAGCGTTTATAAGTGGTGACGTAGAGCGTACAGGTGGTGACGGTGAGTCGCACTTGCTCCCAATAACTAGTACTTTCGAAGAAGAAGACGAAGAACCAGTGGCAAGAAAATTATTATTCGATGAAAAAGTGGTCGAGTTTGTGCCAAGGCTAATTTGTGTTAGACTTGAAGTTACATTTGAAGTCGAGTCACTCGATTCTGATATGTCGTTGTACTCTTTGCTTCGCCAGTCCGGATTGATGAACGAAAAATCTCTAAACTCGTCCTGATTTATTGCTTTCACTATCATTGGATCCACTGGTGTCAACGTTGGCTCTTCCGAGGTAAAATCTTTATCAAAATTAGCCGTGTCTCTTTCGTCTTTCTGTAAGTTGAAAAAAAAAAATTTATTTTCTCTCTTTTAATTGTTATTTTATTTTGTTACTATTTTTGGTTTGAACGGTGGTCTGATTTGTCTTGCTTCAAGAGCAGTCCAATCTATTTTGGTGAAAAAAAATGCGTGACGCTTTATTGCTTCTTCGCCACCATTGGCAGCCACACAGCCCAGTCGTTTGTTTGGATTTTTGGTCATAAACTTTGAGAATAAAAATTATCTAATTACTACTTTTTAGTTAAAAAAAAAAAAATACTCACAGCTTTTAGAATGGAAACAGCGTCTTTGGTCAACCAAATTGGATAGAGTACTTCGTCATGAAGAATGGACTCGAACAGATCGTCTTCATTGTCAGCCTCAAAGGGAGGCTGTCCAGCCATCATTTCATACATTAATACACCCAGTGCCCACCAATCGACGCCAAAACCATAATCTAGTTCTTGTCTTTTTTTTTTTTGAATAATTAGACAAACATTAATTAGAGTTTTTTGTTTATTTTTTTTAATGTTGTTAAAAGAAAATTTTTTAAATTATTTGTTAAATTTGATTTTATTAGAAGAAAATAATTTGATTCCTTTTCTTATTATTATTTATTCATATTCAACTAACTAATTTATTAAAAGTTAACAAAATTAGATTTTTTTTTCATTTTTTACCACTCTTTTCCAATCAAATTTTGCTTGATAACGTCATTTCAATAATAAAAAATTTTTTTAAAATTTATTTTATGTAATTTTCCATTTATTTTATCTTAATTAATGTCGAAATGTTTTTAATTAAATTAAAAATACTTAATTAAATAATTTTAGACTCTTGATAAAGTCCGAAGAAGAGGCGAAACCGGTCGAGTACCTATTTTTTACAAAAAAAATTTTATTTTTAAAATAAAAATTTTCGAAGAAATTGAAAAATTTTTTTGTTTGTTTTTATTCTTATGATCTCAATTCTCTGCACTTTGGTTTTCATACATTTTAAAAACGTCATTAAAACAGTTACCACAAAATTTAAATATTAAAAGATAAATTAATACCAGATTTAATAGAAATCTACTTTTTTAAATTTGCCATTGTTTAAAAATGAAAATTTTAATTTAAAAAACAAACTAAATAAATAAAAAGTACCTGAATTATTTTTGCGAATTTAAAATAGAAAATTTTTTAAAAATTATTTTTTTCTAAAGTTTGATCCCCGAAAATAAAGTATGAATTATGTGTACTCTTTTAAAAATAGTTTCTGACAAATGTAAGTAGAGCAAATTATAAATCAAAATCGATCCAACAAAAGATTGATAAAGGTTTTCTAAAATTTTATAAACTACTGCCTATTTTTTGCTTGAAAAAATATTAAATAATACTTTACTACAAATTACAACGTTCTTTCATTTGATGTATCATTGAATTTTAAATTACAACGACTAGTAGATTAAAAAATAGATTTAATTTTATAGATAAAAAATTTCAATTTGAATTCACAAAAATTATAAAAAGTTAAAAAATTTGAGGTACTTTGAAGTTAAAATAGTTTCATTTTATAGTAAAAAGTGTGATTGTCAATGAATTAAAAAAAGTAGATTTCTATTAAATTTGGTGTTAATTCATACTATTATGTTTAATCCTAATTATAAATTGGGATATTTTATTTAAATTTTGTGGAAACGATCGATTTTTGTCATTGTAAAATGTGAGCATTCTAAGGAATTTTTTGCAGAGGCTGAAATTTGGTGAAGCATTAAATTTTTCTCTTATGTTTTCATTATTGATTATTAATGTTATTTTTGTCTTTTATCTAGAATCAATTTATGGCTTCAAGAAACAAAAGTTTTTCACTATTGTTCTAAAATACACAATGCCAATTAAAAGAGATGAAAATTATTATTAAAAATCTTTAAATTATATTTTTTTAATTGTTAATGAAAAATTTTGCACAAAAGACTTAAAAATAAATAGTAATAAAAGCATTAATATATTTTTATTTATGTAAAATAGAATTAAATAATGTTTATCGCTTTTCAATATTGGCTAATATTTTCTGATTTTTGATTGTTAATTTTTTTAATAAATTAATAGAAGCTCATTGGAACTTTAATAATCAATTGACTCAAAACCATTAGATTTGTATAAGCATCTAAACTAATTATTATTTCGAATTTTTTCAAGACATATTTTAATTTTCTGATCAAATCTTAATAACCATGATAAATTGAATTAGTTTTTGATTTATAAAAAATTAATGCGGAGAAACATTTTTATGTAAAGCAAAAGGTGGATAACACCATAACCAAGCATATGCAAACTTTTTGAAGACTTTTGTAGATAAAAAATTCGGTTTAAGATTGAATTATGATTTTTTAATTCAATTTTTTAATCAATAAACACTATAAACCTTTTTTGGAATAATAATATCTGATCATTTACTTCAATTTACCATTTATCTAGTTTTATCTATTTATTCAAAAACTTAGATTGATCACGTATGCTCACTTAGTTTCCAGCTTGAAGAGAAGTGAAGCGAAGTCTTTGGGACAAGCTAAATAGAAGAGAATCAAATGCCACTGTTTAATTAGCGATTGATATAAAATTAATTTTTTTAATTGATTATAAAAGATTTTTTAAAAATGAAATTTTTTTTTTTCAAGAGTCAATTTTAGCTCAAAATATTTTTTATTGATACGATCTGTCTTCTTTTATGAAACTTACTGTGACAAAATAGACAAAAAACAAGATTTGCCGCAAAATAAAAAAATCTTTGGTCTGATCTTTTTGAACCACGTATTCCGGATTTTCTGACTAAATTTTCATTATCTCAAAACACACTGAATATGTTTAATTTAAAAAAAAAAAGAAATGATTTGAAAATTCAGATTTGGATAAATGTCAGATTAATTCTTTGTTATTTATGTTGATAATATCAAAAAAAAAATGCTATAATTGTGCTGGATTCTTTAATACTAAAATTTTAATCAGCATCTGCAATTTGAACAGTTACATAATAATCATTTTTTGCCTAGGGTTTTTTGTCTTTGTTTAATTTTTATTTGATTAATTTTTATTTTTCTCAAAAATCCAATGTTCCAGGCTAATCATGTGTATACTAATGTATTTAGTGAGGCATATAAAATCTTTTTTTTCCCTTCCTTAAAATTTTCTTTTAATTTAGTTTATTATTCGCCAAAATGGATTTTTTTTCTCTTGTCATTTTTAAGCTAATACGAAAAAAAAAACTAAAATTCTGTGTAATTTTGGAACATTTTTTTTTGTTTTGATTTCATATTTGAAACTAAAAAATAACTTAAAAATATGTTTAAAAATAAAATTTAAAATTGAAATTTGAGCCTTTTGACTTAAAAATTTTATTTTTGTTATCTTATTAATTTTGAAAGTAAAAATTCACTTAAATATTGGAACAAAAAATTTACATGTTTATACTATATAAAAAATGATCCACAATATAAAAAATTTAATAGATAAAATAACTTAATAATAACATAAATATCATGGATAAAAAAAAAAAAAAATGCTAGATATTATTTATTTATTCATATTCGTGCCAATTGTGGCGATGTCGCAAAAAATAAAGAATAAAAAACAAAAATTGTATATGGTTACACAGCCTAAATGTATTTAATGTAAATTCGGTGACGTAATTTGAAAAACCGAAATATATCAGTCGTTTTATTTTTTTTTTTTTAAACAACCAGCATATTCTTGTAGATCTTGAAGAGAGCAATCCAAATATATATATGAAATATTTTTAAAAAATTTTTAAACCTTTTTTTTTTTAATTCAAAGTTTTTTTGTCGGCTAATTCGGTAGAATTTTTCAAATTAGTAATTATGCTTGACAATTTTTGATCGGATGACGTAGCAAGTTTGAACGGACTTTATTTGCTTATCGTTTTCTGCAGGTATTAATTAGTAGAAAATAATTTTACTAGAATTTTAAGATAACCGATGGGTCCGTTGTCTAATGTTGTTATTTTTTATGGTCAATGAGGTATCACCTCAATACCCAAAAATCCCACCCATTTACCCCTAAAAATAAAATATTTAACTTAATTAGGCTTAAAAGACAAAAATGATCACATTGACACCGTTTTTTGTGAAAAATTTAAAATTTTGTTTCTCAAAAAAGTTTTTTTTTTTTTTTACAAAAATAATTTGATTTTATTTGATAAAAATATTCGTTCTGTATTATCAAAAATAGTTAATATATTAAAAAAATGAATCAGAATAAACAAAAAGAAGTTAAAAAAAAAAAGTATTGGGTTTGTTTTGAATGTTTGCCTAAAAAGTTTATAAATAACAAAGGGTTAGAGTTTCACTATAATGAATGTCTCGACTAATCTTTTAAACTAAAAAAAATATTTTCATCTATCATTTAATAAAGATATCTTGTTGATTTTATATTTTTCTCTGGTATAATAATTATTTTATAAGAATATTATAATAAGAAAAAAAAATATTTTTTGTTAATTTTTAAAAAGTGAGAATTTGAGTGTCTTGATTCGAAAAAAAAAAATTTATTGTGTTAAATTTTGAACTTTTAAAGCTGAGCCTGTTGATTTGAAAGTTGAATTGAAAGAAAAAAAAATAAATATTAAACTTACAAAATCTCAGGTGCAATGTAGTCAGGTGTGCCGCAAAAAGTAGAGGTGAGCTTTGAGTCATGCATTCCTTCTTTGCACATGCCAAAGTCGGCCAATTTGCAATGGCCTTCACTGTCCAACAAAATATTGTCCAACTTGAGATCGCGGTAAATAATTCCGTTCTTGTGCAAAAACATGAGAGCAAGTGTTACTTGGGCCGAATAGAAACGAGCTCGATTCTCGTCGAATTTTCTCGACCGCTGTATCTGAAACATCAAATCGCCGCCGTTTATGAACTCCATGACAAAAAAAAGTCTGTCCTTGGTCTGAAAGCTTGAGTGCAACGCGGTCAAATAGGGATGCTTGGCCGACAAGGCAAGTATGCGCCGTTCGGTCAGTGTACACTCGACGTCATCGTCTTGTATGATCACGTCTTTCTTCAGCACTTTAATAGCAAACAGTTGTCCACTTGACTTTTGTTCGGCCAACATCACTTTGCCAAAGCTGCCTTTGCCCAACACTTTAACAAAGTTAAAGTCTTCAATGGACACTTTGTGTTTGTGATGCAGGTGAGTGTGTGCTGCGCTGTTGCTGCTGCTGTTGCTGCTGCTGTTGCTGCTGTTGTTGCTGCTGTTGTTGATTTCGTGTTTGGTTTTGGCGGATCGGTTGTCTTTGGCTGTCACTGAGGACGACGTTGACGACGACAACTGATTGCTTGATTTGATGTCGAGATGTTGTCTGGACGACCTTGATTGTTGATTCGAGGTCAAGGTCGAAGTAGTGGTGGTGGTGGTGGTGGTGGTGGTGGCCTCGGAGATGCCCACCTCTTGCAGCAGCATGGCTATTTGCTTTGGATTGATGCCGCAATTGTTGGCCACATTTTTGTGACATCTCTTGTGCACATTCATTTTGCATTCTTCGCACTGCAGACCTTGTCGCCACGCGCCCCACAACAACGAGCCACAGTGGTCGCAGAACGTGAACAACTTGAACGTGTGCACCATGAATCTGTGCGGCACATTTATGTTAAAGCGTTTGTCTGCAGTGAGCACGGCCTCGGTGTTCTTGACGCCTGGACACTTGGTGATGACGTGTGCACGACACCGCTTGTGTATGACACACGTGCACACCTGACACTGATAGCCCTGTGTGTTAAACACGCCCCAGATAAAATCGCGACAAATCGAGCAAAATGTCGGCTGCCGAAAATAAGTGGCCATGAACTTGTGGCCGTATATCTGATGAATTTTGCGTCGCATGGCAACGCGACGTCTGTTAAATGCCTGAGTATTTTGTTTGAACATTTTTAGATGAGGCGGCGACGACGACGACGACGTTGACGACGCAACTGCCATCGACATTGACATTGAGATGGACGTCGACTGACTGCAACCAAAATCTGTTTGTTGGTCGCGTTGGACGTTGAAAGTGCCGCTCAAATGCACGCTCAGACGCAGCTTGCCGTTCGGCTCCAAATCGAGCCACAGATCATGGGTTTGCTCGGGCTCAAGGTCAACAAGCAGTATGTTGCAGTTGGCCACGAATTCGTCGGGCGGCAGTGCCGAATCGTGAAACACAGTCAAGTTGAGAGTGCAGCCACACTCGATCTCAAACTCAAATTGTTCGTTGTAAACTGGATTTTGATTTCGATATTTGGTGGTGGTGCGACCAATCGACACTGTGTCGTCAATGTCCAAGTGAACGTATGGCGACAGTTGAAAGGTAGACGGCTGAAAGATGCGAGTCGAATAGTCTGTGGCCTTGAGGCTCTCGGCCTCGATTATTTTCACTGTGGCACTGCCGCTAAATATGCTGACAACCATTCTTTCGCTTCTCTATTTGATCAGTGATTGATTGTGTCTGATTGTGTCTGATTGTGTCTGATTGTGTCTGATTGTGTCTGATTGTGTTTGTTTGTTGAGTGTACGGACTTTGGTCTAGTTTAGCATTTTAAACAGACAAAATGTGAAAAAGCGAAAGCTATTGATGTTGATGCTCATTGTCTTTTTATTCATCCAAAGCTTGTCATTTATCCTATCCTCTAAAATAGTCTAAATAGAAAAAAATTTTTTTTTTTTTATCTTTTTACTATTTGTGTTGTTTATTTATTTAAAAAAAATTTTTTTTCATTTTTATAAAATTGGGTCCGGTTTGTTTTGGAGAGAAAAAAAAAGAAGAAAAAGAAGAAGTGAAATAATTAACAAAGGCTGCAAAATTGATCATAATTTGAAATATTTCAAATTGTTGTTGTTGTTGTTGTTGTTGTTGTTGCTGTTCGCCTTTTCTCAATGTATTCTTCTGCTTAAAATTATTATTTTTTTTAATACAAAAAAAAAAAATAGATAAGTTTGGAGATATTATAATTAGAGGAACAGGAGCGAGCAACCAGGTTGCTTCGCCATTTTGAATTTATCCAAATTCTATCAAGATTAGGCACAAATTGCAGCATCAGCATCATCAGCATCATCATCATCAGCAGCAGCAGCAGCAACAACTAAAACAACCAAAATAAAAAATCAAAATTAATTATCATAATAGGAAATCGGAGCCCAGAGCAACAGCAAATAGGCACAAAAATCAATAATTTCTTTCTTTTTTTTTTTAATTCTCCATTTAGTCATCATCATCATAATCATCGATAATAAATATTTCTACTATTGAATTTTATGTTTGTTCGGTTAATCTTGTGAAATATATTATTATTATGTGATTAGAGCATTTTCCATTAAAATATTATTATCTCTTATAGTGCAAGCTTAGAGCTTAAAACTAATCGATTTCAAATTACACACCGATCTCGAGCAACAAAAATATTTACTCCGAGCCTACCAGGACTCGAACCTGGAATCTTCTGATTCGAAGTCAGACGCGTTATCCATTACGCTACAGGCCCCATACATCACAAATGAAATAAAATTCAAAAAATAATTTGTTTATTTTCTGTTTTATATTTTTGAAATAAATTTTATAATTTAAAATAAATTTTTCTTATCAAAAAAATAATTTAAAATTTAGATTACACCTTCAATCCTTAAAGTCAAGTACATGTGCTTTAAGTATCTGTTTTAAATCATTTTATGATATTTTTTTAACATTGGCTCAACAGTCAAATTGACGTTTTTTTTTTGCAAGTGGCTTATTATGTTCAAAGTTAAACTTTTTTTTCATTTTTCATTAATTTGTTGATAAGATTCAAAATTTTTTTTTTTAATTAGCAGTCAAAATTAAGTTTTCTCGATTAATAATCATCAAGTTGGTCATTAAACAAACATATAACTGGTTAAAACTTGATTTATTTTAATTAATTGTTGAATATTTATAATAAATTTAATTCAATCAATTAACAATAACATATAAATAAAATTTAAATCAAAATAAATCGCATTTATCCAAAAAATTTAATTGAATGTTTAGAACAATTGACTTTTATTTTAACTAAATAGTTAATAAAATTAAGTTTTTCTTAATATAAGTATTAAGATATGGTCGCATTTGTAGTTTCACTTGGTAGGTTATTCCAAATCGGTACTATTCTGTTCGAGAAAAACATGACGTCGACAAGGCACGTCATGTATCATCATTTTATATCATCATTTATTTTATATAATCCATTAAATAAATTTTAATTTATATTTATTTTCAAATAAAAATTTAAATATTTTTATTAAGATTTTTTAAACATTTTTATTTATTTAAAAAAATTATTACTTGAAACTATTTTTCTTCAAAAAATTACGTTAAAAAAATAACTAGAGGTAAAAAAAATGAAAATTTAATCAACATATTATTATATATAAATGCATTTTTTAAAATTTTATCATTAAATTTTTATCTATTCTATATTGACTAAAGGCAAAGCAGAAATTAAGATAATAGAAAAAAAAAGATCTACATTGGTCTTTAGTACGTATTATTTTATGTTAACCTAAATGAAATTGAACATCATTTAAAAATAATCTCTGAAATAATTTTTACACACGAGAATAAAGTTTCATTTGAAAAAAATATTCTTTATTCAAAAAACTGATTATCATCAATGATAAAAGTTAAATGACATTTGCCCACTGTTTGACATTGAAATGTTTTTATTCATTAAATATTAATCAATATTTTGAAATACAAAATTTAACTTTGATTCTCTTTAATATATTTAAATCAATTAAATATCAAAATATCATCTGAAGCGTTTGTTTGAGCCATACTTTGAATAACTTAATTTGGATTTTAATTTTGTCTTTAAAGTTTTCAAACAAAGATTCTTGAAGAATCAATTAGAAAATGGATTTGTGAAATTATGTTTATGTTTTCAATACAAAAAGAAAAAGCTTATATAATTTTGGCTGAAACAAAAAAATTTTGTTTAGCATATAAAGAAAAGTAAAACAATTCTTGTTTTACTTACTGCCTGCTGAAATCTGTCAAATTTTAGCAATTTTTGCGACATTGAATACTATTTAATTGCAGAAAAATCTAAATATTTGGCCTTCACAAAAACTGCTTTTTCTCTGAAAAAAAATTTTTCTTAGTTCGTTTTTAACAATAATACTTTTTTGCGATGATCATTTATTTTTTTTAGGCAAAATGTGAAAAATTTTACATTTTCACATTTTCACATTTTTAAATTTTTATTTTTATAAATCTTTGTTATTTCAAAAAGTTTACATTTTGGGTTTTATAAGTAAATTTTTTTTTAATTCTGTGAAATATCGCAAAAAAATATTAGAAAATATGAATATGTAAAAATTACAAATTATTTACATTTGCCCGGCAAATGTTATTTACGATTACATAAGAATAAAAGCTTTATTCCTATGTAATCGTAAATAACCGAAAATAGAAACCTCTTTTTACTTTTCAAACTAATAAAATATTAATAAAAAAAAACATCATTTTTATTTGTTTCGTTATTGTTGAATATAAATTGTACATGGCGATGTTCATTTGGGCTTTGGTCAATGGTGGAAATAGTATTCAAATAGTCATCACTTGTCACTGTATCATAGTAGTCATTAGAAAAAATATTTGACTCTGGTTGCACATTTGGCGAGTAGTCACACTTTTCAATGTCAATTTTAAGACATTCGTCATCTATTTCCTCATTTTCCTCAATTCTGTTTAAACTGACAACGTCAAAATCTGTTTTGTCTTCTTGTTGATCGAAAGCCTTGTTTTCTTGTAAATACTGCTCAAAATAGGCCTTTAAATTGACACTTGTCTTACACTTGCTTCTGCGCCGGGCCATCTCTTCCAATTTGTCCTCTTGATAGTTTATTTTTATCCTAAGACCTTGTTTGATTAGTTTTCTATTCAATTTTTGCTCGCGGCTGATTTTGTTCCGTGACTTGAGCTGAATTTTTCTTGCACTCAAATAGCGACGTATGGTCAAGTTTATCTTGTCTTCGATCATGTTTATGACTTCTTTGCGAATATTTTCCGCATTTGTCCTAAAATAGTCCAGAACGAGAGTTATTATCAAAGAAATGTATGCCATGCCAAGGTACATCCACAAATACAATGTGAAACGGTACGCATTCATCCATGCAGACGATGACAATTTAAAATTGGAGCCTGCGACCAAGTCTCCAAAGCCAATGGTGAACAAAGTAACAAAAATGTAATACAATGCATCAATGTAGTTCCAATTCTCAAGGCGCATAATCACAAATCCCGGTACCAACAAAAATATAATTGTACCCGATATCACCGAGAAAATAATCTTAATATATTTTATTTAAATTATTTAATAAAAAGTTATTTAATAAATAAGTTTTTTTTTTCTGACAAAGAGATTTAAATGAAAATACAGAATTAAATAATTTAGACAGGAATAAGTTTTGTTATCGGCTCAAAATTACTTGAATAATGATAAAAATTTTTTTATTATTTGACAATTTTTTGATCGGTTTGAGCAAGTAAGCCGATCCTTTTTTGAGTATTTCGCCAATTTTGGCCAAAAAAACAATATTTATGGGTATTCCGATGAAAGCAACCATTATGGTGAATATTTTGCCAGTGTCCGTACTTGGAGTCAAATTGCCATAGCCTTTTTGAACGTGCAATTGAATTTTTCAAATTAAATTTGAATTGACAGTACCTATGGTAGTAATAGTGGTTATGACAAAAAATATGCTATCCGACAAAGAAGGTCTTGTGTAGCTGCAATTGTTAAAAAAATGAAGTTGACTGATTTCGTGGCTACATATTGGAATGAGTGAATACAGATAACCACCGAAAACAATAAGTCCAACTTCAATTGCAACTAGAGTCAAAAGAATTTTGTTTATTTTCATTTTTAGTGTTTGATTTTTGTTTAAATAAATTTTAAAGTCTATTTAAATAAAATTTTTTGCCGAAAATGTTATCTTATATGAAAGAAAAAGGTCATTTAAATTTATGTAATTTGATCAAAAGTAAAGAACGCTTGAGCTAAAATTGCTCATTATTTTGTAAGCTAACATTTTAAATGTAAGACTGAAACAAATTTTAATTAAGACTTGTTCAAATTTCTCAAGCGATATTTGAAGACAACTTTTCTTAATTCAAAAATAGACAAGTTATTTTTTTAATTTTAATTCATTTATGATGTATGGGGCCTGTAGCGTAATGGATAACGCGTCTGACTTCGAATCAGAAGATTCCAGGTTCGAGTCCTGGTAGGCTCGAAATTTTTTTCTCAACCTTTTTTTTATTTATTTTCTCTTTGCATGTCTGTATCGAGCCAGATACATATTTAAATAAAAATTTAAAACAAAATTTAAAATTAAAGCTCAAATAAAATTTGCTAAAAATAAAGTAAGAAAATACCAAATTTTAGATTGAATGTATTTGCTGGTTTGGGAAAAGAAGATATTCTGTATATTTTAGACATCATACAAACAAATCAACCAATTCTGTTCTCATCCATCAATATGGCATCGATCATGGAACAGAATTAACAAGTCCTTTCTTTAATATGTGAATATGTATAGTAATTCAGGGCTGAACCGTTAATGGGGTAAAACCGTGAATTCTTCTTTGAATGGCTATTACTTTTCTTTGAAAAAAAAATTTTTTCTATTAAATAAAAAAAAAGAATATAAAGAATGTCTTTGTTAATAACGATGACGAATAAAAAAAAATTTTTTTTTTTTTTTTATTTCATTTAAACGACTAATCTTCGCTACTTAAATGCCGATCCTCAAAAAAAACTTTCTTGATAATTGGTAAAAATTTGAACAAAGAACACTATTATATGTATTTTTTGATGCTGATTACGAATTTCGTATTGAAAAATTCAAAAACTTAACCGATTTTCTGTTATTACAAAATAAAATAAGCTTAAGAAAAAAATGGGATTGGGGTTAAACCGTTAATTTCATTTATTGCAATAAATAGTGTGAATTTTCTATTTGATAGATATTTAAAAAAAAAAACTTTTTAAAAATGCCAAGAAGTAACTTCCAAAAAACCCAAAAAGCTAATAGCGAAGAAGCTTTACAAATAGCCATTGCCGAAATTGAAGCTAAAAAGCGTTCTTTTATTTTAAATAAAGTTTTTTTTTTAATTAAAGATAATATTCTCTTTTATTATTTTATATTTTTTTCGAAAAAAAAATAAATCTCACAACTAATTAGCGATCAAATAAAAGAATTCACGGTTTTACCCCGTTTGACTATATCATTTTATAGTTCATCAATTAAATTAACTGCCGAATTTTAACTGTACATTTGTTGTTTTACATGAGTTTTATTTAAAATAACTTAATTGAAATTGTTTCGATAAACCATAAACGTTGAATTAAATTCAGAATAATAAAAGAACCGTGTTCTTTTATTATAATGAAATAAAGTTAGATTATTATTAAATGGGTATTTATATTGATTATTTGTTTGTCAAAAAATAATGATTTATTTTTGTCAAAATTATTACTAAAGAAATCAAAAATGAGTACATACGAATTAAAGTTTCAAACGTTTTATTGATTAAAAATTATTGATTTGAGAATTAAATCTAATTGTACAATAATTGTTATTAAAATATAAAGTAAGAATTGTCAGACATATCGTAAATTGCTACAAAAATATAAATTATAAATTATAAACTAGTTATATGATTAAACAAGATAGAGACTAGCTCTCGCGTTTTGGCTGTTGGATTCGTTGCGAAGTTTTCGAAGGAACTTCTGTAAGAAGCTGTTGTGATAAGCAGCCTTGTTTGCTTTTCTTGTTTGGAAAGGGAAGCGTGCTTTCAAGCGAAGGTTGCGTGGTAGACATGACGTGATGGGATGGTTTGGGTCAGCCAGAATTCTATTGAGTGTTTGTTCGCAGACATGGTCTATAAACTCGGCTATTGGGAGGAGTTTGTAGGAGTCAGCAGTCTGATCATCGATTCCCATGATTCGCCATAAACGGGAGTTGAAAGCGTTCATCTCACACTTGGCAGCAGCAGAGGTTGAAGTAAGCATTACGGCGCTGTACGTAAAGTGGCTGAGACAATATGCTCGGTATACACAAATGAGCATCGGCGTAGACCAGCCATTGATTTTAAGCTGCTTGAGCAAGAACTCGACAGGGCTGTCAATTGAGCGTACACGTCTCCATTGGAGATCGAGGTCGAGCGAGTCAGAAAGCTCAAAGCCGAGATACTTATAGGACTTGACTGTCTCAAGCATTTGGCCGAGCAGATAAACAGGAGGAACACTTGAGCCGAGTACGCGAGGGGGATTAATGAAGATCATTTTGCACTTGCCCACGTTTAAGCGCATCTTATTATCAACACACCAGCGTTGAACGGCATCAACTATCTCTTGAGGGACTTTGCCAAATGTGTTTCCTACAATGTAGGCTAGGATATCGTCGGCGTACTTTAGTAACTCAACTCCAAAAGGCAGGTACTCATTGATGTCGAGTATGAAGAGGAGGAATAGGATAGGTCCAAGGACACTGCCCTGAATAACACCAGCACGTACATCTCGCCATTTTGTTGCCTTACCTCTGTAGACAACTCGTTGCTTACGATGTGACAGCCAAGT
Source organism: Brachionus asplanchnoidis (assembly GCA_025491095.1). Lineage (NCBI taxonomy): Eukaryota > Metazoa > Rotifera > Eurotatoria > Ploima > Brachionidae > Brachionus > Brachionus asplanchnoidis. The sequence goes on from JAILYF010000077.1 coordinate 255,213, forward strand.
TGCAATCCAAGTGATTAGCCATTGAGGAAGCATAGACTCGATCTTGATAATGAGTCGCTCATGGTCAACTAAGTCGAATGCCTTGGCGAAGTCGAAGAAAATTCCTATCACCTTCTGGTTCCCACTGTCTATAGCTTTTCCCCATTCATTTAATACCATAATCAATGCATCGGTGGTGCTTCTACCAGTTAAGAAGCCAAATTGCTTGTTAGTAAGAAGCCTTACACGAACAAGGCGCAATATCTGCTTGGTGATAATGCGCTCCATGATCTTACATGGTGTTGAAGTGATGGCAATTGGTCGCATGTCGCTAGGTGTAGCTGGATTCTGCACTTTCGGGATTGGCGTGATGTTACCAAGTCGCCATTCGTCAATGACAATACCTTTGTTTACGCAATGGTTAAAGATGGTAACTAAAGGTGAAACTAATTCGAGTCTTGCTGAGTAAAGTAGCTTTCCTGAGATGCCATCTGGGCCAGCCGAGGTTGACTTCACGTTGCGAAGTTGTTCGCCTACGTTGGTAAAGTTGAAAACCGGAACGTCGGGTGGCAAGGCATCGCGACGAATAAAGCGTGATAAGTTAGCTTGAGTCACTCCTTGCCAAACAGTATCCGAGAACTGCTCGTTTAGTCGTTCGCCATACTCAGGATCCGGTGGGAGAGTGGTTGGTGGCTTGCGCAACTTGTTTGCATGTTCCCACATGCCGGCTTTACTCCTCGTATACTTCTCGCGGTAGAAAGTAGCTTTGCGGGTGGCGATTAAACCTACAATGCGAAGAGCAAGTTGATCACGCAGGTTGTGTTCACCTGCAGAGTGTAGACGCTGGCGTTCACGGATCAGCTGCTTGATTTCGAGATTCATCCACTCTTGGTCACCCTTAGTCTTAACGATTCGCAATGGCTGGTGAAGGTCTTGTGCGTTACGAATGGCTTGCATGAATCGGTTGATGGAGCTGTGCGGGTCTGTTTCAATGTCAGCGAGAAGGGCATTGGTGTCAAGCTGTCGTATTGCAGCAACTGTGTCGCGAAGTTGACCTGATCGGATTAAAATTTTTCGTCCGGAAGGTCTGGTTGCCGAATAAAGGTGTTTTGGGGCAACGGCCAGGACGATTCGGTGATCGCTGCAGCTCGGTTCGTTGTTTTCCGAGTTTGTACTAGCCTCGTCAGCTAAGTTGAAATACTGGGATGAGCTGGTTGGTGGACCGAGTGGGTTACGTGTCTCGGAGATGTAACAGTCAGGGGCATTTGAGAGAATTATGTCGAGGCATTTTGCAGCTCTAGTTGGTTCACGATTGATTTGACGTAAGTAGAACTTGGTGCAAAGTGGTCGAACGTCTGCTCCATTGAAATCACCAGCCACGAATAAAAGAGGCTTGCTGTTGCTCGAGCACTTAGTCACTGGTTCTTCAAGGGCATGACACAATTGACTGATCGAGCTACGAAGACGCGATACATTAAATTCTGGAATGTAAACGGCTACAGCAAGTACGCAGGAATAGCCTCTTGGAAGACGATGTGGTCGGGTGCGAGTTATCGTGAATTCTAATAAGCCGAGTTTTTCCCGGCCTTCTTCTGTATGCCAGCCTTTAATGATTGGTGGTGTAGCAGGTAGTCTAGTTATGGACTCAGTATAATCAGTAAGTAGGTCGTTGTCGTTGCTGGTCGGGGATTCAGAGAGGCCAGAAATGATTATGTTTTGCTCTCGTTCTTGACGATCTTTATTTTCGGTGGCAATAAAGTTAACAAGTTGGTGTTGTTGCTGTTTTGATTCAGTGGATTGGCCGGCAATTATAGCTGCAAAGGAGACTGGGGTAGAAGTACCGGTTGAAGGGCTGGATTTTAGTTGTATCAGTTCATTTGCTTGCATTTCATTGACTTTTTTCAAATCGACAATTTCTTGTTTGAGTGTTGCGATTTCGTCGACCACTGATTTAAGTAGCGAGTGGTGCCATCTGACCACCTCAGAGTGGTTACCTTGCCCAAGAGATGGCCAATTGCTTGCAATTTCAATGATGTCTATTTTATCGGAGCTCATTATGCGCCAAAAGCAAACAGGAGTAATGTCAGAAACTGCGTGCTTAAAAATATTTTCACAATTGAATGTTCAAAAATACAGCAAAATTGAAACTTGCAATGTTTCAATTTTCAATATTCAGAATTAATATTGAATATCAGAAAAATTAAAAAACTGTTCAGCAAAAATTATTATTAAATAAATGCTTTCTTTGCTAATGCCACCTTTATACTCTTTCTTTTTTTTCGATCGGAACTGATTTATCTACCAATAGAGGAATGACTTTTTTTAATCTAATAGCCATATCAAATTTGGTCAAAAGGCAAAAAATAAATTTAAAAATCTTAAAAATTTAAACCTGACTTTGACTTTTAGAATTTCTTTTTTAACTACAGACGCTTAAACAGGGTATCAGAAATCTTATTAAAATCTTCTTTCGATTTCTTAGTCCATTGATGAGAAACTGTCCACATATGTATTAAAGGAAATTGTTGCTTCTAAAATAAAATAAATTTTACAATTAATATAAGATGGACCGCGATCAAACGACCATAAACAATATCAATTGCTGATTGCAGGAACTGGTATAAAGATAATCTATTTCGAAAAGTGCTTTGAAACTTTACAATTCCATTACTATTTTGCTCGTTTATGGCGTATATTGACCATTATTTTGCTGCACTTTTTTTGCATCTTCGACGTTGTCAAAAGTTTGAATTTTTCTTGTCTTCTTTTGAGATGAATGGGCTGTTTTCTCTATCTCTTCATCGTTTTCTTTTATTCTTTTGTAGTATTCAGATGCAAGCATTTTATATAATTTAAATTAAATCTTTTATTATTAAACAATTTTAAAAAATTAAACAATTTTTGACTCATTTATATAAATATTTAATATTTATTTCATTTAATTAAGTCAATACTAAGATTTATTAAAATTCTTAATGAATTTTTAATTTTACAATTTTTTTGTTATACACTTATTTGATTTATTTTTATCCCAATCAAATATATAACTACTTAGTAATTTTATTTAACACTCTTTTAATATTTTAAACATTCAACTTGTTTTTTTTAATACCCAAGTTGAATTTTTATTAAATAGCCAACTTTTTTTGATTAATGTTTAATTTATTACTATTCTTTGCTCTGCATATTTTTAAAAGACTAAGACTTTAACTGTAAAATATTTGTTTTCCACAAAAAAAGCAATTTTTCTAGTTCATTTAAAGATTTATTCAAATTATTTTTTTGAGATTCTTCTTTCTGTTGAAAAAAACTAAAATAAAAAAATCGTCAAAAAGTTAAGACAATATTTATTAGTATTAGGATTAGTCAAAATATTTATGGTTTTTATTTTTAATCGCTTTTAATTTATTTATTAATACAAAAACAGTGGAAAATATCTAATCTTCAAAATATTTAGTCGTTTATCAACAAGTAACTCCTTTCTTGTACCATTCAGGGCTTTTAGAGCTTAAAAATTCACTTCATTCAGCTTCAAATTGATCGTGATTTGTAAGATGCATTCATCTATGGAAGTGAACCATTGAGTCGAAAAAAATAAAAGTCAGATGGAGAACGATTTGAATTTCAAAGTTGATCAAGGAAAAGTTCAATTCCATCAAACTCGTCAAATATCCAATTGCTATACGCACTGTATTAGGTAAAGAGTTAAACTGGAACTTCGAGTATTTTTCTTTAAGAAGCCATAGTTGATGAGATATCATCAACTGCGATGGGTACAGGGAAACTACTTGATAATTCCACGGATTGCTACTGTTGCCGTAAGGCCGTTTAGTTATTATTTTTCATTATTCAAATTAATTAAATTTAAATTTCAGGTTAATAACTGGCAACGTTTTTTTTTTCAATTTAACTACAGTGCTGCTACGATACCTTGAATTCACCATATTTTACGTAAATTATGGTAAATTCACGATATTTTACCATATTTACCGTAAAATATGGTAATCAAAAAAAGGGTATTTTTCGTAAAATAACGATAATTATCGTAAAATACCGATAATTAATGTAAAATTCAGTGAAAAAAAATTTCCAAAATTTCTCGAAAAAAAAACGATTTTTATAAAAAAAAATTTTTTTTTGAAAAAAATTAAAATTTGATTGAATTTTTTGACGAAAATTGACGTAAATTTCGGTAAATTTTGTAAAAAAAAAGGTGAAAAATGATAAAAATTCAACAAAAAAGGAAAAAATGGATTTTTTTTATTACCGTATTCCCTCGTTCGATTATGCTGCACCATAAGCTAAGTTACCAGCTTTTGGACCATGCATCAAAGTGCATCTCACCCATGCTAAAAAATTCTTAATTTGATATTTTAATTTGCATGTCTTAGCTTGTGGTGCAGCATAATCGAACGAGGAAATACGGTATATTCTATTATTTTTTAAAAAATTATGAAAATTAATATTTTAATATGGTTCATATTAATTTATCCACAAATTTAATAAAAATAAGGACAAAATCAATTCAAACAGACATTAGTATGATAAAAACAAAAACATTTTTATTTTTTAATAGCAAATTTATTGTGAACAAGTTTGATGTTAATTGAACTTTTAAACTTATATTGGAATCAATTGATTTTAATATAACATAATGATTAGTATTGAAATTAATTTAATACTCAATAGTTTATTTTAGACCTATACTTTTTTTATCAATTGTCACAAAAAATCTATTTTAGTGACATGTTATTCAAAATTGAGCACTGCTTTTGAAAATAACGTAATTATCCGAATTTAGTGACATGTAATTAAATGTGAAAAAACTTAAAAATTATTAAAAATAGTTTCAGCTTTTATGAAATTATTTTTTAAATGGAAATTTACTTATTCTTTAAATCCGAACGTCATTAAAACCGGATGTATTTTAAAAAAAAGTTAACTTATTCATTTTTTAAGACATGAAATATAAATCGAACATTGCTTTTTTTTAAATCGATGCTCATTTTCTACTGAATTTGGATAATTACGTGACAAAAATTATCAAAAATCAAATAAAAAGAGCTGTTTTAAAAAAAGATATTCAATCAGAATTTAGTTATCTAAGATATGTTTAATCAATAAAAAATTTAATTTTTAATAATTTTTTTTTACTTTTTTAAGATGAATTATATCAGAGTTGTTTATTATTTTAATTAAATTTGTGGATAAATTTATATGAACCATTTTAAGATATTAATTTTCATAATTTTTTTAAAAAAATAGAATATAATAAAAAAAATCCATTTTTTCCTTTATTGTTGAATTTTTATCATTTTTCGCCTTTTTTTTTTACAAAATTTACCGAAATTTACGTCAATTTTCGTCAAAAAATTCAATCAAATTTTAATTTTTTTCATTTTTTCAAAAAAAAATAAATCAGTAAATTTTATAAAAATCGTTTTTTTTCGAGAAATTTTGGAAATTTTTTTTTTCACTGAATTTTACGATAATTATCGTTATTTTACGAAAAATACCCTTTTATTGATTACCATATTTAAAAAAAAATATCGTGAATTTACCATAATTTACGTAAAATATGGTAAATTCAACGTATCGTTGCAGCACTGTATAACAATAAAACTTTAAGTAAAAAAAACCCAAAAAGAACTTTAAATTCTTTAAAGGAAAAAATTTTGTCCAAGTTAGGCTTGCAATGTGCTTAACGAATTCAAGCCATTCAATTTAAACCATCACACCAAAATGTTTCTTTTAAATTTCTACAAAAATTTGAAATAAATAATTTTATGAAAAATATACAAGGATTGGTTTTGCAAATTTAAAAAAAAATCTTTAATGTAATAAATTAGTGATTGGATTGATTGATTTATACTTTATTTTATTTTTTCAAAATCAAAGAATGAAATAATTAAAAAATATCGAACTTTATTTGGTAAAAAATTCAAAAAAATCTCTTCGATAATCTCTTAAAATTTTTTGCCAAAATTTCGCCATAAGATAAAAAAGTAAATCAAAGATATTTCAATTTTTGACTAAAATAACTCGTTAAAACTATCAAACGATTTAATTTTATTAATGTAAAATATTTGATGATTTTCAAGAATCAAGATAAAATGTCATCTTTTACCTTGAAAAAAATTATTTTTTCATCATTCAAAAATTTTCTCATAACTTAAGAATCAAGTCAAAATTAATATTTGAATTTTTACCGTTCCATGCAGTCATTATCATGGCCACATGAGTTTATTTTCCGTTCCAGGTAGTAGTTATTGTGGCGGCTTAGTTTAAGTCAAGTTTAGCAAAATAAAAATCTAATTCCGGACTTAAATTTAGAAACAAAAAATTTTTAAATCAGGACTTGGACTTGACTTAAAACTTGTGACTTTTAAGCAACTCTTAAAAAATTTTAATGCCAGACCATGTAAAAAAATTTTGGAAGTGTTTAAAAATAGTGAATAAAATCTGTTATATGTATCAAATAATTATACGATTAATATTTCAAGGTTTAAGTCTTTTTTTTAAGATAATTTATTCAAATAAGTCATTAAAATATTGAAATAAATTCAAAAAAGAAATAAAAATAAAATAATTGGTTTATTTTTTATTTTAAATTAACAAAAAAAATATTTTTGTTGTGTTCAAATAAATAATCTGATTAAATTGTTTGAAAAATCTCAAAATCATAATAAAAATTTAAATTGGGTAATTTTTTAATTTCTTTAGAACAACTTATCTCGAAGGCAAGTGCTTAGTCTGAGAATAGACCAAAGCGCTTCGAGATATCTTTTTCTTTGATTTTAGTTTTTGCAACAAAAAAGGTCGACTTTGATTAAGAACGATCAATTGGGCTACATACAGAGTTCTTTTCTAAACAAAATGATCTGAGTTGTCAAGGAGTAATTACTAAAAAACAGAAAATAAAATAAATAAATAGGTGTTGTTTTTTATAAGAACATTTTTGATTTGGTCACTTTTAAATTAATTAAAAAATAATGGAGTAAGCCAAACGTCCTAATGACTTCTATTTGTCATCAATTAAAAGTAAAAGCTAAAAATAAATATAATTTAAATTTTCAGTTCATAAAAACAATTCCCAAAGTCAAATTAAATTTTTGATTATTTTTTATTTTAAGATATTAAAAAAGGAGACAAAAAAAACAGCTAAAAATATTAGGTTAAATTTATTATTAATTAGAGCTGTTAAACGAAACGAGGCGTGTTTATTAAATGAAATCGAAAAAAGAAAATAATAAAGCCCAAAATCGGCTCCTTCAAAAGATATCATTGATTTTTAATTTGAAATAAGTGAAAAAAAAATCATATTCAAAATCAATTAGAACTCTAGAGTGTGCTATTAGCTTTTCTCTTTTAATTTAAATATTGATTAATTAAAGCGTATAAAATGTTTTTTTAAAAGACCTCAAATTTTTGAAAGTTGAAAGCAAAAAAGCATTAAAATACTTTAGCTTGAAGACAAATCTGCAAAACAAACACAAACTAAAATGGAGCGAAACAGGTGTATGGCCAGATTAATAGATGACCGCACTGCACTATACAAAGATTAACAATCAGTGAACTAAGTTTGAAGAGGAAAAATTTTGTTGCAAAAAATTGTCCTAAAAATTTATTTAATTTTTTCAAACATTAAACTAGTCAAGCATGATTTTTGCGACTTTTTTCAAATTAAAACTCTCTAAATTTAATTTTAATTAAAATAGAAAAAAAAATCTATTTTTAATTAAATTTATTCTCTTAAAATCTTAGATTTTGATTGGTTTTTATGCTAACAGCTAATGAAGAGAACAATCTAAGTTAATTAGTTGTAGTTAATTACAAATAAAAATTCTAATTTAAAAGTTAATTTTAAATTTTGTGTTTTTGTTATTTAATGTATGTCTTGTTTTTTTGGATTGTTATTTTACTTTAACCAAGAATTTTTAAGAAATGAAAAAATTTAGAGATATCAGATCTTTATTCTTTGATCAAAAAATATCATTTTTCTTTGATATTTGAAATCTATACAGAACAAACAAAAATTATGATTGATTTAACTGGTTGTATTGAATTTTTTTCTAATAAAATAAAATAAAAAAAAAACATTTAAAAAGTTTGAAATAATTTTATAATAATTTATTAAAATTGAAAATTAAAAAATTTTGATTAAACAAAAATCTCAACCACTAGATTTTACTAAATTAACTTTTAATTTTGATATTTACTTTTGTATCAAATCAAGCACGATCAAATTGTTTTCTTAAAAAAAAAAGCTGAAGAACTAATTACCTCCTTACAAAACAATATATATCGAGGAGTGATGAATCAACTGGAGGTCTTAGTTCGTGAGGATAATGGAGAATAGAATGCAGGCAGTAAACAAGATTTGAGCAAAGAAGAATAAACTGTCGTGTACAACATCACAGAGTTCTGAATGATTAAAAGGGTTAGTTCACCGAAATAATGAGGACGATTGGTGAGGAGTTGTGGTAAAGTTGAGGGCAGATTTTTTTTAAATAAAATATTATGATTCATTTTTTTTTAAATAAAATAAATAAAGTAAAATGAAAATAAATTTTTAAATATTTTATCATTTTTAAAGCAACTAAATATTTTGAATGTTTAAAATGTTTTAAATTAGTGCCAACTTCACCGTCATGGCTAAAAAAAAGGAACACATTTCAAGAAGTGAGCGAAAAATGTGAATTTCTAGGAAATAAAAATAAGTGAGCAAAGCAGATTCATTCAAATAACAGTTTGTACACGATTAAGCTAAAGTGAGCAAAGAAAAAGAAGCCTTTTGTGAAAACTCAAACAGATAAACTTGTGTATTTAAAGTATTAAAGAGAAATAAAATTATTTGCTATTAAGATAAAAAAGCAATCGAAAAAGTTAGTCAAGTGTTTGAATAAGAATTAGCACATTGAACATTTTTTTTTATTTAGAATTGTGAGCAAATTTTTTGTTGCAATTCTTTTTTTTTTCGTTAATTTTCTCTAATTTATTTCTTTTTATTTAATCAATGTCCAGAATTAACCTGACTGACTGACTGACTAACTGACTGAGTAAAAGCGAAAAAAAGAGAGCCGATTGAGCAAATCTCTTATTGACCTGGTCTTAAAAGCCGTAAATTAAAAGATCACAAGATAAATTTCGAAATTTAAAACTGTAGGCCGATGGCAATGCTAATTGAATTCTAAGTATTCACCTATAGAATTAGATACTTTTGTTCAAATAAAATATTTCAACAGTAATTCTTCTGATTATTATTCTAAGGTTTTAGCACAGAGAGAGAGAGAGAGAATGACAGAGCGAGAAAGAGTGTGTTTTGGCTTTCTATTGTTCTAATAAAATAATTTTATAATTTAGAGAACAAACACCAAGAATCAATTGAACACAAAAAGTCTTGATAGAAGGGTCCGGTCGCCAAGTTGTCTTTGTGGGTATTCGCCTAGTTGTGCATCATCGTAATCCGATGATCATTCATTCATTAGTTCATTACAAGGTATTCTCTCTTGACACTCACTCATTCACTTACACACACACACAAAGACAGATGAAAAAATTAATTTAAGTATGTAGGTATTTAGAGCAATAAATAGGTGTTGGTGGCTGATCGTTGTCGTTGTGGTTGTAGCAGTGGTTTTAGTAGTGGTTTTAGTAGTGGTTTTAGTGGTGGTTGTAGCAGTGGTCGTTGTCGTCGGGTAACCATTTTGGGAAAGTTTATTTAAATAATTTTTAAGCAAATAAAAATCTAGGTAATTATGAAAATATTTTTTTTTGTTGTGCTATTGTTAAAAATATTGCTAGCAAAAAATTGGTTTATTTATTAAAAAAAAAAATCAAATAATGAAAAATTAGAGAAATAAAAAAGAAGAAAAATTATTAAATTTTTAAGCTTGCGGCTCTCTAACACTCGTTGCTTCCGCCGTGCTCAATATCCTTAGTATGTTTGTGTGTGCAAGTGTTGTAAGTTTATTAAGTGATTGGCACAATTCATCATTTTCTATTTAATTATCTTCTTTTTTCTTTCGTTCTATTTTAATTAGAGTTTTTTTAGTGTTGTTGTTGCTGTTGTTGCTGAGTTGTGTTGTACCTTGAGTCGAACAAAACAAACAGAGCCTAAATTTAGTGAAGAAAACGATTTGAAATGTTGTCATTCGTTAATTACATGGCTAAATAATTAAACAAGTTTGGAAGCCATCTAGAACAAGTTGTTCATTTTCAATTAAATATTTTTAAAAGATTGAACTTGATGATAAATTTAATTGTCTTGATGATGATATATAAATTTCACTTGATTAAATTGTTTAAACGTTTCCCCTCTCTCTCTTCTTTTTATCCATCCCAATCTCCATCTCTCTCTCTCTTTCTCTCTCTCTTGTTTGGTTCTTCGATTTTGTTGTTGTTGTTGTGTTTGGTTGCTCTCGAAATATTTGATGTTTGTCGAAGCAAGAAAAACACGACAAAAAAAAGAGAGAGAGAGAGAAAGAACGAAGCCTTTCAAATAATTAAGCTCTCTCTCTCTTTTTTTTTCTCTCTCTCTCTCTTGCTTAATTATTTGATTGGCTAAATGGAATAAAATATTTAATTGGTTATTATAAAAACAAAAATAACAAAGCCAAATAAATTCTTTTTTTTGTATTTTAAAAATCTTTATTTTTCTATTTGTCGAATTATTTATTTTTCAGATTGAATTCTTAGCTCGTTGTTTTAGACGGAATGCATTCGATTAACAATTTCATGCAACAATCAGCACCAAAGGCCAACAACTATCAAATGATGGCCAAGCTCGCCAGTCTATTTCCGGCCCAGAGCCAGCCGCCACCGCCACCGCCGCCACTCTCGTCCAACTCGTTCTCGATCGACAGTCTACTAGGCGCCACCACCGCCACTGGCTCACATACACCACTCAGCCATCATCATCACACGCCACAGCTCGACTTCTACGGCTATCAGAACTTTTTGAAAGCAGCAGCAGCAGCAGCGGCCGCAGCAGCCACCATGCACTATGCGAACACACAGCCCCAGCCAGCAGCACCGCTAGCCCATAAACCCTATCAGCAACACTCCATTCAGTCACAGCAACAGTCGGCCAAGCGAAAGCGACGACACAGAACCATATTCAGCGAGGAGCAGCTGGAACAGTTGGAGCAAACGTTTGCCAAGACCCACTATCCAGATGTGGTGTTGCGCGAAGACCTAGCTAGCAAAATTGACCTGAAGGAAGAGCGAGTCGAGGTATTAAATCAGCACTGAGTCATTTTATTTTTTTTAATTTTGTTGTGTGTCAAGGTATGGTTCAAGAATAGAAGAGCCAAGTGGAGAAAACAAAAAAGAGAGAATGCTTTGAAAAAGCAGAGCAGCAGTGAGGCAGCACTCAAGTTGGCCAAGTCATCGTCATCATCATCATCGTCGTCGTCATCATCGTCATCTAGTTCATCGTCGTCGTCGTCGTCGTCGTCATCAGCCGTGTCATCTGTGTGTGCCATTGGCTCGTCGTCTCTACTCAATACATCTTGTTGTACAGTTGCAGCACCAGCATCAGTGTTCAAAGCAGATCAGTTCAGTCTAGATTTGTTCAATTATTCGCTGAGACAAACGAATCAATTCGAGCCCTTTTTGAGCTTGTACGAACAAAGCAAAAGACAAAAAGTGTACAATCAAGAGAGAGACGCGAGCACACACACAAATGATTGTGACGATGACCACATAAATGTCACTGAACAAGTGTCCACTCGGCCATCGTCTAGATGTTCGCCAGTAAGTTGTGCCGATTCGACGTCGTCACGATCGTCCCGCACCTCTTTGTCGTCGCCCAACGCTTCTTCTAATCTCAACACAAGTCTTTGATTTTTTTTTTTCAATTTCTCTAATTAGAAAAATATCTCTTGGCGAATTTTTTTTTAATTATTTTTTTTCTCTCTCTCTCTCTTTTGAGTTTATTCATTTGAAAGTAAATTTTTGTAATGTTTTTTTATTTTTAGGGTTTTATTTTTTTTTTAATTTTGAAAATAGTAATAAACAAAAATTTTTTTAAATAAAGATTGTTATCTAGTGTTTGTGGCTTTGATCAATCAGCAAAAATCATTTCCAGTTTGCTTCATTAAATCGATATGGACTTGTTATTTGTAGCCGACGGTGTGTACATCATCGTTTAGTTAATTAATATGATATAATTATCTCCAAAATCAATCATACCATTCATAATTAATTGGGTTCGTTCAAACAAATCAAATACTTAGGAATATAAAGAAAAAGAATTTATCATATTGAAACGAAAAGCGATCAGCAGTCAACTAGACTGTTTGCTAGACTAAGCTTCAATTGTTTCATGATATCGTCAAAATCTAACATTTTAATTCTATTTTTCAACTAGCTCAATTAATTGATAACAAGTTGAATTTTTTTTTATTTTTTTAGTTAAGAAAAAAATTTAAATTTGAAAAAAAGCTAATAACTCATTAAAATAACTATTCAATCCATTCTTTGGTATCTATGAAATAAAATCAAACAAATTTAAAAAAAAATAAAAAAATTACTTACATCAATAATAGCACTTAAAGTATCAATAAATACATATGTATCTATCACATGCATTAAGCACATCAATTCATAATGGAGCAAAGACTTACAATATTGACAAACAAATATTGAATTTGTTCAATTACTATTGATAAACATATCAAAGCCATTCTTAAATAAATAGATAAATATCATCTCATTTGTTTCTGTTTTTGCCAATAAAAAACCCAGAAGGAATATTCAGTGGCACATTGCTAAGTGCTAATTGCCAGGACACAAAAATATCCAATCAGATCAGATCAGATTTGGCTCTCTTGAAAATTTTTCGCAAACAACAAACAATTGTTATACTGGTTATAATTAAGCATCTTTAGAAGAATCTTTTGTCTTTCTTTCGAATTCAAGTAAATTCTATTTTTTTGAATAATGTTATTTTTGTTTAAACCCATTATGCTTGTATTCAACACAAATCTGTCATGTGACTTAACAAACAAATTTTAAGCTAAAAAGAAAAGGTTAAAATAATTTTGGCGAACATTTATTAGATTCTGGTTTTCAAAAATTTTGTTTTTTCATTTTATCAAAATCGATTTATCACGGGGGCTGAAAGGGAGGTTAGCGACCATTCCAAACTGCCCGGGGTCTTTCTCAAACTATTATTTTAATAAAAAAAAATAAAAAAATAAAAACATTTAAAAGCTATCAATTCAAAACGAGTCTCAAAAATTAATCCAATCAGAAAGATAAAAAGTTATCAGTGAGGATCCTCATCTAAAATAAATAGAAAACTCTTCATGTCACTAGTTAGATCATTATTTGATTATTGTTTTATAATATACCATCCAGTTGTCCAGAAGATAAAATCCGAAATCTAAAAAAAAAATGTAAAACCAGTATCAAAAGTAGCAAAATAATGAGAACCAAGACTATCTGGTTCAACCAAGACATTCAGAAACAATTTACAGCACAAACACCATTTGATTTTATATCCAATATACCAAGTTCACATCAGCAATATTTTAACAGTGTAAATACGAACATCAAATTCTAGTTACGGTTATTCCAATTCTTCTTTTTTTCATATTTTTTTTTATTAAAATTGTTAACATGGCGACTGAAAGGAATGCGCCACCATTCAAAACTGGCCTGTAAATTTCCTTTTTCCATATTTATAACAAAAATTAAATACTTTAAAAGAAATAAAAAACACATTTTTTAATAATATTTAATTAAGATAAATTGTCATTAATTCTCAAGTTATTTGGCAACACTAGGCTAAATAGAAAGACTTAGTTTGAGTCGGAGTCGCCTGAGATCTATCTCAAATTTTTAAATAAGTTAACTAGAATAAAATTAAAAGCCTTTTGGAAAGAATTGACTAAACAAAGAAAATGTATGCTAGAGCAAAATTAATGATAAAACTTTTTTGTTTAAATAATTATGTCTAATCGACTTTTTGCACAATTGATCAGCGAATATTTTTGAGATTAAATTTATTTAAAATAATACTCTTATTAAATAAAAAACCTTGGTTGCTTCAGTTCAATTATTAGTAAAAAAAATTTTGTTTGCTCCAAGTTTGATTTCACAAACCAGCATACTTAAACTTGCACTTGACAACTCTTGAGAAAAAATAAAAAAAAAAAGCTCATTTAATCCAATGTACAAATCTATAACAAATAAAAATTTTTGAAAAATTCAATTCTAAAATCATTAAAAAAAAATTGGTAGATAAGTAAATAGATTAGAATAGGAAACGATTAATAAGCTTTTACTTTTAAACATTTTATTAAAAAATTTGAGTAGAAAAATATTGAACCCATTTAATAGTTGGTCAACGCAGGCCTTAAATGCAATTACATTCACTGCTTTAAAGTGGATGATTTACAGATAACTTATAACAAGCTCTAAAAGGTCAACAATTTAAATCTACTCTTGTTTGATTCACTGATTCTTTTTTAGTCAAAAGAAGTATTTTCTTGAAGTTTTCTGAACACAGTTATTTTTGTTGTTTAACAAAGATTATGAATGAATTGAGAGATTTTAAAAGGAGAAAAATGGTGATGAAATAATTCTGAATTTTTGATGGTGATGGATGGACTGTGTGACATAAAAGTTGTTTAAAGAAGAAAGCAATTAATTTTCAGGCCTAATAGCAAAATATTTCAAAAAGACTCCTTAAAAATGTACAGATTTTTATTGTATTCAAATTAAATGGGCTGCACTAATTGGCATTTAATGTTCAAAAAATATTTATTTTTCTATTTTCTTTTTGTAGGACATTGTAATTTATTGGCTAAATAGGCGAGATCAATGTTATTTTGGAATTTTCGAAAATGAAAATTTTTTCAAAGATTCATTAAAAATGTTGATTTCTTTTTTTCTTATGCAAAACCAGCCTGATATCTTAACTAATAAATAAAATGTTAATCTTTTAAGGTAAAATTTGCAAATACGTTTAGAATAAAATAGTTTTTAGTGCAAACACGATTAATTCAAATAACAAAAGTCTTAGAAAATAATAATTGTGATTATTTTACTAAAATAAAAAAATTTCAATGCAAAAAAAATTCAGGTATTAGAATAAAAGCTATCAACATTAAGTTTTTTATTTTTGACAAAAAAAAAATAAATATAAATTCAATTAGTTGAACGTAATTTAACAAAATAAACATTTCAGTAATTTTATTTTTTTCGACAAAATTTTTACAAATAGATTTTTTTTTTCTTTTTCTAATCGATATTTATTTTAAGCTTTCTGTTTGTTTTATTAAAATGCTAAACTATTAGTCAGTGTATCAACTGTATCTTTATTAGATTTTTATTTTGATTTTTAATGAGAGTTAGATTCGTTGAATATAAACGTGATATAAAATAACTAAAATTTTCTAAAATAAAAATTCTATGATTATATTATTGAAAATAATTTTGCACTTATTTTTAATCTTAAATTTTATCAATGAATTTCTATAAGTTGACGCTAATTAAAATATTTGCAATTTTTTTTAAACCGAACATGGGACCAATATTAATTTAATTTTTTAAAATATTTTCAAAACTTATAAAATTTTAGATTCAATTATTATTTTTATGAAACGCTTAACTTAACTTTAAATGTCTGCAAAACTTTGCAAAAAATTTAATAATGCAGATATATTTTTATAATACTTTGGGGTGGTTAAAATTTATCTGTTTAATATTAAAAATGTTTTTATTTAAAATTCAAATAATAATTTTGATCAATAACTTTAATTGTCCCTTATTGTCCTAGAATAAAGTTATCAAAGGTTCGGGTGAAATCTTAATAAATTATAAAAATCTATGAGAATGATGAAAAACATGGACCGTGGAAATAGTTACTTTGGAGCAGTGTTAAATAATTTTAATGCAGTAAAATCTCACTTATATCACCCCAAATGTCTCTGGTATCAAGTGGCGATAAAACTAAAAGGTGACAAAACTATTAATATAAAATTTTTTATTTACAATTACAACTAACAAAATAAATTGAACGGTTAATTATTAAGTTTAATTAAATCAAATAAAGTATCTTGTTTAAGTTTTTTAATTGCTCTACTTCTCTTTTACTATATACACTCTTTATCTAATGCAAATCTTCATTAGTAACTGTACTAATTGACTTAAAAATGTTTTGTCTTTTGCTTTTATGATCTCAACCTTTGTTTCGATTGTAATATTTTGTCTCTTTTACTTTTCTTTGTTAGTAATATTATTTAATTTTTTTAATTTTTTCTTTCAATTTTTTAACAGTGGGGATAAAAGTAATATATTTTTTTATAAAAAAGTATGAACTAACATCAGAACAAAAAAGGGATATTTATAAAATCAAAAATAATTGACTATCCTTTTTCTCATATCTGAAAATATAAATCTATTATTTGCATTTCAATTTGATTGTGAATTTAAATTTTTGAGCGTATTTGAACTTTGATCAAATAATAATTTTGACAAAGTTTTAAGGATTTGAAATAAATTTTGATTGCTTAAAACGTAATTATTTTTTGTTGTTTTCTAAAACTCAAAACTTAATCAAATACATTAGTTTGATGGAAAAATTAAGAAGCCAAAACTTTACAGATTTGAATTTTATTGTTTTAAAACTTTAAAATTAGAAAACGAAAATGCTAGGTAAATTAATAAAATTTTGATCTAGTCTATTGTAAATAAAGCTGAGTAACCAATGTTTGACTTTTAATCTTCATATAAACGTAATATCTTTTAAAAATTAAATAATTTAGAAAATGATAAATTCAAAAAGTAAATCATAATCAATAATTTGCCCAAAGCTGACCATTTTGATCAGAAAAATGTTATAAAAAGATGAAAAATAACAAGCAAAATCTTATTTTAACAATTCATGATATGACTTCATTAATATTCTGTTGTTGGAAGCACTCAGTTCTTAATTTAGATGATAAAGCCAGATATTAAAAGAATTCTAAGGCCACAAAAACATGAAATATTAATTTCTAATTTAATTACTTCTTTGCTCCGTTAATTAAACATTAGAATGAATGCGACTTTAGTTTAGTATAATTAAAATGTTGAAAGCATACTTCTATATGCAGGATTGAATTATTTGTTTATTATTTATTAGTTTTTCTTTATCAAGCTGAAGCTTCTTCAGGTTAAAAATACAGTTAGTTGAAAATTATATAAAATGATTAAATTTAAAAACATTTTGGGTCACAAATGACCTTGAAAAGTACTTGTCTAGGTATTAGGTAAGATATAAACGATTAAATTAACAATAATTTAAATCGAATTTATTTAAATTTATAGAAACTGAAAAAGAAAATATAAATACAAAAGAAAATTAATATAAGAGATAAAATAATTAAAATAAAATTTACAAATCATTATACAATAGTGATTTGAAATTTGTGTTTGTTCGTAAATTTAAGTAATTTTACGTAAATTAACGTAAAAACAAAAGATAAAAAAATTGACCAATTTTTCATAGTTTTTCAAAAAATTTGAAAAATTTGAAAAAACCATTGAATTTCAAAAAAAATTTACCTAATTTTACTTTTTATAGGGAAATTTACGTAAATTTTTTTTTTTTTGAAATAAGATTAAAATTTTAAATTAAAAACTATTAAAGATTTTCTTCTAAAGAACACGTGGAAAAATACGTGCCTAACGGAATGACATTTGAAAAATGTATGAAAAATGCAAAGATTTCATTGAAGACTGAAAGACCCATGATAGAAAAAACGGAATATAACTAGCTCAACATCTATTTTTGCAAATAAAACTTTCAAAACATTTTTACTATTTTTTACTTTTTTTTAGCCATTTTTTACAAATTCAGAAAAAGCTTTTTACGTAAATTTACGTATTAAAAGTAAAATTTGGTAAACTTTTTTTTTTATTAGAAATTCAATGATTCAAAATATATCAAATATTTTGAAAAATTATGCAAAATTGGTCAATTTTTTGGCCTTTTTGTTTTTACGTAAATTTACGTAAAAACACAAATGTCAAATCACTAATGTTAGTGTCAGACATTTTAATCTCTTTAAAACTTTATTTTTTTGATTGTGTGAGGAGTGCTCGTGTTTTATAGTGGAGTCTGATCGCGTATCTCTCAAATGCTTGATCCACTAGCAGAAAATTTCGTCCTCAGTCCTAAATCTAATGTGTAGGATGCTTATTTATAACTGATAATGGGGAATAAATCAAAATAGCTTCCCTTGAAATAGCTCAATCAAAATAGTCAACTAATCAAAATAGCTAAATTAAAATTCCAAGGTGAAAACGGCCAGGTAAATCTGAGAAATAGCAATAAACAAAAATAAGACCATTTAAAATATCACCTTTATTTAAATAAAAAATAGCCAAAAAAATAGCTAGTCTAAATTTTGATTTAATATAAAAGAGATTAATTTAATTTAATTTAATTTATTCAAAAAAATTCATTTAATTATTCTTTCTCGTAGGATTTTAATACCTCTTTGATTAGACTCTCTTTTTTGACAAACTCTCAAAATTAAATAAATAAACTTAGATGAACCTTTATATACTATCAATCCTAAACCTTTGACCATGTTTTAAAAACAGTGTCATACGTCTATTTTAGCTAATTATTATCTTGTTCTTTTTTTTTTATTTTCTTTAAAATGCTGAAGGAGCATTGTTCGACCAGCTTTACAATAAATAAATAAATAAATAAGAAATTTGCGAAATAAAAGTGAATCGGTTATTTGTTTGGGATAGAAAATTAAAGATAATAATACTAACAATAATAGGCTACGACAGGTGTTATCCTGGAGAGCAAGACACTAGGGTCTCACTATGGTAGCTAAAACGAGTTTAAATAACAAAATATGCTTATTTCTTGTTTGACTTAAAAAAGTCAATCAAAATCAAGATTTTTTTTAAAACTATTAAAAGATCTACTGAAAATAGACTTTTATACATACGTAATCATAATTTGTTTAAAGTTTTTTTTTCTATCTTTTTTGCCTATGAGGCATGGAACTAATAAATAATAATAATAAAGATTTTTTTAGCATTTGTTTAAATTAAATGATTTAGCTATTTTGAATTGCTATTCTACATAATTTATTATTAGCTATTTTGATACTCGCCAATCAAAAAAAATTGAAGCAGCTATATTGAACTGTTTATTTTGAAACAGCTATTAATCAATTAGCTATTTTAATATAGAGCCATGATAATGGGCAATTTGTTTATTCTCCTGTCAACCATTAGATTGAAGAGTAGATCGACGTTGATCAAAAATTTCGAGAACTCTTTCTTGACCACACAAATGATCATAAAACCAATTGCATTATTAATATACCAATAACCACGGTCAAATTGAGAATACTTAATTCATTCTGTAGTTATTCGATTAAATTCTTCATAAGCATCGTTATCAACTTTGATATCATAGATTCCATTGCTGTTATTTTTGAATGACATTTCATTATTTAGTTTCTGCTAATTTTACTGCTTCTGATAGCTTTTCACTTTTTTGGTTATTTGACTTCCTGAATCTCTTTTCGATTGAGGAAACTATTAAACACGTTTAAAAAAAAACTACTTTAAAATGAAGTTGATAAACTCATTTATCAATTTTTCTATCATTAAACCCTTCCTATAAGACGAGTTTGAAATCCCGCTTATAACACGTGATTAATCTAAATTTTGATTTGAAATTTTAAACCACGTGAATTCTTCTATTCTTTCGATTTTACTAATGAATATATTAAATTCCCGAACTGTAAGCCTAGCGAGACATTTGCTATTGTATGTGAAATGAAAAAACAAATGTTCGACTGTAAATATTTTATTGGAATCCGAAGTTAATTAAATTTAATTAAAATAAGTTGTTTTTAAAAGAATTTTCATTTAAAAATTATTTTTAAGTTTTTTAGGCTTGTCCAATCTTTCAAGGTGGTTTAGTTTCCTTCTGATATTTGATTCTCTGCGACAATCACAGGAATAGTTTCTTAGTTTTTCTATGCTAGACAAAACATCGAAACAAGCGTCCGAAAATAATGTTATTTTATCATCTTCGAGTTATGATGAGTCAACCCCATTTTGAATCTAATAACAAAAAAAAATTATTCTCTTCTTTCTTTTTGTCTTGCTCTTCCACCCGTTTTAATATGTTTGATTGAAAAAATATTTTCTCTAAAATATGGTGTCTTTTTTCGTCTTTAAATGAAAATTTTCATACAATTTTAAAAGAGAATGAAAAAAGTGCGATTTTTCAAATTTATTTAAAAAAAGATAAATGAGAGCTAATTAAGAAAGTTTAAAACGTTATTTTTGGTTAAAAATAGTTATTTTTAAAATTGTTATAAAAAAATACTTTCTTAAATTATCGATTTTTGGAAAAAAGAAACATTCTTTCAAAAATTTTTGGCCGATTTGAATTTTACCAAAATTATCGCAAAATCCTGATAATTTACGTAATTTTTCGTAAAATACCTCTTTTTCACTTTTCGGATTTTACGTTAATTTACGTAAAATATGGTAAAATTTAATTTACGATATTTACGTAATTTTTCGTAAAATATTGTTATCAAATCACCACTATATAAACTAACTATTGCCTTTTAAGATTTTGAATTTAAATCCTCCTTAAAAACAGATCATTATACAAAATCTCCAAAAAAAATTAATTTTTTATATTCCAATTCAAATTTAAAAACTTTAATTATTAATTTTATCAGTTAACTTTTATTTTTATTTATTTTAACTTCTAAATTGATCAATAAATGCGTTCACTTGGCTCTCTATGAGCTTGGCACTTCGCCGTTCAAGTGAATTGGAATATATTGCCTTTTAAGATTTTGAATTTAAATCCTCCTTAAAAACAGATCATTATACAAAATCTCCAAAAAAAATTAATTATTTGTGTAAAATCTCTGGTAATTTTTTTTAGAAGATTTTGAAATTGTATTTAACATCTAATTATATAAAAATTAAATTAAAAATAAGATGTATAAATTATTATTAAATGAGTATTTTTCTCTTCGAAAATTTCAAATTGATCCTTAATCTCTCTCTTTTGCACGTCATTAAAAAGTATTTAATTCAACTGCACAATTTAATTACAGAGTTTTTGAAAAGCCTCATCTAAAACTTAGCATGTTCGTTGCATTATTTAGCATTTTGCAGAGAGATTTTATCAAATATTCTTCTAAAGTTATAAACAAAAAATTACAAAATTTGGAATTTTTCTATGGAAATTCACAATGTCCAAAAAATATTATAAAATGGTATTTTGAAGTTTAGGATCAAAAAATCCAGATCAAATATTATTTTGTTTATAACTTTTGAATAATATTTGATAAAATCTCTCTGCAAGATGCTAAATAATGCAACAAACATGCTAAATTTTAGATGAGGTTCTGAGAAAACTCTGCAATTAAATTGTGCGGTTGAATTAAATACTTTTAAATGACGTTCATTTTACTGAAAATATGTAGAGTTTTTGCAGAGCCTCTCTTAATATTTAGCATGTTTGTTGCATTATTTAGCATTTTGCAGAGAGATTTTATCAAATCTTATACAAAAGTTATAAACAAAATACTATTTGATCTGGATTTTTTGATCCTAAACTTCAAGATGCCTAATAAAATTTAATTTTAATAAAATGAAATAAGCTCAAAAGTCTCAAAATTTTCTCTGAGAAGAAAATTTGATGATATAAGAATTTATCAATATTAACTTTCTTTCAAAAATGCTTTCTTTAAAGCCACTTTCAAGTAATAAATAATTAACAACTCTTTTGAAAACAGGATTAAAATAATTTATTTTTTTAATTAATTAAAAAGATTAAATAAAAAATAAAATCAGTAATGCTACAAAAAAAACTTTTATTTAAATTCTAATAAACTCTAAAAAATACAAAATATACTTTTTTTCTAATTATCAAATAAAAAAAATCAAAAAATTAACTAATTGCATTTAGACTATTTAGTAAGTTATCAAATCTAATGTCTCTTTTAGCAGCGCCCATTTTATTTACTTTAACTTGTTGGCTAACAAATGACTGTTGCCGTTCAATTTTTCTAATAACATTCTTATTCTCAACGATGAAAGGACTGTTGTTCAAAAATCTCTTAAAAGTGTGATCATAGTCATCTAATGACTTTTCTTTGGTAAATAATATGGTTTGAGATTTTTTTTTTAAATTGACCACCGGATCAATTCCAGAAGAGTTTGAGATCATTGGAAGTAAGAGACTGCTTTTTTTTTCTTGAAGTATAATTGGAGAAGGTTCGACAAAGCTTTTCACCAAGTTGGCACTTGATCCAGCTGAACTAATGCGAACAAAAGTCACTTTTTGGCTCGGCATCCTGTTCCGGATTTGCTTAGTGTCCTCTTCTGAATTTGTCCTGTGGCACATTTCTATTGATTTGTTGATCAAAAAATTTGATATATTTTCCTTTCTTTCAGAGTCTTCAATTTTTTCCTTATTAAAGCTCAGAGTTGAAATTGGCCGACTGGAAAGTCTACTTTCTGTTGTTCTTTGAATCATTTCTCTAAAAGACTTGTCCGCTTTCCACCATTCTTTTCGTTTGGCCTTATTTTGTTGTAAAAATTCATTTTTATGATGATCTTTTGACATCAAGGCCTTTTTCTCTTGTTTTTTTATTCCATTTAGTTTGGCTTCAAAACGACTTATCTCCATGCGTCTCTTAAACAACAAGGCATGCTGGATATTATCTGAAGTTAGCATTTTTTCTTTTAAAAACAAACAAAAAATAAGTTTAAGAATTAAAATGTGACAGATTTTGAATTTGAATAAATTTAAAATTCGTTTATTTAAATCAAAGTAGACGGCTTAAATTTTTTGTTTAAATGGTTTCCCAATTTCTTAATGTTAAAGCAAAGTTTATTTTTCTTTTCTCAAATGATAAACTTATATTTTTTTATAGCTTCTCTTAATTCGATCTAATATTGCTAAATACAACAAAAAAAATGCGTTCCTTTAAATTTTCAGCAATAAGAAAAATTTTAAAATTAGACTCTATTTTCCGCAATAATTTATTTCGCTTTTTATTTTCTTTAATGGTACAAAATATTGGAAAAAGCTATTTTTGTTTACAAATAAAAAGGAGAAATTTAAATAAATTCTTAAATTAATTAGATTCAAAATGAATTTATTTGATTTAATAAAAATAGTGTTTTGAAAAAAAAATTCTCAAATGTTTATTTTTAGGCTTGAGTAGAACATGGTCTCTAAAAAATTCAGTTTTTAAGAAAATAATTTTTATTAATATTGTTAATTGCGTTTAACTAAAATTTTACCTGCAGCTTTTAATTTTAATTTTCATTAAACTAGAAAAGACCTATATTTATCTGATCTTTTTGTTAAAAATTGAGATTTAAAGCTTCAAATTAAAAAAAAAATTAATTAAATTTTATTCTACCCAAAACATATAAAAGTTTATTAAAATAAAAAAAAAGTCATCATTTTGTAAAATAAAAAGTCTCACTTTTTGTCATACCATTCAAATGATCCACTAAAATGTGGATAATAAAACCAGCGTTTTGAATTAATTGAATCTTTACCACTTTCAACAAAATGTATTTTGCCAACAAAATCTACTTTACCATTTGGTGCTTTTATGGTGCGAATGTCATCACTTTTCCTCAACATGTCGACTAGTTCAGCAAAACACTCTTCATCTTTGATCGTAATGCCTTCTTTTAACGTTCCACTTGTCACTGATTGAGATAGAAATGTGAGGTTGAAATTTAAAGATTGGTTGAGCTTTGATTTGGAATAAATTGGATAAAGTGGTACATCTTGCTGGTCAGAGTCGATTGGTAATATTGCCAAATATTTCAAGGATGAAACATTAAAGGCAGATAAATCATTTTCTGAGTGGCATGATAAATTCGAAGACAAGCTTTGTGTACAGTAAATGCTTTTTTGCGACAACATGCAAACAATCAATTGATCATTTGGTTTATTTTCAGAAAAAGCAACAAAATTTAAGAAAGCTACCAGCAAAACAACAAATTTCATCTCAATTCAGCTTATTTTTTTTCAACTAGAATTAATCCTTTATTTATATCAAGTTTTTTTCAACATTTTTAATATTGACTTGAATATTGTCTATTAATCAAAATTAAGTTTGAAATAGTAATTTTGAAAAAAATTATGATTTTATTAAATTTATTTTATTAAAAAATTTTAAAAATAACACACCGTTTTAATAAAAAAAAAAGAAAAAGAAGCCTATAAAAATTTACTATTTTAATTAACAAACAGAATTGAATAAAAAAAAAAAACTAATTAAGTTTAGTGTCTTTGTACGATGGATTGACAAATTTGCTTGTGGCAGATTTGTACAATGGATTTTCTGATGTTTCCCAAGCAGCTTTTTTCTTCTCTTCATTGAACCTGGCACATTCTCTCTTCTGCTGCATGGTATCCAATATTTTCCATATAATTAACAATCCCAGGCCAATGAATAAAACACTAGAGACAATTATTAAAATAATGGCCCATGTTGGAAAAGAGCTCGGACAGTCTTTTTCTCTGGTAAATCTTATTTTTTTATCATTTAAAATTTCATACGAAAAAAAGAATGTACAATTGTCGCTCAAGTCATTAAATTGACATTGTTTGTAGGTCGAGTCTTGATCAATACGATCAACTTGTTCGAGCTCTATGTCACACTGGTCGCAATCTGATTTCTTGCCAGTGCCAAACACTTTGCATTGAACACAATCGCGGTTATTTTCGCAAGGAAGTGGACAAGTCTAGTTAAATTTTGTTGATTTATTAAAAAAAATTTTTTTTAATTAAAAATTCTTACGGGACAATCTTCGCAAGTTCGACCAAAATATCCTGAGTCTTCGTCACACACACATTTGCCACACACGCACTGACCTTTGCCATTGCAAACAAGACCATTCGATGAGATACACGAGCTGTTATTTGTGCTACACGAACAATCGGACTTGGTCCAACCTTCAAAACATTTGCATAGGCCACATTCACATCGACCATTACCAGCACACACAACACTCAAATAGCGATCACATGATTCATTGTCACATTCACAATATTTGCCAGAGATTCTTGACGGATCATTCTGAAAGTAAAAAATTTCATTTAAAATTTAAAAATTAGTTTTTTAAAGGACGTTTTGAACCTGAAAATCTAACTTTGATTTTTCATTTTTTTAAAAAACCATTATGATATTTGAATTCTACGACAAAAAATACATTATAGTGCACTTGATTTTTAATTTATTAAATTATGTCCTCTTTGGGTACTAGGGGCCGGAAGTTGACCAACTCAAGAAAGTTAATAGTATTCAAATTCATATAACTAATAAATACAAAAGCTTGATATAATAATCGACCCCTCTATTGATAGCTGAGACTATAAGCTACAATAGTATAATATAATCATAGTTATTTTAATTATTTTTCGCCAAGTAATACACAATAATAAGAAAAATCGACTTGTTAAAAATTCAAAGTTGATTTTTGATTCCTTCCCTTAATTTTTACAATAAGATCGACCACGATTCAGAAAGCGCATCAAAAACTTTAAAAACTGACAAATTATCAGCCGTCCCTTTTGTTTCCTTCAAAATCTGCTTGAGTTAAAAGTTAAAAATTAAACAAATTTAGCAAATTTTTTCAAAAAATTTCATTTTAGATTATTTAAATCTAGAGAATAATTAAGAATTTTTAGGCATATTATCAAATCGTTTATTGCATTTGGAACAAATTGAGCGCTTTATATTTTTTTAATTTTTTGACATATTTCAATTTTAAAGTTTTGGATTTTTTTTACACGAGATTATTCAATTTGAGAGCATAAAGTGTAAATAGATACAAATTAAAGCATATGCAAAGAAATATTAATTTCAATAATCTTTTTAAAATAAATTGTTGCTAAATTTGTTTAATTTTTAACTTTTAACTCAAGCAAGTCAAGTAATAACTTTAAATAGACTAAATTAAAAAATAAAAAAGATTTTTCAAATTAATTAAACCTTATGCAATAAAGAGGAATTAAAGTCAAATAAATTTTTGTTTCGAAAAATTTTTCATTAAATATTTTTAATTTTCTGATACAACTCAAACTATAATCATGCACATGAAGGCATTAATAGGTATAAAGTACTAAGCATAAATTTCCCTTTAAAGTATAGAATCTAAATTAGATTAAAAAATAAAAAAATTATAGTCAAACTTTTAATGATGATGAATTAATGGAAAATTTGATTTTTAGCTTTAATTGTGCTTTTGAACAAGACAGAACTTCTGGCAATGCTTCATATCTAATAAAATTTAAGTAAAAAACAATAGCACTTATTTGTATATGTAACAGTATTGTCCATCAATAATTAAATATGGTATTGAGCTGATATTATTAAAACCGAAAAGATTCATTTTAAGTCATTAGAAAACCACTAGGCAAAAACAACTCTCTCTTTTCACCTCCCTTAAGTATAGAACAACTATATCTAAAAATCAGACACGATATTTGCCAAGCTCAGTTGTTCTTATCAGCAGAATGTTAATTTGGTCAAGGAAAAAAGCAATTAATTAACAGAATTTGAAGAGTTTCAAAGGCTTATTTATTATCTTGTGAATGAAATGTATTTAATCCGGAGAAAAATTTCGAATCAAAATTTTAAGTTTTAAATTTTTCAATTCATCAATTTCTGACTATCAAAAAAATAAATAATAGTGGCAAATTGAAGTTTCAGATCAAATTTTAAGATCTAAACGATCATTTAAAATTTTAAAACTTAATTAATCTAATGATTTTGATAATTTTTAAGAAATAAATACTAAATATTACTAGACATGTTATGTCTAATAATGTTTCATTATCAAATTTACATAAAATTGATTTATATCTAATTTATTTAACAAAAACAATCAATAATTTATATAATTCAGCTTAAGTTAATTCACAAATTCAAATTGATAACTTGAATATTACTCCTTCAAACTAGAATAATTTTATTTTTCAATTTAAAACAAATTGTAAATTTTAAAGCATTAAATTTTTTGTCTTTAAAAGTATGTTTTCATTAAAATCAATTTTAAATTTAAACCTATTAAAGTTTAATAAAAAAGGAAATTTTAAAATTTTAAATATGAAAATAAACTTAACATGACATGTCAAATAATTGCTTTCAAAAAAATTTATTATTAAAAACATATTACAATTTATATTTTGATCTTTTGATCTTGAACTCAAACTTCAATTTTCCATTATAGTCACCGTTTTTTGCCTAGAACTTGGTAAAAGTATACTAACCTGATACCAAACGTAAAATGGGTGTAGGATCAAGGTTACTCTACATTATCAAAATGCTCATTTCAGAGTGAACATCATCGAAATGATGCTATTTTAAGTTTATAATTTTTGCAGACATTTTCAGATTTTATCTTTAGATTCAACAAAGTATGTTTAATCAAAATATATATCTCTGCGTTTATAATAACGTGATAATCCGAATTGAGTGACATGTCTTTAAAATAGAGTATTTTAGCGAAATGTTATTCAAAATTGAGCACTTTTTTTTGAAAAAATTAAAAATTCATTATTAGTGACATTTAATTAAATGTGAAAAAGCTTAAAAATTATTAACATAATAGCGATCGTTAATGGGTATCGATATAGATGGAAAGATGACAATAAAAATTCAACAAGATACGTGTGTATCAATTCAAAATGCTATGCAAGTTTGACTTTAAAAGGAGACCAAGTATTGAAATTGAGAGAGATACATTATCACGACCATTTAACAGATCCGCACGTTTTAAAGCAAAAGCAACTCAAGATTTAAAAAAAGAAGTTTATGAGAAAAATGATATGTCAGTTACGCAATGCTATAGATTTTGAGACGAATTTAGTTAATAATGGGGTTAGCGATAGAGTAATCGCTGCGCGGGGTACCAACTATATGGGCGAAAAATGGCACTAATAAACAACGGGTATCAAAAATGGACCGAGAATTAGCAAAAGCAAGTTTGATCAGTAAAATAAGAACTGAGGAATATCAAAGAAAAGACCTGGATTTTTTGGAAAGATTTTCAAGTAATGCTAACTATTAGGAATAATAAATTTTTTTGATAAATTTTAATTTTTATTAAATTTTTTAATATGTTAAATAAATTATAATTACCTTAATAGTTTCTCATTTTATATTTCTTAAAAAAATGGATAATATTCTTTTTTTTTGGTATGGAAAAATAACAGGCTAATTTTCCTATTATCTGTTTGGGATTAAAAAAAATGGAATAATTTTCTTATTTTCAAAACGGGATAGTTTTCTTAAATTAGAAAACGGGATGTTTTTTTTATTTTAAAAATAAGATAGATTTCTTAAATAAGAAAAGGGGATGAATTTACTATTTACCAAATAGTCTTAGCTTTTATGAAATTATTTTAAAATTGGACATTTAATTATGTTTTAAATAGGAATGTCATTAAAACCGGATGTATTTTAAAAAAAAAAAGTTAACTTATTTATTTTTTAAAACATGTCATATAAATTGAACATGGCTTTTTTTAATATCAATGCTCATTTTTTACTGACATGTCATTATTTCATATAGTGACATGTCACTAAGTTCGGATAATTACTTTATTAAAAAGTTACAATTTATTTTATATTTTAAGCTTTATTTGATCATTTTGAACATCAACAATTGATCATAAACTTCAAGTTGCCCTTTTAGCTAGATCCTCTCGAAATTTAATTCAAAGAAAAAATTTTTAATTTTTATTTAGACTTAATACAAGTTAAGTGGGTATAATACAATAAATAATGTAAAAAGATTTTTTAAAAGAATCAAATAAAAAATTCTTAAAAAAAGAACTTTAAAATCGATAAAAAGTTGACTGGACTTAATGTACTAGAATAAAATCAGCTTCTACTTACACAAACACATTGTCCACAATTGCATCGGCCTTGATTGTTGCAAATTACTTTCTCACCATCGGGCCCACTTTGTCGGGGACTAGAAAAGAAAGAAAAATTAATGAAATATTACAAGGTTGTGTGTTAGAATGTGGATGATATAATATTCAGAAATATGATTGATCTTTGTTTAACGATTTATCACTAAACAAAATACAGTCGACTTTGAAAAAAATTGTTCCAAATATTTAAAAAATCATTTTTTTTCTATTTCAAAAGTCTTGAATAATATTAGTCTTTTATAGATTAGATTTAGATTAATGTTTTCAATAAAAAAGGAAAAATGATTATTTAAACCAAAATAAAATTGTATTGTGGATTTCAATTACAAATTGAACAAAAATTATTCATTTTTTGATGGATTAAAATGAAACAGTATTTTCAAAAGCTAAAAAAAGATATTAAAAAAAATACTGCAACATACTTAGTTGCAACTTTTTTACCAAAAATAATAATTCTCATACAAAAAATGACAAAAATAAAAAGAATTAATAAGAATTAAATAAATTATTGATTTGATTTGCTAAAAAAAAAAATTAAAATTTTATTTTGAGTTAAAAAGGTGTAACAAAGTATGTTGCACTATCTTGCAGTATTTTTTTCTGGTATTTTTTATTAAATTTTATTTTAATAAATCAAAAAATGAAGAATTTTTGTTCAATTTGTATTTGAAATTCACAATGCCAATAAAATGGAAATAAAATATAGTTATCAAATAAAATTTTAATATCAAAGATTTATCAAATTAAAGAACGCTGAAAGTCAAAGTTAAGTTTAACACTAGAAGCACCAAAATTTTTAACTACTTGAAGCACCAGAACGGGTTAGGAAACTATAATTTTTTAATTTTTTTAAATGTGCTTATCTTGGTTCAAGTATTAGGATTTGAGTCAGTTTTTTTTAAAGATTTGTATTCCTTTTTTTAATATTTTATGACTCATCCATTGATTTTGTAGATAAAGTCAAAATTTTAATTAAAAAAACGAGTCAAAATGACTCGTTTTGGTGCTTCTAGTAGTATATGCTTGATTTTGTACTAAGGAATTTTTTTTTTATTTTGAATTTAGTTAATTTAGAAAGTTATTCTTATTTTTATGCTGTAAAAAAAAATTTTTGCTCAAAAGGCAAAAATTGACATAGATTTTAGCGGCCAAAAATCGAAAAAGAGTCATTTTGACTCGTTGGTGCTTCTAGTGTTAATGAACTGAAGCGGAACTGGCAAGAGATTAAGCGTTCTAAGGAAATGACTTGAAATACGCTTACAATTTGAGAGTTAAAAACGTCCAAATAAATAACAAATTAATTAAAAAAAATTAATAGTTTCATCAGAACTAATTTTATCTTAATCAAAGCTTTAACTTTAAAATTAAAAAAAAAAAATAAGTCAAGTTTAATCGAAAATATATTTTAATTTTTATTTAATAATACTGCTTAATATAATTTTCACAGTGTTAGTCTGAAAACCAGCGAAAAATATTTTACAACAGTCAAAGGATTTACACTAGGGCTTTCAGCAGCTATTTGAATCATATTTTATAACTGATTAAGAAATTCAATAAACCACCTGGCCCCAATTGAATCGATTTTTAGCAGCGTTCTTCCAACGCTCTGTAGCGTGAAAAACGCTGAAAAAACACTGAAAAACCTTTTTTTCCGGGTAAAGCCTATTGAAAATATTTGTAAACAAAATTAGTTCAAATTCGGTCAATGAAAATATTTAAAAAAAAAATAAATTATTATAAAGAAAATTATTTTTTGTTTATGAGCTGTCAAACTTTTAAACATTCTCTTTTGAACACTCATCATTATATTTTGCTATTCAATTCAATAAAGCTAAATTTGAAAGAAAAAAAAAAGAAAAAAAAAGAAAAAAAAAGAAAAAAAAAGAAAAAAAAAGAAAAAAAAAAAAAGAAAAAAAAAGAAAAAAAAAGAAAAAAAAAGAAAAAAAAGCTCACTTAATACAAGATGATATGTTTGAGGCAGCAGATGCTTTGTCATTGGGATCGTGCGCGTCCAAATTGCTGCACTCGCACTTACTTCCATAGTACAATGGTTCACATTGGCAAATGCCGCACACTTTTCTTCCTCTGTCATTGCACTCCGAACTAACATGACCACTCGACCACACCGACTCTTTTTCACACTCACACTCGCACTCGCCTTCAACACTAACCTCGACCCGTTCAGCCAGCCCCTGCGCACTTATATTAAACCTAAGCGGTCCGCGCACACACTCGTTCATAGTCAACTCGACTTCAAAGTCAACTTGTTGCTTTATTTTGAGGCCGTCGCACCAACTAGTCTCGACCAATTGTTCGCCTTGACACTTTGAAAAAAACCTAATCGAAAGCGAATCGGGCAAGGACTCGGCCGCGAACACAATCTTCTTGGCAATCGTCTTGTAAATGTCCACCACCAAATGAACAATGTTGGACGAGTCGTCATCGAGCTCGCCGACAAACGAACCCTGGATCAACTCGCTCAAATGTTTGTACAACTCGGCTTGGTCGCGCACCACCGCAAATATCAAGTTAACATTGTTCTGGCTTATTTTGTGGTTGATTTGACCAATGGACGGATAGTCATGGAGCAGCGAGTGAGTGTAGCGGCGCTGAGCGTTCAAGTGACACTGGGCGTCGTTGGGCTCGACTATGCCGGCTAGTTTGCCGTCGCCGGCATAGTGAAAGCCGGCATCGGTCGAGTAGACAATGAGCTTGCGACTGGCCGCTCTCCATCCGATCTCTTCGCTGCACACAATCGCTTGCATGAGAGCGTCGAGGCCGCCTTCGGGCGAGTCCAAATTGCCGCTTACTTTGGCCGCGGTCACTTCTTGTTCGAACAAAGTCGAATCGTCGGTCAAGGTCATGTGATGAATGTAGCCGTACGGTGGCACACATTGACTGGCGCCGCTACGGTCCGAGCTCATGCACGGATTGTTAATGGAACGAGGCGCTGTGTTCACAAATGGCACCGTTTCTTTTTCTACAAACGAGCCGAAGCCCAGACGAAAATTTTTCGTTATGTTTCTCATGCTGTTGGCGAGCAGCTGGCCCAGTTTGGACAGCTTTGTCTTGTGCACGTCCATCGAATTGGACAAGTCCATTAGAAAGTACAAATCGACTGGATAGTCTTCGGCCAGTTGATAGCTTATGTTGAAGCGGAGGGGCGAGTGAGCGCGCATCGTCACCTCTACTTTTTGAGGCTTTATTTGAACGGCTGAGCTGTGCGAGTCCAAAGGCTTGAAGGCCGTGTCGCTAACTATTTTTGCTTTGTTGACAGGATAGACTGTGTGTTGGCCTGCGCACTGCTTTTCTATGTTCTCGTAGTAGTCGCATCTGTTGATGTGATGAGACTGGTCAAAGTTTTGTGTGCACCAGGCACACTCGTGCATTGATGTGATGCATTGTTTGCAGTTTGTGTTCGAAATGCATGGATTGGCGGTGAGCGAGTCGATTAGCAGTGTGACAAGCAAAATTTTGAGCATTTTTTTTTCTTTTTTTTTTTATTACTGTTATGTCTCTTTGTTTTTAATTATTTTTAATTTTCGAATTTTTAAGTTTGGCTCAACAGGTAAAGCGAGTGAGTAATAATAGGTTGAGATAAGAGTTTTTATCTCGTTTAGAATTGAGGAATATGTTGTTCAAAATTGATTGAGGTCAGTAAACAATGAATGAAAATGGATTGATGTGATTAAAAGTTGAGCAAAAGTTGTGCTCTTTTTATTGTCTTATTGATATGCTATTTATTTTTTTAGTTTTTAACATGGTTCCAGTTTGTTTAGTTAAATTATGATTTTTGTATGTTTACTTGTTTATATGGGTCAAATAGCCTCATTTTTAATTAATTATTTATTGTTTTATTTGATTTTAGACCAATTGGACTGATTAAAAACGGAATTTGGGATATTCAGTCACTTTTTTTAGTAAAAAAAAAAGGCGAATAATTTTTTTGAAACCGCTATTTTTAATAAAAATACCTCTAATTTAATAAATACTCATCTAAAATAATAAAAACCAGAATTGTGCGTAAGTTATTTTTTGGCAAAGTCAAAGATTTGACTTGACTTTGAATGACTTGAATTTCAAAAAATTTAATTTGTGTTTTCTAAGGAATTTGATAAAAAAATCATCTAATTAATTTTCTACTATTATAACATTAAAATTTAAAGAATCAGAATTAATTAGGATTGGATGCTTGTTACCCGTTTTTTATTGACTTTCCCAAAAGAAATTCAAGTCATTCTAAGTCAAGTCAGATCAAATGACTTAACTTAAAAAAAAATCAGTCAAGTCAGTGACTTGACTTTTAAAAGACTTTAAAATTACTTTTTTTTCTGAGTTTTGCGCAAGTCTGGTTAAAACCAAAGTTGCAATTATGTACTAATTCTTTTAAATAATTACAGTTTATTTAATAGTTCAAGTTTAATTTGATGATTTTGAGTTTCAAAAATTGATCATAAACTTCAAATAGCCAAAAACTAGTGGTGTGAGTCGACTTATCGACTCCAATTTTTAAGAAAATTGACTTTTAGTCAGCTATTAGCCTTAAAAATCGACTTCGCATATCGCATTAAATTTTGCTATTTTATTCAAAAAACATTTATTTAATTGTGTTTTAATTTTATATAAATTTGACATAAATAAATTTTAAATTTTAATAGTTCATAAAAATTTTATATAAAACGGTCAAATATTTAACTAATAATCAACAACCTAGTGTTACCATTTTTCTTTAATTTGGCGCTACAAATTTTATTATTTTTCATGGCTTCACAAACGTAATTGTCTGCATCAATCATAAAATATTTCCAAATCATCCACCTTTTTTGGCTCTGAAGACATTTTAATTTTTTTCAGTTATTTTAAATGAATATTAGTAACTGGAGTTTATTTAAATTAACAATTTATATAAAATATAAATATTAATTTTCTTTATTTAATTATAAACGTACAATTAATGGCATCTTGAAGTTGATGATCAATTCAAAATATCATTTCAATTCAAAAAGTTTATCCTTAGATATTAAACTTAGTCTTTGATTTAATTTAAATAATTGTAATGTAACATACTTAACATGCAATGTAGATTTAGAAAATAAAAAAAATTGAAAAAACATTTTCTCAGTCCATTGATAAAATCGATTTTCAATTTAGTTAACTGCTTTTTTGTAAAGTTTTGTTTTCATTTTATAACTTATTTTGAATTTTTTTTTGAATTTCTTTCTTAAATTTAATTGTGAATGCTAAACACAAATACTTTTGAAATAAAAAATCTCAAATAAACTTAACAAAAAATCAGTTAATACATTTAAATATTAAAATCGATTATCAATGGACTGAGGAAAATGCTTTTTCAATTTTTTTTTATTTTCTAAATCTACATTGCATGTAAAGCATGTTACATTACAATTATTTAAATTAAATCAAAGATTAAGTTTAATATCTAAGGATAAACTTTTTGAATTGAAATGATATTCTGAATTGATCATCAACTTCAAGATGCCCAATTAATACATAGTTTAATCATATTGCAACCATGTGGACTGAAAAGAAGGCTCTGCCATACGGAACTGCCCTGGAAAAAACTTTTCCTAAATTATTTTTTAAATAAAATTAAAAGTAACTAAAGTGAAAATATTACAGAAAATGAAACTAACGACTTTAGATAAATGAATACAAAATAAACTAATCACGTAAATTATTTAATTTATCAAATTTTTTTAAAGTCCCAAATTAAAGTCCAAATCATTAAAAAAAAGGTCTGGACTTAATTTTATTTTTTCATTTACAGAGTAATTTATTTTCAAAAAATACAAGTATTAAAAATTTTCTATAATTGATTCAATAAAAGTTATTTAAATTCTAAATTTTTTTAAACTAAATTATCGTAAAGCAAAGGACAGTATACGGCTTTCATCTGTGCTAGTACAATGAGTGAAAATTTACCCCCTTGTCAAAATTTAAAAATCCGCAAATACAAGAAATTACAAAGAGATAAAGAGATACAAGAACTTGATTACACCTGTCACCCAAGCAATATCATTTCAAAAGTAAAAACATATCATATTTCTGTATTACTTTATAATTATTGGGATCTGACGATTTTCCAATTTTGGCAAGAGGTAATTTTTCACCCATCATGCTAGCACAGGCGAAAGCTGTAAACCGTATAAATACTAATGTATAAATAGAAAAAAAATTATAGATAGAATCAAATTTTTTTCATAAATTTATAGTGGTCACAAAAATCTAGTCTTTTTTCTGTCACAATTTCAAATTGTCACAAAATTAGGTAGCACAAAATCGAGAAAAGACTGTTGTGTGAAGAAAAAAATTCACATCGATGATTATTATCCACGATTTATCTCCATAAACAGATCTATTGATGGAGATAAATGGTGATCTAGTTAATTCGGTAAAGTTTGTTGTTTCCCAAATTAAATAAAATATG
This sequence comes from Brachionus asplanchnoidis, assembly GCA_025491095.1. NCBI lineage: Eukaryota > Metazoa > Rotifera > Eurotatoria > Ploima > Brachionidae > Brachionus > Brachionus asplanchnoidis. The sequence goes on from JAILYF010000077.1 coordinate 290,621, forward strand.
GAATTAAAATTTCAATACTCATATTTTTATAATATTTTAAATAACCTTTTTATTATAGATCATTTTACATAATTGTACTTCTGATTATTTTATTTTTTTTATTTATTACGACACCTCCAATTTGGAGAAATTTTATAAAATAGAAGATATAAAAATAAAATACTTAAATTAGTCATATAAAATAAAAAAATTCAATATGAATAACTGATTAAAAAAAAATATATAAATTAACCTTAAGTTGAAATAAAATCAAATAAAAAGAAAATCAACGGATGATTCATTATGTTTTGCAAAATTTTTGATTAATGAAATTACAGACTTAGATTTTGAATTTAAATTATTAATTCGAGACAAAGTCTTATAATTTAAAATTCATTTTAAAATATCACAGAATATTTTTTAATTTATGCAACTTTTATGTCTTTTTTTATCAATAAAATTTAAAATCAAATGTGTTAAATATATTTTGATATCTAATTTTTTTGGGTTTTTTAATTTAACTAAATTATGCATTTTAAAATTTCCAAATCACAAAATACATTATCAGTTAATGACTGTACTTTTTAAAATTTAAAATTTGTTTTTTTGGTCTAGAAAATTTTTTATCAACATTAATTAATATCAACATTAAGTAAAATTAATACTTTTAAGTCTTGGTTGTCAATTATGCATCTATGCTCGTGAAAATTTTAGTTTGAATCAAATTAGAATCAATTTCGATTAGAATTTATTAATCAAAAATCAATTGATTGAAGTATTTTTAAAGACGACTTAAAATTTGAAAATTTTGACAATTTTTAGACTATCTTTATTTTCAAAATATTAATATTTTAATTAAAATCTTTTTCGTTGATTCAATATCATTTATTTTGGCATAACCGCATATCAGATCAGCAATTTAGTGATAAAATCCTGTCTTCAATATTATGCGAGTTTAAATTTTCCATTTTTGTATCCTTGTTAAAATCAAAGTTAAAAAAGAGCTTAAAATATTCGAAAAAATTATTTTTTTTTTAAATTTTCAAATTATTTCTTGAGCAATAATTCATTTTTGCAATTTTAAGGAAATTTTAAATAATTGTTAAGTTTAAAAACCTTGGATCTATCTTAATTCCAATAGAATTATAGATTTTTTAACACTTTTTGACGTAAATTTACGTAAAAATAGTAAATTCCATATCATCACAATAGTTCAATAGTGTCGAAAAATATTGGAAATTTTATCTCGATTAAAAAAAAATTTCATCTGATCTTCCACTTAAAAAAAAAGTTTTATGAAGTTTTCCATTAATATTTTTCTTAATATTTTTAATTTTATATAAAAAAATATAATTTTTTATATTTTATTTTTATAGATTCTAAATAAAAGTTGTATCTTCTTTGTGATATGTGAACCACTATGTTTTGTTTACCGTTTTATTTTCAAATCAAGAATTTGTCCGAAACAAAAAATCCTTTTTTTCGCATTTATTTCTTTTTTGAATTTTGATCTATTTTTTATTATAATTAAAATCATAGAAAAATTGTAGAATTGATCAAAAATCAAAATCATTTCAATAAATTATTAAAGAGTCAACGACAAAGAAAGCTATTTACTTTCTATTAGAATAAAAAATTCAAAATATTTTTTTTTTTAAAAATAAAATTTTAATTTTACAAATTATTTTTCTTTATTAAAAACAACTAATCTTAATTATTTGAATTAAATCTAATTTAATTCCGGACTAAAAATAAAACCTTTTTTAAAAGGTCCACTTGGTCCACCTTCCAATACACACTGACCAAAAAGACAAGTCAAACCTTTTTTATTTCCCCATCTTCCATCAAAATCGATCCAATTAAAACCATCTTTAATTATTACATCACTTAAGTACTGACCATTAGAGTCATAACAACATTTATTTTGCTCATTAACTCTTAAAACAACAACATTTTCCCATGTTTTCCACAAAATTCCTTCATCTGACCGATCAGTTAAAGATTCACCATTTGCTATTTGATTGTAAACATAGTCACCTTTGGTCGGATAACATCCATGCGACCCATCTGAACAATATGCGATCGGATGAGTGGGAAATTCTGAATGAACAGTGGCTGAAGTCCATGGAACCAGAACACCAAAATTGTGAGAACTGTAGTAAATTTTTTGAGGTCGACCATCAACAAATCTTACACTCACATGTTCCCAGTCACCGACATGGTTTCCGAAATACGAGTAATATCCGATACAAACATTATTTACTTTGATGCCAACACAAACTCTTTTTCCCAAATTAAACGGATAGAAATAAAAATAAAATACATCGACTATGCTTTGGTCTTTGTTTACTACCAAGGCGTATACAGGAGTTCGGTTAGTGTTCTCTGCCGGGTTAAATCCGGAAAAAAAAGTCAAATTAGAACAAGCTTCACATTGTAATGGCTCAATGGTGTTCATGTGGTCCGATTCTATACTCACATGGTCCAAAAAGTGCTCTACATCAGAAGGAAAATAACTTTCTTCACTGTGTAAATAGACCAAAGGAGAAAAGTCTCTAATTACTGTATCAGTAATGTGAACTGAAAAAAGTTGATTATTAACAGGTGAAATGTTAGTCGGAATTGATGGATCAGTGGTAAATGGCCATCCTTGAGGACGATTGTCAACCAGACTACTTAGCGATAGCGATATGATCAATACAATAATCATTTTATGTTTAAAACCATTCTGCTTAAAATCAATTTATATTTGCCGCATTTATCTAATGTGAACTAAGCACATTTTATTAAAGATAAAAATGTCTAAACCATTTTTTTTTATCTGAAAAATAAAAATTATCAATTATATTTTGATTTATTAATTTAATTTTTATTTAAATTAACTCCAATTGGATTTAGTAGCCTCAAATTATTTTAAATATACAGTGTTGATTCGATCATTGGAATTTAAAAATAATAAAAACCGATATTTTAGATTTTTTTTTAAATTCAATTTTTTTAAATATTTTTACATTTTTTCTGAGTTTTACGATAAAAAAAGCAAATTTTTGTCAATAAATTAAAAAAATTAAAAATATTGATGGCGGCTAGTTCGAGGTCGGTCACTAAACTGTTTTTGTTTACCAGGTGCCATGATTTAAAGACTAGTTTTAATTCTTATAAATATTTTTTTCTTTAATTCACAAAGAAAAACAAGCTCAGCAAAATAACAACAAAATCAAATATATTTAAATAGAAAATAACATAACAAATTTGGAGCCATTTTCTATGACTTTAAGGATCTAACCATAGAATCAGTTTTATATTATAAATAAGACTGGCAACTTAAGTTCTAAGCTATTCTAGGATTTTTATTATTTTTATCAACAATTAAAAGCGCCAGCCGCTAACAATATAACAAGAAAGAATTTAATTAATTAATTCATATTCTGATAATATTAAGATTACAGAATTAAGAAAATTATTAGTCATTCGTAGAATGGAGCTCAAGTATTAATGTGCTCAGACTTGAACTAAAGTTAGAAAAAAATATTCATTTTAATATCTTTTTATTGTCAAGTCAAAAGATTTGAAAAAATTGATTTTGAAAAAAAATTCAAATCAAGGAAATAATTAAGAAACAAAAAAACATAATTAATATGATAGAGACTGAACAAAGAAAAAAACAACTATCAAATTTCCAAATCACTTTGTAAAATAAAACGCTAAAAACAAAATTTATCATCAATTTATAAAAATTTCAATCAATTTAATTAAAAAAAATGCTAATTAATTTAATCCCTTTAAAATTCTAGGCCAGTAATAAAAAGCTTCTAATATAAAGATTATTAAATTTTTTTAAAATTATATTTACTTGAAAAAATTATTTTTTAAAGTAAATTTATTTTGGATTTTAAGAAAATATTTATTAAAATTGGATTACAAAAAATAAAATTTAGAGAATTTTATTAAGATAATCAAAAAGCCCATTAAAAAAATGTCTTAATAAATTTTTAAATTCTACTTCCTAAATTTATTTAAAAAAAAATATTTTCAATCACAATAATTGAATGAAAATTTGGCGTCTTTTTCATCTCTTAGATCGTACCATTTATCTATTCGAACATTTGGTTCAAGATTTGTCAAATCTATCCAAAGCTGACCCATGAAAGTTTTTTCACTAGTCAACATTGGTTTGTCATTTTTTACAGAGATACAAATTTGACGTCTTTTAAGCTCACCAAAATTAATGTTCCAATGAAATCTAAAAAATATCATTTAGTTATTTAGTGATGAACAAAAAAAAAATAAATTAAATTCACATGTCATTAAAGACCGGATTAAGCTCATCCTTGATAGCGCGTGACTTTTTTTTTGACTTCTTTTCGGGTTCTAAAATTATTTTAACATAAGGATCGGGCAGGTTAGAATGATGCACTTCGCAGAGATTCTTGCATTCAATCACAATCAGTCTGAACACACTCTCATCCATAACATATTCCATTGAAATATGAATTTTACCAAATTCACTTGAAAATATTTCCCAATAATTTTAATTCATAAATGGAAAAAAAAAAGAGATACCTTTTGGTTAAAATATTTTCTTGGGAATATCCAGACAGGCTTTTGTCCAAACTTGCACTTTTTTCAACTTGAATTTTTTCACGTTCCGGTTCAGGTCTCAAACCAGGACATAAAATCTTGGAATTAAAATTAAAACAAAAAAAAGTGAACTATTTTCTTTGTTAAATTCTTACGTATAAACGTAAATTAAGGCTAAGTTTTGGATTGTAATCATTTATCAAAGTTCGAAGATCAAAAACTCGACTAAGCTCGAGATTTTCTTCAATAAGCAAATCTTTTAAGCTAATTTGTAAATTGGCAATTGTTTTTTTAGATTTTTCATCATTTATTTTGCACATCAAAAATTCATTTTGAGGGTTTTCAACAAAAAAGCAAAAATTCTGATTCCATTTGGGATGTGTTGTTTTATCCAAAGTGGTTGACTCTTGACTGAAGTCGTTAATTGAAAAAATGGCTCTAGGATTTGGCTCAGAAACTCCTGATTTTTTCAGCACCATCTATTTAAAGTTATCAATAAATAAAATAAAAATAAAATTTAAAACTAAATTCCAACAGGTAAGTCCGATGCTGATTTCAAGTCAACTAGAAGTATACAAGAAGCCTGCTGTTGATTTAGGCTTTTTATTCGAAGCATTTCATTTAACTTTTCACTCTCGGTGGACACTGTAAACCACTCGAGACGAAGGATCAATTCACCTCGAGACACTCCCTTAAGTTTGTATATCTAAAGAATTTTTTTTTATTTTTAATAAAAATTTCATAAATTTTTTTTTCTTTTTTTTTTAATTTTTCAAATCAGTCAATAAATGTCAAAGGCTTTTTTTTATTTTTAATAAAAATTTCATAAATTTTTTTTTCTTTTTTTTAATTTTTCAAATAAGTCATTAAATGTCAAAGACTTTTTTGTTATTTCAAACACAAAAATTTTTTGAGACTTGATTAAACATTTAAAAAAAAGAAAACATTTTAAAAAATTTACTCCTTCTTCGATTCCTTTGGAAATAATGTTTTCTACATTTATCTCAACAGATCCCAGAAAGTCATCATTCATTTCATCGCTGTCAAAACATTGAATTAGAATGTCAGGTGTTTGAATAAGATCATCTTCGAGCATAAAATCAAATGTTTCGTTCCATATAGGATCAGTGCTGTCAGAAATAGTTTTGGTGCGTTTTGGTAGACCGAGGCCAGTTATCTTAACATATGGATCTGATTTGCCAGCACCAAAAACACCAAAATCCGCTTTTTTCAAATTAATTCCTTTGACAACATTAATTCTAAGAACGCCCTTGGGTCTCACTTTTTTCATATCATCCAATTCATCCAGCTTAATATCTGGTATTATTGGTATGACCAATCGATTGGGCAGTACCAATGTTTTGGCTATTGAATCCTCAATTATGTTGTCGATTAAATTGCGCAAACCTGGCAAGTCGAATGCATTAGCTATGTTGGTCAAGTTAAAGTCTACTTGCTACAATTTGTATTAAATTAAATTTGATTTTATTTTTTTTGTTAAATTTACTGGTTTGTTTAGAAAAAAGGCTGTAGCCGCAGCAAAAAATGGTATCCTGTTGCAGAGCGGTTTTAGAATAACTCTCAAGTTACCATGAAACTAATTTTTTTTTTTCATATTAAGTTTTCAAATTTTAATAAAATTTTTTTAAAATATTTACTTGAATTTCTTTAACTCCGGCTTGAAAATTTCTAGCTGATAGCATAATGTTTGCATCACCTGCATACCTTTAAAAAAAAAATGAATCAAACTTGAAAAATTAATTAGATTTTTGTTCAAACATAATTTCGCAGTCGAATAAAACTTCACCAGGAGGTACATTTTCGGTGTATACTTTGATACTAGTGATCCTTGGAGGCTAAAAATTTGAACAAATTAATTTAGTTTTTTTTCTCAATATATGACAGCTTTTTTTCTTGTATTAAGATTTTTTCGAAATTCTTTATTAATTAAGCAATTAGTTTTTTAAAATTTTTAAACATAGATAGAAAATTAAAATTAATTACAATTATTAATTCATTTTTGAAGACTTAACTTTTTTATCATTTTTACTTTCAAAGATTTAGTTGGACGAAAGTTTGAAAAAAAATTTTTTTTTAAATAAATTAGGATACATTTTTTCTTTCGTTATCCTAAAAATTAAAATTATAAAATTAAAAAATCATAAAAAATTTTGAAGATATTCTTAAATCTGTCATATTTTAAAATTAATTTAGTCTTAAAAAAAAATAAATTCTTAAATGAATATTATATTATTTCTTATTATCAAAGGATAAATTAAAAAAAAATCAAAATAAAAAATAAAAGTACCATCTAATTTTTTAACTTACAATATCTCCCAAGTCAATTTCTTTGAATTTAACACTTCCTATAAAGTTGGTTGAATACTGGTTAATGATGGGCTCGATCACATTGACCAAAGTAGTGGTAGCATAGAGCCTGAGATGAGGCCAAATAATTTTGAGTATTTTATTTATCCATTCAGCTCTTTCTTTGTCCGGAAAATAGACCCATGCAGGCACTTCATCTAGTCTGGCCAGAACGGCATCCCTTTCATTTATGCCAAGTGCTTTGATCACTTCGGCTTTGGTCTGTCTTGCACTCGAGTTTCTCTCTCTTAGCAAGTACAAAAAAACACACAGCAGAACCCATGAGTAGCTAAAATTAAAGTAACCGATCAACCATGCTAGAAAAACGACTGCCGATATGCGAAAAAAGCGTATCAGAACAACAATCATGTCCGAATGATCGGAGCCAAGACCAAATTTAGACTGTGGCAAGTGAACTTCATTTTCAGGCAACATTTTTTTACATTATTAAAATAAAATAAATCTAAAATTAAAATAATTTTTTTTTTTGGTTAAATAAATTGCAAATGAAAGTCTAAAATTTTTGGAGGAATTTTTTATTAAAATTAGAGGAATAAACTTACAAAAAATTGAATAATCATCTATTAAATATATTCTAAATAACAATTTAAAAAGAAAATATTTTAGTTTGGCATCGAAATGAGTGATTCAATGGTAAAAAGTGAATGCTTTAGTTGAATTGAAATTGGCAACAATGGTAAAAATACTTTTTCAGGTAAAGCATAATTTAATTAGATCATTATTTTCTGTATGGCAAAAAAAAAACAAAAATAAACAATTTGTTAATTATTTAATATTTAAAATGTTAAAGCCTCTTTCGATTGAAGTAAAAGGTCTCAATTCTTTAGGTGAATTATTCGCTTGGTTTAGGTAAAAATCGTCAAAGTATGCCGGTGGTTGTTCTTCTTGTTCAGCTGGTTCATCTTGTTCGTCCTCAATTTGGTTTTCGTTTTCATCTTCGTTTTGACTATCTTGGTCATCCGATTCTTCCACATTTTCCTCTTCATTTATTTGCTCGATTTGTTCACATTTTTCTTCAACCGATTGAATTTGCGCCGCGACAACTTCTTCCGAAGAAGCGGCGCTATTCATAATTTTAACTTTCTTTTTCTTTTTCTTCTTTTTTTTCTTTTTCTTTTTGCTCAAATCATTAGCAGACGTGGTCTTTTTAAGCTTTTTATCTTGATCCAAGTAAAAGATAGATTTTTTGTAGCGCAAGACAGTATTGTAGCGCCACGGATGCTTAGGACAACAACTGCGACACAAGCCCAATAGCCATGGATCAATTGATTTTATGTAATACTCTTGAGTGTGGTAGCTTTTGGACACAAACTTGTACGAGTCGAAAACTTGCACTTTTCCATTGTTCCATCGTGCACCAATTGTTTTTTCTCCTTCGCCGAGCATTATTTCCACATGAGTTATATTGTGAGGCTGTTTTTTCACTTCACACAAAATCAAATAAACTAAAATTTTTAGTCAAATTTAATAAATACTTTTGGGGTTGTAATAAATTGCTTGGATGAAAACTAAATCGCCTGGTTTTACATCTTCTAGCTTGTCAATTGTTTTGGGCAATGTGTCAAACATGTAGGCTTGATTTCCACCACCAATTCTAAAACCAAAATCATATTCAAGGTCGCGCATCACTCGTCGCACAAGACCACAACAGTCCAAGAACAGCTTGGAATGGTATTCAGAAGCTTAACAAAAAAAGTTCAAATAAGCATCAGCAAAAAAAATTAAGACTGAATTTGTAGCGAATTGTACGCTACACTTTCTACAATTGGCGAATTTTTTAAAAACTTTGGAATAATTTTACCAAGCATTCGAATAAATTTTTTTTTGAATTTTGAATAACCACTATGGTAATCTAGTCTAAAGGGGTTATGGGTTAATAGAGTGACCAAATTTGAAAAACCCCTATATCTCCTCCATTTTTAAAGCTATTTCCTAAAAAAATATCTTAATATGTAGAACTCGAGGAGAGGAATCGAATGATACAGTGGTGATTTGATAACAATATTTTACGTAAAATTACGTAAAATATCGTGAATTAACCAAATTTTACCACATTTTACGAAAAATTACGTAAATTTTCAGGATTTTGAGATGATTTTGGTAAAATTTGGTAAAATTCAAAACGGCCAATTCAAAATTCAAAATTTTTGAAAAAATGTCTGTTTTTTCCAAAAATCGAAAATTTCAGAAAGTTTTTTTTCATAAATTGGTTAAAAAATAGTTATTTTTAAAATCATTATAAAAAAACTTTCTTAAATTTTCGATTTTTGGAAAAAATAGGCATTTTTTCAAAAATTTTGAATTTTGAATTGGCCGTTTTGAATTTTACCAAATTTTACCAAAATCATCTCAAAATCCTGAAAATTTACGTAATTTTTCGTAAAATACCTCTTTTTCACTTTTCGAATTTTACGTTAATTTACGTAAAATGTGGTAAAATTTGGTTAATTCACGATATTTTACGTAATTTTTCGTATAATACTGTTTTCAAATCACCACTGTATGTGTGTTATATTTTTAAAAGAATCCGTAACATGCTTTTTTTCCCTTAAAGTTCGACTTCGCCTTATAAGGTGAAAAACTCTCGATTTAGTAATTTGGGAAAAGGGTATTTTAAGGTCCTAGGTAATACTTAAGCTCTAACCTATTTCGCCCGTTAGATTAAACACAGGTAAAAGTATCTAAGAGAATTTTTTCAGAATTTTAGGTTATATCCTTAGGGCTTCATCTAATGGGGTTATTTTTAGGGCTTAAAAGGTTAAATATATTCAACCCTATTGGTCCGAAAAATCACCCAATTAGTCCAAATAATATTTCATTTAACACATTTAGCTGAATAAGACTATAAATTGCAGTGACTATATTTTTTAATAATTAAAAAATTGTAAAATTATTTTCTCTCTCCCTCACTCTCAAAAAACCTTTTTTTCAAAACCAAGGTTTACTCTACGCCTATTACGACAGCCATTAAAGAAGCTGTTGAAGTATCTTTGAAGCAGTATTTACAGAAAGAAACAAGTGAAGTGAGAAAAAAAATGTAAGAATTAACAACAGAAATTTTGCTTAGTGTCTTATAGAAAAAGAATGTTTAAAACGTCTTAAAGAACAAGAAGAGACCAAAAACGCCAAAAAAGCTATAAAAGGAACTGGAAGAGGAAGAGAGCGGCCAAGAAAGCTTGTTGAAAGCAAATTAACACCAGATGAATATGATAACTTATCAGAATCCGAAATATTGTGTAGCTAATGTGAAACAAAGATTGCTGAAGAGAAAGAGAACATGTCAAAATGGATATCTTGTTAAGAGCGCTCAAATTGGGTTTGTTTTAGTTGTTTGTCAAAAGAATTAAAAACCTATTTTGGAAGAAAATTCAAAAATTTTCTTCCAAAATAGGAAAAATGGGTTAAATGGGTTAAAATTCTATTTTTGGGCTTAATTTTCTGGCCAATTATATACAATTTTAGGGGCAACCGGTTTAACCCTTTTGAGCCTCACATTATCAACCGCAGAGCTAAATAGGTTATTCAAAAATTTTGGGAAAATTGGATGACTATTTTTGAAGTTTTTGAAAAAAAATGGGTGCAAAATAAGCAATAAAAAAAATATGGTCACAGGGTTAGACTAGGTTATCATACTTTTCTACTAATTCAATTTTTGGTCTTAAAATCATGATAATTAGAAATCATAACTACCAAATAATGAAAAATAGCTATAAATTTCATTATTCCGATCAAAAATTGATTTTAAAAACATAAAAAGTTGCCGATTGTAGTCAACATTTGTAGAAAATTTAGGGCTGCATGATTTTAAAAAAGTTCAAGCTAATATGGATTCTGGTAATTGTTTTTTTTTAGATTATTCAAATGAATTAAATTCTATTTACTGAAAATAAATGTATGGCTTTAGTGTACTTATAGAGAATTTTAAAATTTAAATAAATTAGAGTGCTTTGTTTTTGAAAATATAAATTTAAGAAATATTTAGCTTTTTTAAGTTTATTTTTAAGCGAAAAATTTTGTACCAGAGTTTATGAAATCTTTGAAATATATTTACTATTAATTACTGGGAAAAGAGTTTTAAAATTTTTTTTCAAAAATTTAGATAAGATTCTGTTGAAAAATAAAAAATTAACAATGAACAATTACATTTTTTGACTTATCAAAATAAAAATTAAAAATTTTGTATGAAAAGCTTAAATATTTGAAAGCTTTTCTAGGAAATGGGGGAAAATAATTATAAAATTTCATTCGAATGAATTCCAAAATCATTCCAAGTCTTTAAAAAAGAAATTGATTTAAAAAAAAAAGTTGCCAATTTAGGGCAAGATAATTTAAAAAAAATTGTGAGCGAATATTTTAAATTATTTAAGTGAATTATATTCTATCGATTGAAAATAAATTTTTATTTATTTGTTTATCTAATTGAAAATAAATGTATGAGTTAGACTTTTATATTTAACTTTTAGAGAATTTTTAAAATTTAATTTATTTTAATTAGAGTGTTTTGTTTTGAAAAAAAAAATTTTTTTAAAGTAAATTTAAAAATTAAATTGAGATTTATTTTTCTAAAAGGTGTTAAGAACTTAAAGTGTTAAGAAGAGAAAAAAAAAAGTTTCTTACAGTCAGGACTAAAGTATTTTTTGGCATAAGGAACATTGAAGTACTTTTTGGCCTGTTCGACAAACTTCAAACGCAACTGCATCATTCGGTCCGGATTAGAGCGAAAACTCTTGCGCAAATTCTTGTTAGCTTCATTTATTTTGTGTCTAATTTCATCCTTGATTAGAGAGGAAAAAAAAAGAGAAAAGATAAGCAAAAGTGACAATTTGGCATTTGGCAAGGACTCGGCCATGTTAATCCCTGGTTCGCTTATGCAAAAGGAAATAACAAAAATGCTTAATCCCGAGAAAACAACGCCTTTAACTAATCGCAAATATTTTCATTATTTACTCGCAATTAATTTTGCTTCATGAGCGTGTTACAAGCGCGCAAATTCTATCAAGGTAGTCTAAATTTTTGCTAAATCTTTGTCCTCCTAGGAACAAATAATCTTGGCATTTTTGTTTATATTACACAAAGATAAGATAGATTCTAAACTAAACAATAGTCACGATTTGCTTAAGTAGCGACTATTTGTTTATTTTTGTGTTGTTTGTTAGATTAGCGACGAATAGCAAAGAGAAGGACTTTGTTTTCTTTGGCCAGCTCTCATCCCACTATAAATACGAGTCTTTTTCCTCACATACAACACAATTCACTCAAAATATATTTAGTTTGCTTAATCTAGAAAAAAAGAGAAAAAAAAAGAGAAAAACAAGATCTAGAGGAATTTTAAACCGAGTCTCATTTTTAACCTAATTTAGCTAAAAATAGCGTAGAATTTTTTTCTACGAATTTTTAGCCACTTTTGTCAAGCACTGTTCCCGTCTTACCAGACAGCATTAAATTGTTGACTAAATTTTTTAATACTGTTAGGTAAAGATGGCTAATTGTGCTTTAGCGTTCTTACTAGTTTATGGTTGCGGTAGGTGGCAAACGACTCCTGAAGACTTGCCGAAGATGATGACGATTTTTGACTGGCATCGTCCAAACTCACACTGAACGATGTCGACGAGTGAATTTTTCTAAAACTAGACATTTTTTTTCTAAATAAAATTTTTGAAAAAAATTTATTTTTTTTTATTCTTTTGTTCTATCAGTCCTTGACTGCGACGCCGTTGCTACCAAAGCCAAAGACGAAACGCCGAAGATAAACTGACTTTGTTATTTTTTTTTCTCTAAATAAAAGTAAGAAAATAAGAGTGTTTTGAAGCCAGGCTTTTGCCGAATGCTGGCATACTATTAAATAAAATAACACTAGCTTTATTAACAAAGGTAGACAAGAGCAACAAAATTAAAATAATTCACTTTTGAATAAATTCTTTTATTTTCAAAATTATGATTATTTAAATCGGAAATTTTCTAATTGCTTCGTTTTTTGGAGAATTCGGTCCATGAACCCTTAGCAAAATAATTTAGCTCTTAGTTTGCTTTTAGATTAAAAAAGCTTACATAATAAACAGGAACACTTGATTTTGCTGTGAGATGCGCGGCAAACGCCAAGCTGCATGCAGTCATACCAGTCAGACAACTAGCCACCATTGGCTTACTCAAATCCACATTGTTCTCTTCAAATACTTAATTAAATTTTAATGAAAAATAAAAAAAATCTACCATGATCCAAATTTAATTCTTACATCTGAGCAAATCTTGTTTGTCTTTAATTCTGCCATTTTCTTTGTCAAACAAGTCATTGTAGGAAACATTCTTGGCACCAGGTATGTGGTTGTAAATACCTTGGTCATTTTTTGAGTTGAATTCTTGTTGGCTTCGGCAGTCGACTACTTGTTCGTGTGGTGAAGCGATGTTTTGTTGAATGGCCTCAAAATCCCGGATAATGTCTTTGTTCAGATTGATGGTGAACTTTTCTTTGGCAAAATTGGGCAATTCTGTGCTAAGCTCATAGTTGTGATGAGCCCAGAGATTTAGACCGCCGTCTAGTATGGACACATTTTCATGTCCGAACAGTCTAAACACCCACCACATTCTTGACGAAGTGTAGAATCCGAATTGACTTCGGTCGTATAGAATGAGATGGTGTTTGTTGGCGATGCCAAGTGAGCCAACGTAGTCTTTGAAGCAGTCTGGTTTGGGAACATTGCGCGGATGAAGTTCACTGATCTCAGCGCATTCCAGTGTGTTCAAAAAAACAGCTCTGTCAATGTGATCTCTGCATAAAAGTAAACCATTAGGAAAAAAGACGCCTGTTGACAAGGCAATTTTACTTTTTATAATTTTCGCTATTATCTCCTAGATTGGCTTCAATTATACGGAATTTGTCATAAAAACTTGACGTGGTGGTAAGAATTTTTTTTAGCTTATTTGGACTCAGCAGTGATGGAAGCATTTCTTAAATTTTTTTTTGATTTTTTTTTTGCTAAAAATTATTTTTTGATAAAATAAATTTTAATTTAAGATAAAGAAAATTATGAATATTTTAATATAAAGTTAAAATTAACTTTATTTTTGCACAATTTAAAATAAAAATGAAAAATAATTATTTTTTTTTAATAGTAAGGTCGTTTATTGATTAAAAATTATTGATCTAAAATAACTAATCTTAATTTTGATTAAAACTAAAATTATCAGTTTAATTAAAATAAAAATGTTTAATTGAAAAATTTAGTGTCCATTGGAACCATTAACTTTTGTATTTATTCGTTCAAGGAGACTAAACGATTCGTCTAGTTGTCGCTGTTTTTCGCCGATCACGTGATTCAAATGTTGTACGTGATTAAAAGATTCATCCAATTGACGCTGCTTTTCGCCAATGCCATTCTCTTTCTCTTCAATAATTCTATTCAATTGTTGCACGTGACCACACGATTCGTCTAGTTGAGTTTGTTTGAGGCTAAGAGACGACTCGAGTTGACCAATGCGCTCATTCAATTGTTCGTTCTGATTGCCACACTCGCTTATTCTAGTCATTTCGTTTCTCAGACTTTCCAATTGAGCTTCTTTTTGGTTTAGCTGGTCACGTGACTGTGTCAATTCACTTTGTAAATTTTCTCTCAATTGACCAAGTTCGCTTTGCAACGATTCGCATCGAGAATTTTTAGAGTTCAGCTCGTTGCTTAAATTTTGTATTTGTTCCTTTAATTTGTTGGACTCTTGGTCGGTTTGTGCACCAAAAGTGTTCAGTTCTTTTTCTAGAACTTCAATGCGAGCGTTTTTGGCGCTTAATTCATCTTGTAAATTTTTTAATTGTTCGCTTGTTTTTTCTGATTGAGCTTGTGTATTCGCTGTTGAATCAAGCTGAGATTTAAGGTCACCATTTAGGGCTTCTAGTGAATCAAGACGAGTCTTGTGTTGTTCGAGTTCACTTCTCAATTGTCCAAGTTGATTGTCTTTGGTTGAATTTTGTGCTCTTAATTGATCGCATTCAGTTTGATAGTCCTTAAAAGACAAATTTAGTGCTATGCACTCGTTGCCATGGCAACCAAATTACTTTAATTCGTGCTTCGAACATTTGCAGCTCAGCTGATTTATCGTTTACATTTGCTTGAAGCAATTGAGAGCTTAGCTCATCAATTTTAGATCTCAAACAACTTGATGTGGTGGTGAGAATTTTTTTTAGCTTATTTGGACTCTGCAGTGATGGAAGCATTTCCTAATTTTTTTTTAAGTTGATTTTTTTTTGCTAAAAATTATTTTTTGATAAAATAAATTTTAATTTAAGATAAGTAGGTAAAGTTAAAATTATCTTTATTTTTGCACAATTTAAAATAAAAATGAAAAATAATTATTTTTTTTGAAATAGTTAGGTCTTTTATTGATTAAAAATTAATTTGAAACAAAACAAAAAAAAAACGAAAAAACGAGCATTAAAGTCTTTGATCTAAAATAACTAATCTTAATTGTGATTAAAACTAAAATTATCAGTTTAATTAAAATAAAAATGTTTAATTGAAAAATTTAGTGTCCATTGGAACCATTAACTTTTGTATCTATTCGTTCAAGGAGCTCCAACTTTTCGTGTTCTAGAGCATCTTGGCCAATTTTAATCAAATCACGAATTTTGGCTCTCTCAGTCAAATTGGCCTTGCTCGATTTGATCTCTTCTTCAAGCAATATTTTCAAATTTTCGTTCTCGCGTTTTATTTCTTCCAATTGATGATGGATTTCTACGTTTTTATGGCCATTTGATTCATTCTAAAATATAAAAATTTTTAAATTAAATAAAAAAAGGTATTTTTTTTTATTTTTTTTTTATTTAGATGATTTAATCAGCTTTTTACCTTTTTGTTTAAATTTTGAATCAACTCTTCTTTCTTTTGAGTAAGAATTAAAATTTTATTTCATTTTAAGTTTGTTGTGAATTTTACACTTTTGGCTAGTTGAACAAATAATACAAATAAAGAATAAATATTTTCAAAATCTAATTAAAATTTAACTCTTATTTTAATCTAACTCAAATTTGGGTTAATACTTTCCGCAACAACAACAAAAACATTCATTTAAAAACTAAATAATCATTTATTGAGCTTAAATATTTGATAAATAAAAATAGCAACCAATTCAATTTATCTTCAATTGAGAAACACAATTTAAAATTACCATTATTTTATTTAAAAAATAAATTATTTTTAAATTATCTAGGGTTTATATAAAAAAAGGTTAGCAAATACTTGTTAAAGTAAACAAAAGTTTAGTTTAAACAGAAGGCTTTCAGAGTTTTTACCTTAAATATTTAAATAAAAAATTATTTTCAAATTTTTTAAAGAGGTAACAGCTAGAACAAAATTCACAACAACAAAACAAATAAAGTTGACTCACAGTTGTAGCCACAAATTTCCTAAATAAAACTTTTTATTAATTTTTAATGTTTCTGCATTACTTTATTAGAATGAACAAAGATTTAATCGATTTTTATTCTTAATTTAATGTCTATAAAATAAATGTTTTGACAAAGGAATGTTTAAATTATATTGATTGATTTTTGGACACAAATAAAAATGGTAATTATAAAAATCATCAATAAATCAGAAATATTTGGATTATCTATTTTACAAGTGATTGAATTAAGCTTCCTCACAAAAAAGCTCTAAAAATTCCAATTCTCAAATTTAAAATGAAAATTTTATTATTAATTATTATTTAAAAATTATTGAAAAAATTAAATTTGAAAATCATCAAGCCTAAAGGTTGAAGAAAAAATTAATTTAAATTAAAGAATGTTGAAAATATAAAATTATTTTTTCTGTTTTAACATTTTCTCTGATAATTATCAAATTCAACCTTGTCTTTATTTGGTTTTGTGAATTTCAAATACAAATTGAACAGAAATTCTTCCTTTTTGCATAAATTAAAATTAAAGATAAAAAATGAATTTAAAATAATGTTGCAATATAGTGCAACATACTTTGTTGCACCTTTTTTACCTAAAATAATCTTTCGAAATAAGACAATATCAATCAAATATCAATAATGTCTAAATTGATTATTGATTTGATTTCCTATAAAAAAGGAAATAAAGATTTTATTTTAGGTAAAAAAGGTTCGAAAAAGTATGCTGCACTACATTGCAGTATATTTATAAATACTTTTAATTATCTTTAATTTTAATTTATCAAAAAAGGAAGAATTTTTGTTCAATTCTTATTTAAAATTCACAATACCTCTTTATTTAAAAAAAATAAAATATTTTTAATTTTTTAAGGTTTTGTGAAGTTCAGAACAAAAGAACATAACAAAATGATAAAAAATTGAATAAATTTTTTAGTAAAAGTAAAAAATTAGTTCCGTAAATGCAACATGTTGCAACATTCAAAGTTGCATCAATTGTCAAAGACTGCTAATGATGTGCAGAATCTCTGCAAAATGCACTGCACTGCGTTTGAACATATTGACATCTAATTTCGGCTAAATTTGCAGAGTTTTGCAGACCGAGTTAGCTGATGCAACTTTGAAAGTTGCATAATATCGTAATCACGAAACTAATTTTGTACTTAAAGAAAAAGGTTTTTCAATTTTTTTTTATTTTTTTCTGTTCTGTTTATCATTTTATATTAAATTTCACAAAATCCTTTTTTATAAACACAACAACAATTAAGCAACTTTAAGTTCATGATCATGATCAAAGGATCAAAATTTAATAGATTATAATCTTAATAAAAATTGTTCAAATTAGCTTTTTTTAATATTTTTTAAATAAAACATAAGATGCTTATTATTTTTATTGAAAAAAAAACAGATCTTTTTTTTCTGATTGATTTTTCTAAAATCTTTATTTGAAAAGTTTAAAGACAAATTTAAAATTCATATTTAAGTATCCAAATTATGGCTTTAAATGATATTTTAATAATAATAAAAATATATTACGGCGAAAAAAAGTTAAATTTTGTCTTGAAAAATTTCAAAATGTCGATTGAGATCTTAATTTACTTAAGATAAAAATTCATATAATTTTCTATCAATGAATAGATTAAACAAATCATGTTTAATAAAGTTTAGTATTTTTTTATTAAAAATTTGAAAAAAAAAACCTTTTTATTTAACTCAAAAACTGATTTGAAATTTAAATATGATCATGAACTTCAATTTGCCCAACAATTACGCAAATATATACATGATAAATATATATTTAATTGGCATAAGAATAACTCTAAAATAATCAGAGCTAATTGTTGATTAATTTTTATTGCCAAATTAGTAAGATTAATTTAAGATTGATGAAAAATTTGAAAATTTAACTTAATATTAAAAGCAATAAAATTTTCTAAAGAATATTTAAAATTTTCAAACCCACTTTTGAAAATACAAATTATCAAAACAGTATTTTAAGTTTATATTTATTATATTTATAAATTTTTCTTAGAATGCCGTTTTTTTTCTAAAAATTAAAAATTTACTTGTTCTATTTGTAGATAAATTTTGAATTTACTATTCTTTTAATTATTAGATATAACTGTGAGTCAACCAAAGAATTTAATGTTAATTTAAAATCAAAGATTCATTCAATTACCTTTTTTATTTGATCTGTTAGATTTTCCTCTCTTTTGATGATCATTTCCTCTAAACAACTCAAACTTGCTCCCTAAAACAGCTTATCTTAGTACCGAATTTGGTCGATTTTAAAGTTTTTTTGAATTTAAAGCACCGTGAATTTTATAACAAAAAAAAAACAAAACCAAAAATCTCATTAAATTGTTTTTGCTGAATGTCCAAAGCATACTAAATTCCTATTATGTTAGTCATTTTTTTTAAGAAAAAAAAAACTGAAGTTCTTAAAGATTAACAAAATTCACAAATGATATTTAAGGCAGATTAGCTTTTCAATAAAAATCTAAAGTAAAAGCAAAATTTAAACAAATAAGTTTTATTATTCATTTATCAAGACTTTGTGGCAAAGAAAATTTTTTGATCAGAATATTTTTAAATGCGCAATTAAATTTCATTGCAGATTTTTTATTTTTTTTCACACTTCAAACCTTTATTTTAAATTTTTGAAAAAGGATTCTAATTTTTTAAAAATATGTTACATTTATGAAATACAATATTTTGGTAGACAATATTTTTATCTAAAACTTAGAATGACGAATCTATATTTCTTAGATTCTTCTAAAATTATTATTGTGTTGTTTTGTTTCTAATTAAAATTCCATTTATTATTATTTTATAAAAGATGCTGATGATAGTTTAGAATCTTTTAGATGATATGGTTTTAATAAAATAACATTATTTAAATTATGAACACGTATTAGGTGTGCCATCAAATACTGTAGAATTCTATCTATATAAATAGGGAATCGAATTCTTAGTTAAAATATGTTTTTTCACTTCGACTAACCCAAATTTATATTTTATTATTTTAATAAACAATTAAAACAATTAATAATATTTTTATTTTATTATTCTAATACCTTGTTATAAGTCCCATCTGAGTGCGCAGCAGAACGAGACCTGTAACAAATACATTGAAATTAAATTGCACATCTAAAATTTTATGATCAAATTAGAATTTAGTCTAAAAACTTTTCAGAATTTTCTAAGTTTAAATTTCCACTCATTAAACAGTGCTTTTTTTTACAATTAATTAATTTTCAAGTTTTACATTTTTGAATTTTAGCTCTATTTTAAATACATGAAGTCTCAAAAACATAAAACTTTTAAATTTTGAATATAATAATTATATCTATAATTTTCTGAATATTTCAACTAAATTTTAAACTAAATTTCATTAAAAATTATTCAAATGCCATCAAAGTCTAAATTTGTCCGTTCTTGCAGTAAAAACCTTGGTGTATTTTTCCAGAAAAATATTATTTAGATGAAAACCTAATGAACAGATCAATCTAGTAAAATTGGTGGACAATCAGTAATTTTAGTTGACGAATTAGCACACGCCGTAAATAAAGCTAGTTTTTACCTCTTTAGACATTTAGAAAAAAAACAATTTAAAAAGAATTTTAAAATTTTTCTTATGTTTTTTTTTTGTTCTATAATTTTATTATGCCTGAATTCAATTAAACCAAAGTTTTTTTTTTAGCAAAAAAACAATACTCACCGTTTGTTCCAAAGTTGAGGTCAGAGTCAAATTTTTTTTCTTGAGCTCTTCATTTTCTTGGCTCAATTGGTCAATTTTTGAATTCAAATGTTCAAGAGATTGTATTTGTTGTTTGAGCTCTTCATTTTGGTGGCTCAATTGCTCAATCAGCTCAGTCAAACGCTCGTCCTTTTCCGCCATGACCGTGTTCAAATGCTGCACGTGACTAAACGATTCGTCTAGTTGTCGCTGTTTTTCGCCGATCACGTGATTCAAGTGTTGAACATGATTAAAAGACTCGTCTAGTTGTCGCTGTTTTTCGCCGATCACGTGATTCAAATGTTGAACGTGATTAAAAGATTCATCCAATTGACGCTGCTTTTCGCCAATGCCATTCTCTTTCTCTTCAATAATTCTATTCAATTGTTGCACGTGACCACACGATTCGTCTAGTTGAGTTTGTTTGAGGCTAAGAGACGACTCGAGTTGACCAATGCGCTCATTCAATTGTTCGTTCTGATTGCCACACTCGCTTATTCTAGTCATTTCGTTTCTCAGACTTTCCAATTGAGCTTCTTTTTGGTTTAGCTGGTCACGTGACTGTGTCAATTCACTTTGTAAATTTTCTCTCAATTGACCAAGTTCGCTTTGCAACGATTCGCATCGAGAATTTTTAGAGTTCAGCTCGTTGCTTAAATTTTGTATTTGTTCCTTTAATTTGTTGGACTCTTGGTCGGTTTGTGCACCAAAAGTGTTCAGTTCTTTTTCTAGAACTTCAATGCGAGCGTTTTTGGCGCTTAATTCATCTTGTAAATTTTTTAATTGTTCGCTTGTTTTTTCTGATTGAGCTTGTGTATTCGCTGTTGAATCAAGCTGAGATTTAAGGTCACCATTTAGGGCTTCTAGTGAATCAAGACGAGTCTTGTGTTGTTCGAGTTCACTTCTCAATTGTCCAAGTTGATTGTCTTTGGTTGAATTTTGTGCTCTTAATTGATCGCATTCAGTTTGATAGTCCTTAAAAGACAAATTTAGTGCTATGCACTCGTTGCCATGGCAACCAAATTACTTTAATTCGTGCTTCGAACATTTGCAGCTCAGCTGATTTATCGTTTACATTTGCTTGAAGCAATTGAGAGCTTAGCTCATCAATTTTAGATCTCAAACAACTTGATGTGGTGGTGAGAATTTTTTTTAGCTTATTTGGACTCTGCAGTGATGGAAGCATTTCCTAATTTTTTTTTAAGTTGATTTTTTTTTGCTAAAAATTATTTTTTGATAAAATAAATTTTAATTTAAGATAAGTAAAGTTAAAATTATCTTTATTTTTGCACAATTTAAAATAAAAATGAAAAATAATTATTTTTTTTGAAATAGTTAGGTCTTTTATTGATTAAAAATTAATTTGAAACAAAACAAAAAAAAAACGAAAAAACGAGCATTAAAGTCTTTGATCTAAAATAACTAATCTTAATTGTGATTAAAACTAAAATTATCAGTTTAATTAAAATAAAAATGTTTAATTGAAAAATTTAGTGTCCATTGGAACCATTAACTTTTGTATCTATTCGTTCAAGGAGCTCCAACTTTTCGTGTTCTAGAGCATCTTGGCCAATTTTAATCAAATCACGAATTTTGGCTCTCTCAGTCAAATTGGCCTTGCTCGATTTGATCTCTTCTTCAAGCAATATTTTCAAATTTTCGTTCTCGCGTTTTATTTCTTCCAATTGATGATGGATTTCTACGTTTTTATGGCCATTTGATTCATTCTAAAATATAAAAATTTTTAAATTAAATAAAAAAAGGTATTTTTTTTTATTTTTTTTTTATTTAGATGATTTAATCAGCTTTTTACCTTTTTGTTTAAATTTTGAATCAACTCTTCTTTCTTTTGAGTAAGAATTAAAATTTTATTTCATTTTAAGTTTGTTGTGAATTTTACACTTTTGGCTAGTTGAACAAATAATACAAATAAAGAATAAATATTTTCAAAATCTAATTAAAATTTAACTCTTATTTTAATCTAACTCAAATTTGGGTTAATACTTTCCGCAACAACAACAAAAACATTCATTTAAAAACTAAATAATCATTTATTGAGCTTAAATATTTGATAAATAAAAATAGCAACCAATTCAATTTATCTTCAATTGAGAAACACAATTTAAAATTACCATTATTTTATTTAAAAAATAAATTATTTTTAAATTATCTAGGGTTTATATAAAAAAAGGTTAGCAAATACTTGTTAAAGTAAACAAAAGTTTAGTTTAAACAGAAGGCTTTCAGAGTTTTTACCTTAAATATTTAAATAAAAAATTATTTTCAAATTTTTTAAAGAGGTAACAGCTAGAACAAAATTCACAACAACAAAACAAATAAAGTTGACTCACAGTTGTAGCCACAAATTTCCTAAATAAAACTTTTTATTAATTTTTAATGTTTCTGCATTACTTTATTAGAATGAACAAAGATTTAATCGATTTTTATTCTTAATTTAATGTCTATAAAATAAATGTTTTGACAAAGGAATGTTTAAATTATATTGATTGATTTTTGGACACAAATAAAAATGGTAATTATAAAAATCATCAATAAATCAGAAATATTTGGATTATCTATTTTACAAGTGATTGAATTAAGCTTCCTCACAAAAAAGCTCTAAAAATTCCAATTCTCAAATTTAAAATGAAAATTTTATTATTAATTATTATTTAAAAATTATTGAAAAAATTAAATTTGAAAATCATCAAGCCTAAAGGTTGAAGAAAAAATTAATTTAAATTAAAGAATGTTGAAAATATAAAATTATTTTTTCTGTTTTAACATTTTCTCTGATAATTATCAAATTCAACCTTGTCTTTATTTGGTTTTGTGAATTTCAAATACAAATTGAACAGAAATTCTTCCTTTTTGCATAAATTAAAATTAAAGATAAAAAATGAATTTAAAATAATGTTGCAATATAGTGCAACATACTTTGTTGCACCTTTTTTACCTAAAATAATCTTTCGAAATAAGACAATATCAATCAAATATCAATAATGTCTAAATTGATTATTGATTTGATTTCCTATAAAAAAGGAAATAAAGATTTTATTTTAGGTAAAAAAGGTTCGAAAAAGTATGCTGCACTACATTGCAGTATATTTATAAATACTTTTAATTATCTTTAATTTTAATTTATCAAAAAAGGAAGAATTTTTGTTCAATTCTTATTTAAAATTCACAATACCTCTTTATTTAAAAAAAATAAAATATTTTTAATTTTTTAAGGTTTTGTGAAGTTCAGAACAAAAGAACATAACAAAATGATAAAAAATTGAATAAATTTTTTAGTAAAAGTAAAAAATTAGTTCCGTAAATGCAACATGTTGCAACATTCAAAGTTGCATCAATTGTCAAAGACTGCTAATGATGTGCAGAATCTCTGCAAAATGCACTGCACTGCGTTTGAACATATTGACATCTAATTTCGGCTAAATTTGCAGAGTTTTGCAGACCGAGTTAGCTGATGCAACTTTGAAAGTTGCATAATATCGTAATCACGAAACTAATTTTGTACTTAAAGAAAAAGGTTTTTCAATTTTTTTTTATTTTTTTCTGTTCTGTTTATCATTTTATATTAAATTTCACAAAATCCTTTTTTATAAACACAACAACAATTAAGCAACTTTAAGTTCATGATCATGATCAAAGGATCAAAATTTAATAGATTATAATCTTAATAAAAATTGTTCAAATTAGCTTTTTTTAATATTTTTTAAATAAAACATAAGATGCTTATTATTTTTATTGAAAAAAAAACAGATCTTTTTTTTCTGATTGATTTTTCTAAAATCTTTATTTGAAAAGTTTAAAGACAAATTTAAAATTCATATTTAAGTATCCAAATTATGGCTTTAAATGATATTTTAATAATAATAAAAATATATTACGGCGAAAAAAAGTTAAATTTTGTCTTGAAAAATTTCAAAATGTCGATTGAGATCTTAATTTACTTAAGATAAAAATTCATATAATTTTCTATCAATGAATAGATTAAACAAATCATGTTTAATAAAGTTTAGTATTTTTTTATTAAAAATTTGAAAAAAAAACCTTTTTATTTAACTCAAAAACTGATTTGAAATTTAAATATGATCATGAACTTCAATTTGCCCAACAATTACGCAAATATATACATGATAAATATATATTTAATTGGCATAAGAATAACTCTAAAATAATCAGAGCTAATTGTTGATTAATTTTTATTGCCAAATTAGTAAGATTAATTTAAGATTGATGAAAAATTTGAAAATTTAACTTAATATTAAAAGCAATAAAATTTTCTAAAGAATATTTAAAATTTTCAAACCCACTTTTGAAAATACAAATTATCAAAACAGTATTTTAAGTTTATATTTATTATATTTATAAATTTTTCTTAGAATGCCGTTTTTTTCTAAAAATTAAAAATTTACTTGTTCTATTTGTAGATAAATTTTGAATTTACTATTCTTTTAATTATTAGATATAACTGTGAGTCAACCAAAGAATTTAATGTTAATTTAAAATCAAAGATTCATTCAATTACCTTTTTTATTTGATCTGTTAGATTTTCCTCTCTTTTGATGATCATTTCCTCTAAACAACTCAAACTTGCTCCCTAAAACAGCTTATCTTAGTACCGAATTTGGTCGATTTTAAAGTTTTTTTGAATTTAAAGCACCGTGAATTTTATAACAAAAAAAAAACAAAACCAAAAATCTCATTAAATTGTTTTTGCTGAATGTCCAAAGCATACTAAATTCCTATTATGTTAGTCATTTTTTTTAAGAAAAAAAAACTGAAGTTCTTAAAGATTAACAAAATTCACAAATGATATTTAAGGCAGATTAGCTTTTCAATAAAAATCTAAAGTAAAAGCAAAATTTAAACAAATAAGTTTTATTATTCATTTATCAAGACTTTGTGGCAAAGAAAATTTTTTGATCAGAATATTTTTAAATGCGCAATTAAATTTCATTGCAGATTTTTTATTTTTTTTCACACTTCAAACCTTTATTTTAAATTTTTGAAAAAGGATTCTAATTTTTTAAAAATATGTTACATTTATGAAATACAATATTTTGGTAGACAATATTTTTATCTAAAACTTAGAATGACGAATCTATATTTCTTAGATTCTTCTAAAATTATTATTGTGTTGTTTTGTTTCTAATTAAAATTCCATTTATTATTATTTTATAAAAGATGCTGATGATAGTTTAGAATCTTTTAGATGATATGGTTTTAATAAAATAACATTATTTAAATTATGAACACGTATTAGGTGTGCCATCAAATACTGTAGAATTCTATCTATATAAATAGGGAATCGAATTCTTAGTTAAAATATGTTTTTTCACTTCGACTAACCCAAATTTATATTTTATTATTTTAATAAACAATTAAAACAATTAATAATATTTTTATTTTATTATTCTAATACCTTGTTATAAGTCCCATCTGAGTGCGCAGCAGAACGAGACCTGTAACAAATACATTGAAATTAAATTGCACATCTAAAATTTTATGATCAAATTAGAATTTAGTCTAAAAACTTTTCAGAATTTTCTAAGTTTAAATTTCCACTCATTAAACAGTGCTTTTTTTTACAATTAATTAATTTTCAAGTTTTACATTTTTGAATTTTAGCTCTATTTTAAATACATGAAGTCTCAAAAACATAAAACTTTTAAATTTTGAATATAATAATTATATCTATAATTTTCTGAATATTTCAACTAAATTTTAAACTAAATTTCATTAAAAATTATTCAAATGCCATCAAAGTCTAAATTTGTCCGTTCTTGCAGTAAAAACCTTGGTGTATTTTTCCAGAAAAATATTATTTAGATGAAAACCTAATGAACAGATCAATCTAGTAAAATTGGTGGACAATCAGTAATTTTAGTTAACGAATTAGCACACGCCGTAAATAAAGCTAGTTTTTACCTCTTTAGACATTTAGAAAAAAAACAATTTAAAAAGAATTTTAAAATTTTTCTTATGTTTTTTTTTTGTTCTATAATTTTATTATGCCTGAATTCAATTAAACCAAAGTTTTTTTTTTAGCAAAAAAACAATACTCACCGTTTGTTCCAAAGTTGAGGTCAGAGTCAAATTTTTTTTCTTGAGCTCTTCATTTTCTTGGCTCAATTGGTCAATTTTTGAATTCAAATGTTCAAGAGATTGTATTTGTTGTTTGAGCTCTTCATTTTGGTGGCTCAATTGCTCAATCAGCTCAGTCAAACGCTCGTCCTTTTCCGCCATGACCGTGTTCAAATGCTGCACGTGACTAAACGATTCGTCTAGTTGTCGCTGTTTTTCGCCGATCACGTGATTCAAGTGTTGAACATGATTAAAAGACTCGTCTAGTTGTCGCTGTTTTTCGCCGATCACGTGATTCAAATGTTGAACGTGATTAAAAGATTCATCCAATTGACGCTGCTTTTCGCCAATGCCATTCTCTTTCTCTTCAATAATTCTATTCAATTGTTGCACGTGACCACACGATTCGTCTAGTTGAGTTTGTTTGAGGCTAAGAGACGACTCGAGTTGACCAATGCGCTCATTCAATTGTTCGTTCTGATTGCCACACTCGCTTATTCTAGTCATTTCGTTTCTCAGACTTTCCAATTGAGCTTCTTTTTGGTTTAGCTGGTCACGTGACTGTGTCAATTCACTTTGTAAATTTTCTCTCAATTGACCAAGTTCGCTTTGCAACGATTCGCATCGAGAATTTTTAGAGTTCAGCTCGTTGCTTAAATTTTGTATTTGTTCCTTTAATTTGTTGGACTCTTGGTCGGTTTGTGCACCAAAAGTGTTCAGTTCTTTTTCTAGAACTTCAATGCGAGCGTTTTTGGCGCTTAATTCATCTTGTAAATTTTTTAATTGTTCGCTTGTTTTTTCTGATTGAGCTTGTGTATTCGCTGTTGAATCAAGCTGAGATTTAAGGTCACCATTTAGGGCTTCTAGTGAATCAAGACGAGTCTTGTGTTGTTCGAGTTCACTTCTCAATTGTCCAAGTTGATTGTCTTTGGTTGAATTTTGTGCTCTTAATTGATCGCATTCAGTTTGATAGTCCTTAAAAGACAAATTTAGTGCTATGCACTCGTTGCCATGGCAACCAAATTACTTTAATTCGTGCTTCGAACATTTGCAGCTCAGCTGATTTATCGTTTACATTTGCTTGAAGCAATTGAGAGCTTAGCTCATCAATTTTAGATCTCAAACAACTGGCTTCAGAGTCTTTTTGGCATCCATAGATTCGCAAAGATTCAATTTGAGACTGAAGACTTTTCAATTCAATGCGCAAGCTGTTCAATTCGGCATCTTTTTGTTTATATGTGTCCACTGGCACCGATCTCTCAAGCTTGATTTCCAATTGCTAAATTTAAAATGGTAAAAATTAGTTCTAGTTTTAATTTTGGGACTGAGATAGGCTGAATGTTATTGAATACAAGGGTTGAATTAATTTATTAATTTTATGAAAATTTTTTTTTACTTTTTTGAGACTTAAAAAAATTGAATTTTATTTTCATCTTAAATAAAATTTTAAATTAGTTGAGTATGAAACAAAAAAATACTATTTTTTTGATGATTGAAAAATTTAAATTTCAACTAAAGGTGACATACTGATAATCGACTAAACTTCTAAGTTGTCTAAAAAATATTCCATATGAATCAAGGCTAAAGATTTTAAATTTGACAACCCTTGAAGAAACTCCAAAAAGAAGTGATTTAATCCAAATTTACAAACTAGTCAAAGGTATGGAAAATATAAATTTAATAAATGGAATTAATTATGCAAAAACAACAACAGGACCAGCTGGTAATTTAAGAAGACATGACAAAAGACTAGTGAGAGAACTGAACAAGAAGGGTCCTCATCGTTTCAATTTCTTAGCTAATAGGTTGGTGGACATATTGAATGGTTTGTCAACATGAGCTGTAAATGCTATTTCACTCAATAGTTTCAAGGCAATAATCGACAGAGAAGTTTTTGGTATGGATAAAAGCAAAGACTGCTAAGGCTTTAAATGAGCCAGGCGCCATATTGGCGTTGGTATAGCGATCATTTTCGCTGTACAGCAGTTCACACTACTACTACTACTAATTTAAAAATAAAAGAACAGAAACAAAAAAATTGTCAGTAACCTCACAACTGGTTTTGTAGATTATATCAGTTTTGTCTCATTCATTCATTTATTCCAAGTAATTCATTATAAGGCCAAAAATTAAATATTCAACAATTCTTTTTCTGAAAATCAAAAATTAATTTTGTTGATTGTATTAGCTGATACATTCAGGGTGTGACCGGCAAAATGTAAATAATTTTACATTTTTACATTTTCATATTTTTATATAGTGTTTATAGTTTTGTGTCTACTTAAACTATTTATGAAAATCCTAAATAAAAATTTTATAAAATATTGTACAAAATCTACTAATAAATATGAAAAAATGAAAATGTGAAAATATAAGTTGTTTACATTCTGCCGCATGACCAAAAGTGGCGACGCTGGAGCAAAAAAATGAAGCAAAGCAAAATACCTTTCAAAATTAAAAAATAAATTAATAATATTGAAAATTTCTGTCTAGAAAATTTTTTTAGTCAGAAAAAAGTCCAGAAAACTAAACATTTAATACTATTTCTATCAATAATCGATCTTTTTTTTCTAATTTTAAATATTATTTTTTTGCTATATTTTAGGCTTAAAAGTTAAATTAAACTATAGTTTGCCATAGTTTTTTCTCTAAACTTCACCGCCGCTCACCTAAATCACACCTCTGTAAAATATAAAAAAAAACAGATATAAATTTCAAAAATTCTTCATAAAGTGATAAATTTTTGACTAGTCTGCATTTAGGTAAATTAATTGAATATTTCAGTGGATACGATTTAAAAAGTCAATCTTTAATTTATGTTGCTGTTTATTTGTTCAAGAATTTTCATTTTAATGCTAAAACATCTTCCTAAAAGAATATCCGAATCAAAAATACTTTTTAAATTTTACTTAAGTCTATTTAGTATTAATTTTAAAAAATGTTAAATGAAACAAATTCAAAGTAACTAGGCCTAGCAATAACTTTGAACTAAATTAATATTAAAAAAATTCTTGATTTTAAGCAAACTAAAATAAAAACATAAAAATTTGAGCATTATGCATTCAGCATTTTCAATGACATTTTTAAATAAAAATTTTGTTTGTTGTCGACTGAAAAAGATTTAAAATTCAAACTACATTTTTGTAAAACTATTCAAAATAAATTTTGTAAGATCAATTTTTTTTAAATTAGAAAAAAAAATTTAATTATAAAAAAAATTCAAATATTGAATTCAAAAAAAAATTTAATTTCGATCTTAATCTTAATCTTCTAAGATAAAAAATTTATTATGAATTGAATGTTTAGTTACTAAACATTCAATTCATAATAAATTTTTTTTTAAGAATGGCATTCTTAAAAAAAGAAATCTAATGAATTCTAAGTAATTAGGAATAACTTTGGATTAATTAAAAGTAAAAAATCTTGATTCCAAGAATTTCTCAAACACTTTCAAATGAAAAAATAAAAAATTAAGTATGAAATTTTCAATAATTATTTAAATATTTAAATGAATTGTTTTTCGGCTGATAATTTTAAATCAAACTAAATTTTGACAAAATAATTCTAAAAATTAATTTTATCTAAATAAAATTTTATCAGATAAGTTTTTTCGATTTTAATCAGAGTTATTTAAAAGTCCTTAATTAAAGTCGTAGTCAACGATTTTTAATTATTCTCTTTTTGAGCATTGTGAATTTTGGAACAAGGAACAAAAACAAAAATCTTATAATGAAATTATTTTTGAATTATGATTCTGAAAATTGTCCTGTTAAATGTATCATCTGATGCTGACAAACTTTGAACCACCCAAATTTAGTCTCTGCAAAAATTCTGCAAAGCGCATGATGTATTAGAAAATCATTAAAATTAAGTTGTAGAGTTATTGCAGAGACTTGATTTGGCTGATACAAAGTTTGTATCAGCTGATACATTTTGTAGAACAATTTTTAGAATCATAGTCAAAAAGTTATTTCATTTTAAGATTTTGTTCATTGTTCCAAAATTCATATTGAATTTTAAACGACTTCTGAAATTAACTAAAAAAAAGTTTTTAATTAAATTTTTTTCTTAATTCTTATGCCGATCATTGTAAAAAAAATTACTTTGAATTAAATATTTTATCATGCTTAAATTGACTAAAAAAAATATTCAAATAAAAAGCAATGTGAAATTTTAGTACAAAAAATAAAGACGCTAAAATTTATTTTCTAATTGTGCAAAATGGTTCTATATAATATTTTACAAATTTGTGTGACCGAATTCCAAGCTCTGCAAAAATTCTGCAAAATGCACACCATCAAAAAATATTTGATTAAAAAATGCAATTGCAGAGTTTTTTCAGAGCTTGGAATTCGGTCACACAAATTTGTACAATATTATACTTTTTAAAGAACCATTTTTGCACAATTAGAAAATAAATTATAGCGTTTTTACTTTTTGTACTAAAATTTCACATTGCCATAAAGAAAAAAAAAATTCAAATTTAAAATTTTTTCCATACATAAAATAATTCTTAGAAAATGAAAAAAAATAATTTTTTTGTCAGGCCTCATTCAGATATAATACTAATCATTAGATATAATTGCAGTTGAACATTAATTTTAAAATCATCGGCCACAGGTATCGTACCCTCGATCTAACGATCAAACAAATCCTACTCGAACCACTAGTCTACTAGAACCTATGCACAAACAACCACTAATAAAACATTTTCTTACTTTTGTGAGAGCTTCTTGTGTTTGCAAGCGATTGAACAAGTTTGCATTTTGTTCATTGAAATCAGCAAGTCTAGCTTCTAGCTCTTGGTTTTTCGACTTCAATTGATTGTGGCTGGAGTTCCTGTCTACCAATTCATTGCTCAATTGTTCAATGCGCACCATTAAAACATCAGCATTCTCAACTGGTTTGGATTGATGCACTCTGGCCAACTCAATTTCGTGTCTTAGCTGAAGTTTTTCTTTGTCCAGCGAAGAGACTAGGCCAGTCAAACGAGTTAGCTCTTTTTGAATCACTTGATTCGTTTGCTTCTGAGCGTCAAACTCGCTCTGCATTCTTACACTCATTTTTTTAGCATCGTCCAACTTTACTCTCAACTCCTCATTTTGTCTGTTCACTCGGCTAATATTGGACAATTTGTCATTCAGCGCTTTGTCCATTTCTCTTATTTTCAAATTTAACTTTTCCACTTCATTCGACTTGGCCACCATGGTCTGCACTTGTAGCTTAGCTTGATCAATCGGTGCGCTCTCTACCTTTTGCTCGCTTTTAATTTCATCAGCCGGCTGGGCAACGGCCTTGCTCGGCTTGACTGTCGCCTGCGGCTTCACACTCTTCACTTCAGTCTTAGTGGTCTTGTGGACAACAGCAGCATCATCGCTTGGTTTTTTGTGAGCCTCTGGCTTTTTGGGCTGAGCTCCGGCGAACCGAGAGCTCAGTTTGTTGGTGAACGGGTCTGGTATGATCACTATGGGCTCTTCTTCGGGCGCGTCCACATGTTCAGTGGTAGACGAGCCGGAGTTTTTTCTTTTCTTGGGTTTATCAGCCTTTTTTTTCGACGAGTCTCTTTTCCTCGTCTTTCGCACACTTTTCTTCACCTCACCATCCTCGCCCCTGGCCTCTTCAGTGCTCTCTTGAAGACTGTAGTAAGCAACGCCGACCAGCGCCGACAGCACCAGCACAAACGGTCCCATGAATGAAAGTATTCCAGCAAATTCCATATTGTTCACAATTAATTTTTCTAAATTTTTTTTGTTAATTTAAAGCTTTTGATGAACCAAAGGAGAGAAAGAAAGAGAGAGAGAGAAAGAGCGAGATAAGAGTGTCGATGCAAAAAAAAAATCAACAGCCAGTGTTTTGAAACGTTGAAGCAAGTTCTACGTTTCAAAAACGGTGGCAAGTTGAGAATGCTGAGTGAGAGCATAATATGCTAAGTGTGCATATTAAGTAATGATTATATATGAGGTGCCCTCTTTGTTGAGAGTGTGCTCAAAGGCGCACATGTTCTAGGCATATTGCCACATCGATAGACTTAACTTAGAACAACAATTGAAAATTTTTTTATATACAAAAATTTTGTGTTCGTGGCTACGATTTAATCGCTCTTCAAATGTCAACACATCTTTTGTTCGAGCCAATTATGCGGCCCATTTAATTTGATGGTCAAATTGCTAGCTCTTAAATGTCTCTAATCTTTGTTGGCTTTCTATTGTTTGTCACA
The DNA here is from genome assembly GCA_025491095.1 of Brachionus asplanchnoidis. Lineage (NCBI taxonomy): Eukaryota > Metazoa > Rotifera > Eurotatoria > Ploima > Brachionidae > Brachionus > Brachionus asplanchnoidis. The sequence goes on from JAILYF010000077.1 coordinate 323,002, forward strand.
AATGCATCCTCTTAGTCATGCACTACATTTTTGGAGATTTTCTCCTCGACCCTTCAAAAAAATAAACTTTCCCATTTTTCTATTTTTTTTTTGTTTAAATAAAAAAAGGATTAAATTAATTAGGAATGATTTAAAGTGAATTTGAAGATTTTTTTATTTAAAAATTTAAATTTTGGGCCAAATGTTTTTATGGCAAATTGCTTATCTATCTGAATAGTTTTGTTGCAAACTTCTCCTACAATCTATTTGAGTGGGTAAATAAAATTAATCAACTTGTTTCTAGAAGAATTAAAATTTTTTTCATTTTCAATTTAGCACACATTTACAATGGCTTATCTCCAACTGTTTTGCAAACAACCATTTTTTATGAATTTCAAAACAGATGATTTAGAAATAGATTCAAGCCAAAAATAAACTCAATGTTTTCATTTCTAAAATATCAATTTATGCAGTTTGTGAATTTAAAAAAAATATCTGAATTTTGAATTTTATTAGAGCCACTTATTGCTACCAATAAAATAATTTGCGTAAAATTTAACGAATTTTTTAAAATATTGAAATAAAAAAAATTTACGCATTGAGCGAATTTAAAGTAAATTTTGCTAACCTTTACTTGAAAATGAAATTTTGATATTTTTAATTTAAAATTATGGAAAAAAATATCAATTAAATACAGACCTTGACTTGATATAATTTTTTTCTTAAACCAAGAAGATGTTATGTGAAAGTTGGCGTTGTGAAATTAACAAAATATTTAACAAAAAAATTTTCCTTTTTTGTAAAATTATAATTAAAAATAATAAATTTTCAAAATGATTTTTTACCTAATAATAAAATTAACTATTCATTGAAGTAATATTTTTAGACTTTAAAAAAATCATCTACATTCATTATTTTTATCATCTATTTTAATTTTTAGATAAAAGAGAACAATTTTGTTCATTTTGTACCGAATTTAACAAAGTAATAAAAGCTTTGAAATGTTACAAATATTTATATTCTTAATATTAATATTAATATTAAAATTCTGCGATGAAATTTAATTGCGCATTTAAAAATTCTCTGTTCAAATTTGAAAAATGAAATTGGTCAAAAATTTTACTTTGCCACAAAGTCTTTGTTCAATTTGATTAAAAATCACAAAAAAATCAAAATTGAACTCAAAATTCACTCTCTTTTTTTAAGTCAAAAAAGAACAATATTAAGGCTCAATTTTTCTTTTTTTTTAATGAGCTACTGGTACAATTTATTTTTCAAAATTTAATACCTTTCGATAAAGGCCATTAATATAAAATTCAAATATTCAACAGATGCTCTACGGGATATTTTTAGTGAAAAAAACAAATCAAAATTATGAAAAGAAGATTAAAAAAAATAAAGGAAATTTGTTTTACTATTGGTAACTTTTTTCTGTATTATTATGCGAATATGAAAAAAATTGAATTTTTAAAAATCAATTTGAAAATTTGAAAATTATTAAAAATTATCTTTTGGCTTAGCAAATCTTAAATTAAAGCTTCTTCAAGTGATCAATTTAAGAGTTAAAATTTGTATGTTAATATTTTGGCTAAATAGTGCAGATGAAGTTTTATGACGAATTTACTACACTACGAACACAATTTCTCATGGCATCATGGAATATTTCAGAACCATAAATAAATTGTAATGGAAATAGACACTTTAATAGTATACCTTGATTCCTATCTAAAAGCTTAGCTTAAAGCACTTTTAAATTATATTTTATTAGACAAATTAATTTTTGAATTTAAAACACTTTTAAACTATTTAAATGCTTTTTTTACTGTAGAATTCTATAAAAAAGAGCTCGTAACTACCATGAAGTTTAAAATCTTAAAAAATTATTTAAATAAAATAGAAAATTAATGAAGCTGAATGCCTCAAGTAAAGTTCAAACCCTAAAAAATCCCTTTTTAAAAAAATTTATGAAATGACTAAAAACCACAGAATTTAGCACTTCGTTCAAAAAATTTGAATAATCAGAAAAAATCGAGAAATCTTTTCAAAAAAATTAAAGTAAAATTAAAAGAAAATCGACTGACAGAAAAATTCTTCTAACTTATTAATTTAAACAAATTGTTTTTTTATTCCAAAATCGAAAAATAACTAATAATTAGTTCTTTTTTCGATTTTCGGAAAAGAGTCTAGTACGAATAAATTTTAAAATAAATAATTTTTAATATTTTTTTTCTTCGCTTATTACCTTAAAGGGTTCATTGTGGTCATTAATAAATTAAAAAATTCTATAACTTGGATTCAGACAAATTATAGAATTAAAAAAAAAAAATAAATTGAGCAATTTACTAAACAACGCTAAAAAAATGGAGACGGATGAACTATTGTAATTAAGGATGGAACATATTTGGGTTGAGAAATTCTTTTAAAATACTTTATTTTAGTAAGATTAAATTTGGAAAGAGTGATTAATTAATTTTGGGCTAAATTTTTCTAATTTTGAGATTTTGGAAAAAATAAATATTAACTTAAAGATCTATATTATTGGAGGTGATCCTAGCGTTTGGGACAACAAAAATTGATCTTTTGGCGGACATGGGCTAAAAATGGATTAATTTCTCAATTTACCACCTATAAAGCAAAGGTATTAAATATTCTACGCTAAAGAGCATAATGTCATTATTTTTGAGAATGTTTTCATAATTAAACTTTTGGTTTGAATTTTTAATTCAAAATTTTCAAAGACCTTTTTCAAAACATATAAATTTTAATATAAAATTTAAAACATTATGATATTTATTTTTAAAGGTTTTTTAAGTTCATGTATTTAAAAAAAGCCTTCATTCTCCTATTATCTGGTGATATTTTTATTTTATTCCATAGGTAATAACACTAGTATTTTAATTATTTTATTTTATTCGAATCTATGTTTCTAACTAAAATATCTGAATAGGTTCGAATATGTTTAAATATTTGATTCGAAATTTGTTTTTATTTTTTTATGGATACATTTTTATTGTTCATTTATATTCAATTTAATTAGTAGTAGTAGTAGAAGTAGTTTTGACTGTAGCTGGCTAGCCAGCGAGTGTGCTGATAAGGCACACTAAGTCAGCTGATGTGATTGATTGCTGCTCATCCAGCAATCAATGCCTGCTTTAAAGCTGTTAACATTGGGGGCTTAAACTAATTCATTTGGCAGCGAGTTCCATATGTTAGCGGTTCTGTTGAAAAAAAATTTATCTCTATGTTGGAGCCTCGAAATTTCTTTGTGATATTTGAAGCAGCTACCTCTTCCTTGGTTTTTTGTGACATTAAAATTGTTGCTTTTTTTTAACCAATTCTATTCCATGCATGAACTTGTATAATTGAATTAGATCACCTCTTTTTCTTCTTTCCACCAGTTTTGGAATGTTCAAAGCCTTCAATCTGCTTTCATACGGTTTGTTTCTAATTGAAGAAACAAATTTCGTAGCTCTGCGTTGAATCCTTTCAACATTCTCACAGTCAGACTTAAGAATTGGAGACCATAAAGACACCACAAGTTCCAAAAGAGGACGAACAAAAGTTAAATACAAAGATCTTAATAACTTACAATCAAAATGAGCGAATGATTTCCTGATGCGACCTAACATTTGATTTGCTTTGTTTGTAGCCTCTATCACTTTATTTTTCCATTTAAGATTTGTATTGAAAATAACTCCAAGATCTCTTTAGATTTCTGACGTTGATAACTTATTACCATTAATAAAATAAGGAAATTCTTTTTTTTTATGACATAATGAATAATCACACATTTTGATGTGTTGAATAGAAGTAGCCAATCTTGAGTCCACTTGAAAATTAAATCTAAATCTAATTGTAGTTTCGCTGCGCTTATTTCTAATACCGTTTGCGAGAACATTTTAGTATCATCTGCATACAATTTGACACCATTCTCTATTCCTTTTGGTAGATCATTGATATACAAAACGAACAATAGTTGACCAATCACTGGCCCCTGTGGTACACCGCTAAAAATCTATAATAATTATTTTTTACTATAAATTTTATTATATTTATAAATAAAATTTACAGTTTTGAAATAATTGAATAAATATTCTAGTTAAAAACAAGTTTAGAAGATTAAATTAAAAAAACAAAATGTTGATTAAATATAGATAAAAAAATGTGATCACAAATTGAATATTTAAATATTTAAATTTTTTATACCGTAAATTGACTATTTTTCTTTTTCTGACTTCCAAAAATCAAAATATTTCCTTTTCTATGAAATTTTCAAATTATATTTGTATTTTTCAATGAAACCCTTATTAATTTAAGAACAAAAGAATTAAATAAAAAGAGTGAAGTATACATTCTTAAAAATTTTAATTGAAACATATTTTTGCTGCATTTAAAAGAGTTAAAAATATTAAAAAATCAATAAATTTCTAATTTAATTTATTTAATTTTCGATTTTAATTTTTTTATAAATGCAACAATTTTACGGAATTATTTAAGTTTTATTTCCGAATTTACTTTTATCTAAGTGTTTAAAAGCATGTTAAATTTCAAGACTAATCAAATCAGAGTTGTTTAAAAGTCACAAAAAAAAAGTCCAAGTCCAGACTTTTTTATTTTAATTTGCTAGATCAGGCTTAATATCAAAAAATTTATATACTTTTGTGTTGTCTAATGCAATAGATTTGCCATTCACAGAATTTTCTTGCAATTTTAGCATAAATTTCTTCTTCAGTATTCAAAATTTTAAAGCCTGGACTTGGAATATTTTTGAAAAATAAATTTAAAGTCATTGGTCGGACTTTTGAAAAAAAAAAAAATTCTTGATTTGGACTTGACTTGAGACTTGTGACTTTTAAACAACTCTGAATCAAATTCATATTTGATAAAACTAGATAAAAAAAAACTCAATTAAAAATATTTCTTTATTTAAAAAAAACTCATTCTCAAAACTACTAAAAAAAAATTCAAAATTATATTCTCATTCATTTGTTTTTAAATATTCTTTAAAAGCTGATAAATTCTCTTTAAATCTTAGATGTAAATTGTCTTTGTCTTTGGCTTTGGCATCTAGCGCATCAAGATGTTCAAGTTCTCCACTAAGAGACTTGGCCGGTTTTTTGTCCTTTTCGTCAATTTTACTCTTATTGGAAAATATTAAACTTCTCAAATCGTAAAAACTGGACAATATGAGTAAAAAGATGATGAGTGCTAGCCATGCTGTGATCAACACAGATGAAGTAAAGAACCACGAATGAATGTAATACTTCAAGCCAGAGAACTTGGCTTCAATGCTAAGCATAGCAGAATAGTACTGTACATTTCCGTGAATTTTCACAATCATTTTATAAGCTGGCATATACTATGAAATAAAAGATAAAAAAAAAATGTTACACTTTTTTATTTTATTATCTTACCGCATTATCAACAAAATTCTCCTTGATCAGCAGATTTACATTTTGTCTTTGTTCGAAACGTCCGAACAAATACCAAGGAAAATAGAACAAAGTGGCTATGCTTCTTAGCAAAAAAGATTTGTAGACCAGAGTGCCCATTGTTTTAATGGAAGCAGTTTTGCGGCCGTCAATGTCAACCACATCCAGTGTGACTCCAAACATGCCCAAGTCAAAGTTTAATTCGGACTCGGGCAAGTCCAAAAGCAAACTAATTTTGTACTCTTGGCCTTGATGAAGTGTATGGCTTGAACGCTCGAACAAGTTCACTTCGCCGATCAGCTCATTTGGCGGATAGAGACCAAAGTCTATGGCGCGTCTTATGAACGGCTTTGGCAAATACCAATTATAAAACAACGAATACAAAAGAATGGATATCAATGCTGATAAACAAAATAGTAACGATAGGACAAAACTTTGGTGTACAAGCTGTGAAACTTTTTTCAAAATCCAATTTACAAAAAACATGTTCTCATAGCTAAAAATTAAATTAGATTTTTTTTTCTTTTTTTTAAATAAAGGCTTATGAGCACCTTTAAAATTTTTTAAATTCTAAAAATAAATTTAACAATTTTCGCTTTTATTTTTATTTTTCACACACAATAAAAAAACTAAAAAAAAAATAATGGAATGAAAATTTTTTCTATCCGAAAAAAATCAAAAAAAAAAAAATCGAAAATCAAATTATCTGCATTTAGAGGCCCATCAAAAACGATGTGTACAAATCAGGCTCGGATTTTTTCACTTGATTCTTTTTAATTATATCAGCTATTTTGTTTTTTCGTCGAACATGCGGCGGTTGATAGCTACAAAGAGGAAGAAGAGAAATAAAAAAAAAGAATTAATAAACTAAAAAAAAAATTTAAAGTATATTTTTATTTACTCATCTATCTCAAGACGTTTGCGTCGAAATATGTTCAGCACTGTTTGCCGAATCATCGAGCTAAGCATCCTAGAGCTCACAATCATTCCGTCAATTAGAGGCATTGTGTAATAATACCTTTAGAATAAATATTTTTTAAAACCACTTTAAAAAAAAAAATTTTTTTTTTATATTTTTAAAATCACTTTTTGCATAAGCTGCTTCCGATGGAAATTCGGTTGAGTCGATTTCTTAGCGGATGCACATAGATACAGACAATTTCCTTAGGCTTGTTGTTAGGCAAGTTGTTGGCGAGCAAATAGTCAGTCTCTTGGACAAGCTCATCGATTGCCAAGTGCTCACTGTCTTGGCTTTGCTCGAGCCAAATGACAACAACCTTTAGATCAGAAGGCAGTGTTTGACTTTTTGACTTGAACATGTCTTGGCCACTTGTTCCGTTGGGCAGAACAAAGCTCAGCTCATTGCAAAAGTCCGACCAGTAAATGAGACTGTCGGTGCCATTTAGCTGGTTTAAATTTTTTTTGCTATCTCCATCAGTGGACACCACTGTGCCAAGTGAGTTGACAAAATGGTAGAAATTGGTTGTCAATTTTTCATTTAGACTGTCCAGTATGGATCGAGTGGATGTGTGGTTGGCGCGCACGTAAAACACAAATGCTTGGGAGAAGGTGCGCGTGGCCAAATTGTCCAAGTCTTGGATGCACTCGGCCATGTTTGCTAGTTCGCTGAATTCGGCCGACGACTTGGAGTCTTGTTTGACAAAGCCAAGATTGGCCAAGAAGATGCGCGACGATGTGTTGAAGTTGGAACAGTTTTTTGTCTTCAACGACTCGTCCAGCTGGGCATGTATTTGCATTTTCTTATTCAAGTCCAAAATGTTGCGCAGGCTCGCATTTTCCAAGTCTATTTGATCTTTTTTTAATTTGTCAAATTTGCACAACACTTGTTTGTACAATTTGCAGCTAATGTCACTAATAGTCGGCACGCTCATTTCGCACTTTGGTGCATTCTGGCCCTCTGGCACACAAGTCTCTGTTTTGTAGTATTTCTTGCTCGGCTCGAATACATCCTCAGTATTTTTGTTTATTTTGTATGCAATGTCGATTTGTTTGTCCATTTTGGCCAGTGAAGATTGTCTCTGATTCATAAGCCAAGCTTGCCGACCAAATGCAGATCTTGAGACGACCACTATTTGCGGTGTTAGCTTAGAGATGGGCAGTGTTTTGTCCAATAGTTGCCGGTCAAGGACAGATATTAGAACTTGGCCCTCTAGGGCATAGTATTTCCAGTCGTTTGGAGAGTCAGAAAAGTCTTTTTCGGTGAGAGGCTGGCGCAGGTCATTTGATTGATAGTTTTGTTCCATCATGTAGAATAGGACACATTCGGCCGCTTCTTTCACTCTTAGACTGGCCGGTCTTAGCTCCTTGTCCCATTTGAGCACTGTTTCGCTGTCGCTCTGAGAATTAGAGCCTGATATTCCGATTTCAATGCAGTTTGTCATGGTCTGGAGAGTTGTCTTGTCGTGTAACACATCCGGCTTTGTTATTATGATGCTTATTAGGCACTGATATGCCGAGCATATTACTGAATGCATTTCTTTTGTGTGGTCACGTGATCGACGCTTTATTTGAGATTGAATGTAGTGCCATATCCACGAAATGGCCAATTTGGTTATGTGGGTATCGTTTTCGTTTAGCATGCCTTCAATAATAATTGTTTTTAAATAAAAAAAATTTTCTGTTTTAATTTAATTAATTTAAATAATTGAAGAGTGATTAAAAAAATATTTTTAATTATATAATAAAATTTTTATTAAACTATTGAAAATTAGACTATTTTTTTGTTGTTGGACCATTTTTTTTTGATTGATTCTTGTCTAAAATTTTTGTAATTGAATACCGAAATTTTATGAATCAAATTTTTTGACAATTAAATTTTAAATTGACAACTGTTTGAAATTATATCATAGAAAAAAAAGAATTTTTTTATTCAAAAATTTACTGCGTACATCAAAAATTTTGGCACAATCATTACCATCTGATGACAGAGTTGAAACTTGGAATATTAAATTTATCAGTCAATTTTCTGATATTTGTATATGAAAAAAAAATTATAAAAAGAATTTTTTCTAGAAATTTGTTAACTAAAATTATTTTTAGACTTTTTTAGATAGTCCTCCACTTAACCTATTAACTAAATTAAAGAGGATACTCTCATTATTTAAAAAAATTAGGTTTTTTTTGAAATTTATTATTAGATTCAAATTTTTTTTTAAATTAGCAGCACCCAAATTTTGGCCACACTTTTTTTCAGCTTGTTCTAGTGTGGTCACAGGTTTATTTGAGAACAAAACAATTCCTTTTTTTCTTAATGAAAAACGAATGATAAAAGATGGGACAATGATTAATAAATAGAAAATGGAATGTATGTTTTTCAACATCCTAGGCGATCAAGAAAACTTAATTTTAGAATTCTTCAAAATTGCTAGATTCCAATGGCCAAGAAAAAGTTTCAGCAGAGCCAAAAAAAAGCATTGTCTTGGTTCACTTGTTGGAAAATGGAAAAAATTTACCAGTAACAGCTTGGATACAAACTTATGTAAATTTTTAATCTGAGAACGCTAGTGGAAACAATAAGAAAAATATAATAAAGTAGATTAGGACATGTGTAGCAGTGGTAATGAGTAAAAATAGAGCTAAAATTTTCACATCATCTGCCTCAAAGACATTTACTTTTTTATCTCTTTTCTTTTTTTTTAAATGATCTTCTTGAAGTTGATTTGAATTAAATGAATTTTAAAATATTTTTATTAATGTTCCCGTATGAACCATGAATTAATGAATAAAATATGGCATGGAAGTGATTTTATAAATCTTTATTCAATTCATATTTACAACAAAAACAATAAAATTTATAACAAAAAAATGGTAGCTAATATAAATTTTTGCCAAAAATGTATATTAACTACCATTAAACGGTTTAATTATAATAACAACTTCTAGTACAGAAAAATGATAGAAATAAATAAACAAAATATTTTAGACAGTATCTTATATTAAGAACTGATAGTCATACTTAGATCTAAAATAATGTAATTTGACTGCAGTTGTTGAAGTTGTTATTTTGCAAACAATTAAAAGATAGAAATTAAGATAGAAAATTACGATTTCTTGGAAAATTAAGATAGAAAAATGTTAACATTATATATTAAGATAGAAAAATGTTAACATTATATATTAAATTGAAAAAAAAGTTAACTTATCTTTTTTTCAATGTAATATGCTAAAAAAAAGTTCTAGTTTAAACAGAAAATCTTCCGGCGTTGTGAATATCAGATACAAATTGAAAAAAAATCTTCCATTTTTCATAAATTTGAATTAAAGTTAATAAAATAAATACTTTTTTACCTAAACTAATTTTGCTCATGTTAAAATAAGCCATAAAATAACATCAATGAGATTGAAATTGATTTGATTTACTAAAAAAAAAACAAAAAAATATTTTATTTTAGGCAACAAAAGTACAAGGTCGCAGTATTTTTTTTAATATTTTTTATTAATTTTGACTTGAATTTTTGAAAAAAGGAAAAATTTTTGTTCAATTTATATTTTAAATTCAAAACGCCAAATTTTCACAGAAAACAAATTAATTTTATTTTATTTTAGCACTTTACAAACTTATTCACAATATTGATTAAATTAAATATTCAATCATCTAAATTAGCTTTAAAATTTAATTTTTTTTAATTAATAAAAATATTTTAAAAAAAAATGTTTTTTTGAAATAAATTCTAAAAGAAAAAAAAATCTTTAATTAAAACCAGAGCATTTACCTTTAAATATCAAGAGAGGAGGAAATAATTAAAAAAATATAAATTACTAGAGAAATAAGATTCAATTAAAAAGCGAATATAATTATGAAAAAAATTAAAATTGAACTAAAAAAAAGCAGTTTTTATTTAGAAATTAAAAAAAGAAAAACTTACCTAGATAATCGGCGGAAAAGATGGATGTGAGACAGTCAAAAATGCACAAGGCAAACGAATGATTGTGCAGAGCTTGAGAATTGACTTTTAGCGGAGCGCAAATCAACGACACAATTTGATTATAGCAATAAAGAGCCTTGTCTTTTTTGTCCACAAACTGTTTCATTTTGATCTCATCAAGAACCCATTCTCCAATTAACAATTTACCACAGGCGAACAACAACTGCAAGTTGACATAGTCCAACTCAGTGCTCATTCCGCTCAGATAAATCTCGAGGACTCGAGCCTTGTACTCGGCCAAATTAAAGGACACAATCTGTGAGAACAAGTTAATGGAACAACGCTTCAAATCGACCAAAGTGATGGATCTGGCGCCTATGGCGATCTTGTCTTCCTTTTGTGCATACTTAAGCTTAAATATAGACTGGATGGCGTTCAAAAAAGGCGCCAGCAGCACAACGCAGCCGTTTAGGTCCATGCGAAAAATTCCACTACAATTGTACACAATGCTGAACAAGAGCTCACATGAGTCCAAGTCGTCGTTGGGCTGATTTTTTAGGCCGGCCAACACCACTGCATAAAATCTGGCCAAATAGTCTATGTTAACACATTCGTGTGTGTTTACCGAGCTGAATATTTTGCTCAAGCATCCGTAGGCTTCGGCTTGACCCAGAACAAACTCACTCTTGGCCACTGTTGTTGTGCTCAGTGTTTCAAACAGCCACACGCCAAACAAATCAAGCAGACTATTTACACTGCACGATCTAACCGGGGTTTTTAAATACAGATCGATCAATTTCGACACACTCTTCAAGTACTCCAGATGTATTTGAGGCAACTTTTTAACACACTGTGCCACTACGGATGTCTGATTAGAGTCAAGTGAACTTTTTCTGGTCTCGAAATTTTTGTGAATCAAAGCAGCGTCCATGAAGTCGACTGGCTTTCCGATTATGTGCAAAAATCTGTACCATGATTGAACCACTTGTTCTTTATTCATGGAGCTGACCAAATTTTGAATGTTAAATTGAACATTGGTATCTGTGGATGGCAGAGGCGGCGCTGTTCGCTTCGTCTCCACATTCCAAAATAGCTCAAGGAGACGAACAGTGAGCGCATTGCACACCCGGTTCCATTCGGTCACCAGGCTCAAGTGGTGCCGCCAACTTGAACACATGTCCTCAAAAGTCTTCCACAAGCTGGGACTGGGAAAGACTTTGTGGCACGCTATGAGCCAAATTTCGAACAAAGTGGCTATAATGCGCGTGCTCAAGATGTCACAGAAGTCGTCCTTTTGAAAGGGCGGCGACAGGACCGCGTTGTTGATGGCCAACAAAAATTTGAGCAATTCCTCCCACAGCTCTCGATCCAGCAGCTTGGAGTCCTTGGCAATGCTCTCGATGAGCATTAGGACGCCGTGGCACATCATTATGTGCTTGGTGGGCGGCGGATTGCTAGGCCGCGCCACAAACAAGTGATACAGATGCCAGAGCATTTTTTTAAAGTAGTGTCCTGGGTTGGCGCGGATCGCCTGTGGCAAAAAGATCTTCTGCTCGTCCAACAGAATCGACAGCCATTCGTGATAAATGTTCCAGCAGTCCTTGATTATGTCCTGGTGTTCATGCGACAGCTGCAGGCCGTACATCAAATTTTCCAGGATCCAATTGACTTGTTGGGCAGTGTCGAGGCTGAGCGCGTCCGTCTGCGGCACGCTCTCCGACGGCTGGTCTTTGAACGGCAGCTGAAACGTGGTGAATTGAGACAGGTATTTGGAGCATGATTGGGCGATGGGTCGCGATATGTGCTCCGGAAATTTGTTCAGAACAGATTTTTGATTTTCGATTTCTTTTTGTATTTGGTCTTTGAGTGAAGTGTAATTGTTGAACATGGTTGGTGGTTGGAAGGGGACAGACAACAAAAAATTATTCGAATTGGTGTATAGTGTTTAGAATGGAGTGGATGTGGTTGATTATGGACTGGACGCTGACGCGGAGTATGCGCGACTCCTTCGCCCACCAGGCAACTGTCACCGAACTAGAGTTCAAGCTGATTTCACGTTTGATTAGGTTTTTTCTTGGCTCTTGGTCGACACGCAGTGTTTCGTAGACTATTTTAGCATGCTTTTGACACGAAAATGGAATAGTTAGTTGAGCGGTGAGTGAATCATTCATTTAGGCTATTTTGAAGCAGTGACAAATGCCTTTGATCGGGTGCTTTTGACAATTTTGCAGCTGGAGCAAATATTAAAGAGAGAGAGAGAGAAAAAGAGAAAAATTTTAATTTTTTATGTTCAAGTTTTTATTTTTAATTTTTTTTTTCTTCTTTTCTTTATTTAATGGATTTTGTGCAATCGAGTAGACATTCGAATATGCTTTATTAAATTATTATAAAGAGATTTTTTTCACTCTTTTTTAATGTTTTGATTTATTTGATGGTGTGTGTTTGCAAATTTGCATGGATTGAGCAAATAATTAACTTTAAATATTTTTATTTTTGAATGTTAATACATTTTTAAATTAACATAACATTTCTTTTCGTCTTTATTATTTGAGAACACTCTGGATTTTGCCAATTTTTGAAAAAAAATTTTTCAACTTAATTGTTCCTAAAAGTACAGTTAAAAATTATTCAAAAAAAATATGATATGATATTTTGAATTTCAAATACAAATTGAACAAAAATTCTTCATTTTTTAATAAATTTAAGTGCTGCTACGATACCTTGAATTCACCATATTTACCGTAAATATGGTAATCTAAAAAATGGTATTTTTCGTAAATTACCGATAATTATTGTAAAATTCAGTGAAAAAAAAATTCCAAAATTTCTCGAAAAAAAAGATTTTCATGAAAAAAAATTTTTTTTTGAATTTTTTGAAAAAGGAAAGAAACAAAAATTTGATTGAATTTTTTTAACGAAAATTGGCGTAAATAAATTTCGGTAAATTTTTGTAAAAAAAAGGTGAAAAATAGTAAAAATTCAACAAACAAGGAAAAAATGTATTTTTTTTATTATATTCTATTTTTTAAAAAATTATGAAAATTAATATTTTAATATTATTTACAAAACAGATTTTATTTTCTAGCGTTTATTGCTTTTAAGATGTTTGCTGCCTTGTCCCAAGCTTCTTTGAATGTGGATCCTTTTAGAATAAATTTCACATTTATTAGATCGATATCTGAAAATTTTAAGTACGAACATAACAAATTTTTGTGTTAAATACCAAAATTACCAAAAATATACAGTACATCTTAAAACTAACTTCATCGCTTTCTTTTCCTTTCCTCTTCCTTTCCTCTTCCTCTCTTCTTCCTCACTTCTTCCTTTCCTCTTCCTTTCCTCTTCCTTTCCTCTTCCTTTCCTCTTCCTTTCCTCTTCCTCACCTCTTCCTTTCCTCTTCCTCTTCCTCTTTCTCTTCCTTTCCTCTTCCTTTCCTCTTCCTTTCCTCTTCCTTTCCTCTTCCTCACTAGGATGAAGAGAAATTGAAGAAAATAATAAATTATGCTAATTCATATATTTAGATGATACTATTGGCTACAACAGGCAAATAAAATTAAGTAAAATAAATTGATCAAATTAACGATTCAATTGTAAGTTGCTTGCCGTGTTGAATAGTTTCATTTAAATATTGGAGATTATAAATTAGCATAATTTATTTTATTCTTTATTTTTCTTTTTTTCAAGAGAGGAAGAGGAAAGGAAGAGGAAAGGAAGAGGAAAGGAAGAGGAAGAGGAAGAGGAAAAGGAAGAGGAAGAGGAAGAGGAAAGGAAGAAGTGAGGAAGAAGTGAGGAAGAGGAAAGGAAGAAGTGAGGAAGAAGTGAGGAAGAGGAAAGGAAGAGGAGAGGAAAGAAATCGATGAAGTTAGTTTTAAGATGTACTGTATATAGAGCTGTATTAAAAATAGGTATTCTATAGTGATGAAATCGAATATGGTTATTCGACGCAATATTCAAATAAAGGAAGTTTCGAATGAATTTTCATTCAAATAGCTTATTCGAATGAATTTTCATTCAAATAGCTTATTCAAATGAATTTTCATTCAAATAGCTTATTCGAATGAATTTTCATTCAAATAGCTTATTCGAATGAATTTTCATTCAAATAGCTTATTCGAATGAATTTTCATTCAAATAGCTTATTCGAATGAATTTTCATTCAAATAGCTTATTCGAATGAATTTTCATTCAAATAGCTTATTCGAATGAATTTTCTTCCAAATAGCATATTCGAATGAATTTTCATTCAAATAGCTTATTCGAATGAATTTTCATTCAAATAGCTTATTCGAATGAATTTTCATTCAAATAGCTTATTCGAATGAATTTTCTTCCAAATAGCATATTCGAATAAAAATTCATTCGAATATTCGCTTCGTACATATATAAGCATTAATTATAAGCATTAATTTTCTCCTTTAAGATCTCTTCTTTTTTTTTCTTTGCTATTAAAATTTCACTTTTAGCTATAATTTTTTTCAGAGACTTGCGACTTTTAAACAGCTATAATGACTTAAAATTTTTTTTGGGACTTTTTAACAACTCTGATTTTTTTTAAGAAATTCTTATTCTCATAAAAGGATTTTAAAAATTTTCTAACATTAGTGTGTGCTAGTCAGTCATCTATTACCAGTTTTCAAAAGACTCCAACTTCAATCCATAAAGGGAGAAAAAGAAAAGAGTATAAAAAAACTTCAATTGTTCATTCACACTCGGTTGTCGTTGGTAATTCTCGAATATGTAAACATTGTGATGCTGCTTATTCAAATAAATCAACATCGGCAATGCGTAATCATTTAAAAAATAATCACAATATATCACTGAATTTAGAAACAAATAATGAGTCTGTCGATATTGACACTTCTTTAGATGAGCCAGACAAGCCATTGTACAAGAAGCAAAAGAAAAATTTTACTAAAGCAGAAGAATTTTTGTTGCAATTTATTGTAAGTGCCGCATTGCCGTTTATCATTGTTGAAAATTCATATTTTAAAAAATTTGTTGAGTGTCTTAATCCTGGATTTGTTCTCCCTTCCCGCTATACCCTAACAAATCATTTACTTGCTAATGAATTTTCAAAAATAAGGAACCGTATTAAGCTTGAATTGATAAAAGCTCAAGCTGTTTCCGTAACATTGGATGGTTGGTCGTCAATTCAACAAAATAGCTACCTTGGAGTAACTTGCCATTTCTTTAATGAATTAACTTTACTGTGTAGTAGAACATTAGAAATAAGTAATTTACCAGGTAGCCATACAGCTGAAAACATAGCAAATGCTTTATTCAATGTTCTAAGAGATTGGGGTATTGTCGACAAAATAGTTTCTTTTGTCAGGGACAATGCCAAAAATATGCAAATATAAAAAGTTTTTTATTAGAAAATATTAGAACCACAGAGTCGAAAATTTCTGAAATTCATCACATTGGATGCCTTGCTCACTTATTAAATTTAATAGTAAAAAAAATCACTAAATTTTCTACAGTGTCTATTGAAACTTGTGAATATGAGACTGAAGAACAAAATGAAACAACTGGCATTTCAATTTTGAACGAAACTGAAAATTCAATAATGCAGAATTTTTCAGATTTGGTAAATAAATGCCGAAAAATAGCCTCAGTATTTCACCAATCCTCTATAGCTTGCGAAGTTTTGGAAGAAAAGCAAAAATTATCTAATATTAAGCCAAATAAAATCATTCAAGACATAACTACTAGGTGGAATTCTACGTTTTTAATGTTAAAAAGAATTTCTGAGCAAAAAGGTTCTATAAATGAAGCTCTACGAGATAGAAAATTAAATAATAAATATGAATATCTAATATTAAATGAAAACGAAATCATCACTCTTAAAGATTCTGTCAGTATCTTAAAGCCTTTCAGTGACGCGACCACTAAGCTATCTGGGGTTAATTATCCTACAATTTCTATAGTTATTCCTATTCTCTTAAGTCTTCGTTCACTTCATTACTATCTTCATTACGAAATCATCACTCTTAAAGATTCTGTCAGTATCTTAAAGCCTTTCAGTGATGCGACCACTGAGCTATCTGGGGTTAATTATCCTACAATTTCTATAGTTATTCCTATTCTCTTAAGTCTTCGCAACAAACTACTCGAAACTAATAATGAATCTTTGTTTTCTACTACTTTTAAAAAATATCTTCATTACTACACCGATAGCTATTTAAATAAGTACAACGTTCTAAATGATAGTTTATTAATAACAGCGACTTATTTAGATGTGCGTACTAAATATTTTATAAAATGTTCTGAAAGACAGAAAAAAGAATACATTAACATAGCTAAAGCACACATCAGAAAGCTGGTGGAATATTTTCCTTTGGAACTGAAAAATAAATTGAACGTTAACGAATTATCTAATTTG
The DNA here is from genome assembly GCA_025491095.1 of Brachionus asplanchnoidis. Classification (NCBI taxonomy): domain Eukaryota; kingdom Metazoa; phylum Rotifera; class Eurotatoria; order Ploima; family Brachionidae; genus Brachionus; species Brachionus asplanchnoidis. The sequence continues at coordinate 339,681 of JAILYF010000077.1, forward strand.
AATAGACTAAGTCAACCTAATAATTCATCAAATATCTTGATTTCTCCTTCTCTAGAAGACAAACGTTTACAGTATTTTGATTTTACTGCAGATTATGAAACCAAAAAAAGCTATTCAAAATTAAGTAATTTAGAAAAGGAATTCTATCGCTATAATTTAGAAGCTTCTAAAAACATTGAGCCTTTGGAATTTTGGAGGATTAACAAACATATTTATCCTATTATTTATGAAGCCTTTATACGGATTTTTTGCACGCCAGCAACATCAGTCCCTTCAGAACAATTATTTTCCAGTGCCGGTTACAGCATTTGGGATCGTCGTAATAAAATTAACCCAGAAAATGTCAGAAAAGTTGTTTTTGTCTGTCAAAATTTAAAATGAATGTTTTTTTATTGAATTTAAATCGAAACAATTCAAATTGTTATTTTTTATTCAATTTTTCTAATCGAATATTTATTTCAAATATTTTTCTGTAAATTTTTTAAGTAAAATAAAATTAAATTAAAATTTTTTATTTGAATTAAAATTCATTCGAATAAGTTATTTGATTGAGAATTCATTCGAATAAGTTATTTGATTGAAAATTCATTCGAATAAGCCATTTGATTGAAAATTCATTCGAATAAGTTATTTGAATGAAAATTCATTCGAATAAGTTATTTGATTGAAAATTCATTCGAATAAGTTATTTAATTGAAAATTCATTCGAATAAGTTATTTGATTGAAAATTCATTCGAATAAGTTATTTGAATGAAAATTCATTCTTACAAGTTATTTGATTGAAAATTCATTCGAATAAGTTATTTGATTGAAAATTCATTCTAACAAGTTATTCAGAATAATTTTTTATTCAAGTTTCAATTTTCTTATAAAAAAAAAATTCGATTTCATCACTAGTATTCTATCAGAATTTAGTCAATTTTTCTATAAATGGTTTTCAAAAAACTTTGATGTTTGAAAGATATAAGAAATATATAAATCAGAGTTGTTTAAAAGTCCCAAAAAAAAGTCCAAGTCCAGACTTTTTTTCTAAATTAGCTATATCAGAATTTTCTTGCTATTTTGGCATAAATGTCTTCACGATTATTCTTCAGAGTTCAAAATTTTAAAGCCTGGACTTGTGACTTTTAAACAACTCTGATATAATTTATCTAAAAAAAGTTAAAAAAATTAAATTTAATTAATTTTTATATTTAAGCATATTTAATTTAAGTTTAGAATTAAAAAAAATTTTTTGCTTTTTTAACAGTTTTTGTTTCGTAAAAAGAGGAGGAAGTTTTTACCAAGTTTTCCAATCTTAGATATTTTAATATGTTATTAGTCGCCTAAAATAAGATAAAATGACGTGTCTCAGAAAATTTTTGTCTTGTCTTATCGCATCTGACGCTCTGGAAGAGAAAAATTATTTTTTTGTATTTTTTTTATTTTTCACATGGCATTTAAAAAAGGGGCTGAACAGAAGGCGCAAGCTGTTCGGAACAGCCCTGGTGGTCTTGCACCAAATTTTTTTTTAAATAAAATAATTAATTAGTTCTAAAAGTGGATCGAATTCACCTGAATAAAACACGTGTAATAATTCTCTAAAGAAAGGGTATATTTTTAAAAATCGCTGGCACAGAGGTAAGTTAAAAGTGCATGGATGCCAAAATTAAAAAATGAAAAATATAAATTAGTATGCGCTGGAAAAAAGTGCTCTCGGTGTTTCGCCATTCTAGTTCACAAACTGTTCATTATCAGAATTTAATCATGAAAATTGTCATAATTAAAATGATCATTTTAAAGTAAAATTTCTTGATCTTTTGGATTTTCATAATTCAAATATTTCAAAATTGCAGTCAATGATTTCTATTTTTTGTTCTATTAAGCACTAAAAATGATTCATTATTGTGATACCATTACACGCCTTCCAAAATTGGAAACAAAATTCCATGTTGTTCCATTTGCTAAAATGATTAAATGATTCACAGAAGGGCTTTGATTGCATCTTCTTTTAAAGAAGATACAACACTTTTAGACAAATTGAAGTTTCAGATCAAATTTTAAAATCAAAAATGATCATTTAAAATTTAATAACTTGAATAATTTTAAAGAAATAAATACTAAACATTATTATATTTTATAATAAATGTTATTTTTAATAATGGTTCATTATTATCAAAATCATTGATCTCTTAATTATTTTACAAAACAATCAATAATTTAAATAATTCAGGTAAAGTTAATTCAAAAATTCAAATTCATTGCTTCTATATATTCATTCATTCAAACTAAAATAATTTTATTTTTCCACTTTAGCAAATTATTAATTTTAATACAGTAAATTTTTTTGTTTTCAATAGTAAGTTTTCTTTAAAATCAACTTAAATAGTTAAACCTATTTAAGTTCAATAAAAAGGGACTTTTTAAAATTTTAAATTTGAAAATAAACTTGACATGTCATGTCAAGTTTATTTTCATTGGTACTAAAAAGCTGCTCGGAGACTTTCGGCCCATTACTCAATATGTAAGGCGGGTTAATGAATGATAAAACAAGTATTCTTTTGAATAGTTTATTAAATAATTGTTGAGCTCTAACAATTTATATAATTAGTGTAATCCCTAAAAATATCTCTCCAAGCACTGAGAATGGAATCATTATTTATACCCATGAGTTCGTGTCAAGAACACGGGCTTATAATTAAGACAAGATGTGAGCTATTATATAAATGTTTATATCAGCATCTAGAAGCGTCTATCTTCTGAGATACGTGACAATTGTATTAATTCTTTCTTATCATTGCGCATCAGTTGAGAAGCTGATGATCAAGTGATACGTAGGGTGTATTACATATCCCCCGCTCTTTAGATATCATCGTCTCTGATGATTCTTGTTTAAGATTTTAAATTCCATCAGTGCATGAAAGTAAATAGTTATATTAAAAAAATATTAAAAAGGTAAATAAACAAAAAAAATTAATTAAATGCTTAGTTCTAACAAAGTAAGATCTCTTTGATTGACGTTTCTGTCATTTCTTTATTATTTTCTGTTTCGGCGGTGACTTTGCCTCCACTTTCGGTTAAAGGAATGCTGTCGTTCTTACGTAAAGTGGATTCTTCGATTGCTTTTTTAAGAAGTGCAATACAGTTGCATTTTACGCATATGAAATATAAAACAATGATAATTATGAAACTAAAAATGAGGCATGATATTATAGCCAGCAAACCGTTTCTCATCGAGTTCTTTAGCCAATTGATGAAATGACTTAACCCGAACGGTAATCCTCGATAATAATAAGAGTTATCAAAGTCTTCATTAACTAAATTTTGATTTTTAGATGTCGATTGCTCTATATTTAGATTAATCAAATCATTAATCGACATATCATGATTAAATTTTAACGATTCGACTTCACTAGTGATGCTATTTACTGATATTAAATGATTGGATTTCAACCAAGTAATTCCATTTTTATCAATTGATATTATTTTATTATTAATTTTTCTAACCCAATGTCTCTTAGCCTTGCATTGTTCCTCATTATCATATCTTATAATATTACTTTTACTAAGGTATCCGGTATTTCTTTTGCCACTTAATTCAAACGAGACCTTTGGGTCTCTTGTACATCCGTCATAATTTTCGACTTCAACACTAAAACTTGTTTTGCAATTAGGCACAAATATAATACCATCCCTAACATATACAATTAAAGTTTTATTCCCAGCGTATAAAATTTCAAACTGGTCTTCGTGATGGCGGAAAGTTCGTAGGCTTGACAGTTCTATATTACATATTTCTTCTTTCAGTCTATCTAGAGCTGTATAAGTCTTGAGTTCGATTCCGTCACTATCTGCCAAGATAAGGTCGTGAATTGTTACAAAATCAGCTTTGATTTTAGGCAAATTTACGATTAAAGGTCAAAAATAAACCTTCCGTAGAACCATAAAGTTTCATACCACATTCGTTAAAGGTTTGGTTTATTTTGAAAATCTGATCGCCATTCGTATTACTAAAAACATTATTAAACGGTAAATTTAAACCAATTGTCATATAAAGTCGATATGGACAGAAATTTACAATTTCTTTGGTCCAGTAAACAAATTACGACTTAAGTTTACATTCCAATTGTTTAATATCACAGGTATCGAAAATTAAGTTTGATTTGCTTTACAAGGTAACTCTTTTAACAGTACACACAAATCAATAACTCATTACAGGTCTAAGCCACTTGAATATTTCTTTAGGCGTACCTTCAAATATACAATCATCATTCTCACAGGACATTTTTGATCCTTCACATGTCCTTGAACTTACCATATTTTCACATTCTTTCTTACCAATTTCCACCTTATGAATGCTTTTTGATGAGCTTCTTGAACCAATCAGGTTCACGTATGCATCAATTATAATTTTCTGTTTACTACATTCGTATCCATTTCCATCTATGGTAAGTATTTGTTTGAAAAGCAAGTCCACTCTTCTAAATTTTTTGTCACTTTCTACAAAAACTTTTTGAGTGGCATGACTTGCATAACAGTCCTTTTCGGTATTTAGAATTAGGGTGTCCTCAATATTAGTTTGGTCCGGTGTTTCACAGACAGTAAACCTTCCGTTAATTCTTACTGTTGACAAAGGTTTTATGAGAAAGAATAAAATTGTAATTAAAATATTCAACATATTCGGAAATGTCATATGATTGGCATTTGTCTTTCTTGGTCGTCCAACTTTTTTAGGTTTGTTTAACCTTGACCAATAATCTTCAATTGGTTTCTTACCCAAGAAACTATCCATAGGTTCCCAAGAATTATGTTTAAGTGAATAGTTTTTCCATTTGACTAAAAATTCATATTTTTTGTTTTTATTCAGTCGATGGTTTATTATTTTTTCGACTTCAAAAATAGCTTCGTCCTTCCCCCCGTTAGTAGAAGGCGACTTATCTAATTTTAATCTCTGGAGTGGAAATGTGTCAGACAGTTTTTGCTTGAACACATCCTCGACAATGTAGTTACCATTTTTGTTTGACCTAGAACGGTGAACGGGCCACGATATTTTGGGTGTAATTTTTCATTCAGTCCCATGACGCGGATCCATACCTTTGAGCCGTTAGATATTACTGTCTCTGTAACAGGCCTATTATTATTTTGAGCCTTAATTTGTGAGGATTTTGCTTTATCTATGTTCTGGAGTGCTGTCGGATATTTATCATCGATCAGATCCTTTATTTGCTTAACACGTTCTTCTACTGCATTGTGTTTAAAATCGGGATCGATGGAACTCCAATCGTTGAATCCATACATTTTTCTACCGAACATTAGTTCAAATGGGGAGAACTTTGTTGCTGAGTGCACTCTTGTACGATATGCAAGCAATACGAATGGTAACCATTTAGACCAATCATCTGGATTTTGCTCACAATGTTTTCTTAAACAACTTACTATTTCTTTGTTCAAGCGCTCAACTTGGCCATTGGTTCTGGGGTGGCATGCGGATGTAATAACATGCTCAGACCCGACTCGTCTTATAAGATTATCAACAATTTGATTGTTAAATTCTTTACCTTGATCCGACATGAATACCCTTGGTGGTCCAAATATACATATGAATTTCCATAGGATGTTAGCTATTTCTTCGGCTGATTTACTTTTAATAGGTTCGGCATATGGGAACTTGGTTAAGTATTCGGTAATTACCATTATTCCAGTGAAGCTTTCCTCTGTTACTGGTAGGCCAAATACTAAATCTATTCCGATTCTATCAAAGATACCATTAATGGTAATGGCTTTGCAGGATGTTCCTTTGCAGGAGCTAAATTATTTTTCTTACACACTTCGCAACTTTGTACGAAAGCTTCAATGTCTTTCTCCATGTTTTTCCAAAAGTAATCCTCTTTAATTCGTTTAGTTGTTGATTCTACCTGAAAGTGACACAAAACATGTGCTTTTAAAATAATACCGCTTCTGTTACTAGGTTTCGGTACCAAGCGTGAAACATTATCTCGTCCCATTTTAAAAATTTCATCTTTTTCTCTATCGTAATAATACTGAGTTGCTGCTTTCTCAATTCTTTTAATTTGCTTTTTGGACAATCCATTTTGAAATCGACCATTTTTTAGATAATACAGTAATGTGTCATCTACATAGACGTCAAGACTTTTACTTGAAGTTGTGTCAATGTGATCATTAAAATCGTTATCAGTAATGGTTTTTAGTGAAAGCACTGGCCGACTAACAGCATCAGCGTTTAAATGTTGGGTTCCTTTCCTATGGACTATCTTAAAGTCATAAGCTTGTAAATAGATAGCCCAACGGGCTAATCTTCCCGTAGGTTCATTGATGTTCATAAGCCACATCAACGCGTAGTGATCTGTATTCACTAGAAATTTGAATCAATACAGCTCTGTGCGAAATTCTTTAATTGCGTACACAACTGTCAAACATTCTCTTTCAGTGCTGCTGTAATGAATTTCGGCACCTTTGAGTAGTCGTGACGCGTAAGCGCATACATAATCGTTTCCATTTTCATCAATTTGTGCTAGAATAGCGCCCATCGCATAACCTGAAGCGTCGCAAAGAAGTATAAATTTTCGATTCCAATCAGGTTGTCTAAGGACAGGTTCTGACGTCAGGATCAATTTTAGATTTTCGAACGATTCATGTTGAGGCTTTCCTCATTCAAATTTAATATCTTTTTTTACTAAGTCGTACAATGGTTTTGCAATTTTCGCAAAATCTTTTACGAAAATCCTATAATAACCACATAAACCTAGAAAACATTGAACTTGCTTAACATTTTTGGGAGGTTTCCTTTTATTGATAGTCTCAAGTTTAGCTGGATCCATTTCTATTGTCGATCCAGATACTAAATGACCAAGAACTTTTACTTTTTTGGCGAACCAAGTGCATTTGTTTGGTTTAATCTTAAGTTCTGCTTTTCTAAGAATGTTTCCTACTTCTATCAGATGCTCTAGGTGTTCTTTTATTGCTTTTGAGTGAATAATGATATCGTCGAGGTATACCTCTACAAACATTTTATTGCCAAATAGCCTGTGCATCATTCTGCTGAATTGAGCTGGGGCATTTTTTAATCCAAAAGGTAACCTTTTAAATTGGTAATGTCCGTCTGGAGTGGAGAATGCTGTTTTATCCTTCGAATCTGGGTGCATCTCTACTTGCCAGTAGCCAGACGTCAAGTCAAGTGTGGAGAAGTATACTGAGCCACTTAAACGTCTGAGAATGTCATCAATTCTTGGAAGAGGCCAATTTTCAGTAACCGTCTTCTGGTTTAACTTTCTGTAATCGACACAAAACCTTTTTGAGCCGTCTTTTTTGGGCATCAAGACAACTGGTGCCGACCATGGTGAGCTTGATTCTTCAATGATATCGTTTTCGAGCATGGACTGAACTTCTTTCCTAAAATAGTCTCTTTCCATAACAGACTTTCTGTATGGTCTGATATAGATTGGGTGTATTCTGTTAGCTTAATGATATGCTTGTCGACATTAGATTTTTTAAGATCTCTTATTTCTGCTGCGAATCTATCTTTTATAGCATCAATAGCTTGCCTGAAGTGGTTGAGGTCATTATCTTTTAGATCCTCTTGTGGTTTAATAACCAATTTAGTTTTTGATTTTTCTAGAGGCCATTCGTCCTCGGACAGTTCAAAATCATCAGCAAATTTGATACTACACGCTTCTTCCGTGAGCAGTGTGTCCATTTCGTCTTCATCCGAGTTCATCAAGATTATATCGCTCGGAAATTTTATCAATTTTTGACTAGGATTAAGACTAGCACCTGTTTGCATAAACCAATCGAGACCTAAAAGTCCATCATTATCCTCGTGGTCTATTATCAAAAACTCCATAAAGCATACATGACCCTGAATGTCCAGTTTTATTTTTTCTGTTTTGCCGACTACCATGCTTATTGTATTATCAGCTGTTTTAATTTTCGAACTGGATGGTAAAATTCTTAATCCAAAATTATTAACAGTTTTTCTTGAAATAATAGAGCTTGTGCATCCGCTGTCGATAGCGAGCTTAACTGGTTTGCCATCTACAAGACCATTTATTCTCAGTAAGTTACCTGTTGTGCAAACGTATACGTATTCAGTATCACGATTACGATTGTTTGTCTCTGGTTCTTCCGTTTCTTCTGCTAAGTATGATTTCTTCGGGTTGCTCCATTTTCCTTTGTTCTGATTCCTTCCATAATTTGATTTGTTATTGTTCTCGCCGCTAAACAATTTCACTTTGCAATCTGCTTTAATGTGACCTGGTTTTTTACATCTGTAACAGACAGGGATTTTACCTCTATCATCTGTTTTATTATTTAAGTTTTTTCCTCTATCAACTTCTTTCTCTCTTAAGTTAAAGAATGATTTTAAGCGCTTCTTATAATTGTTTCTTGAATAATAAACGGGTACTGGCTTATTAACACTCCACGTACTCCTACTGAATATCCTAGCTTGAGTTATAGCATCGTCAAGTGTCTTGACATTTTTGCTTTCCAACTCAGCTCTAACGCGGGAGTCAACCGCGTCAAAAAACATCCATACCAACTGGAACTCATCTATTTTTTCGATTTTGTTGGCAATTTGCTGGAATTTCAGAACATTTTCCTCATAATTCACGTCCAATTTGATTGCCTTTAATTCGGATCTTAAAGTTCTTTGGACATCGTCTGGCTTAAAAGTGGCCAACAGGTGAGATTTCAACTCAACCCATGTCAGGTTTTCTTTCTTTTTCTTAAGATTCCTGACCAATTGCAAAGCATTACCTCTTAAAAATTTGTTAACTGCAGTGACTAATCTATTTTTATCAATTCCCTGGTCTTCCGCCTCTGTTTCGACAAGGTAGATCCATTCCTCAATTTTATCCTTGTCGTTACCATATAGTTTTGGGATATCATCCATCTTAAACTGTGGACGTCTATTGAAAACCCTATTTTCCATTGGTGACATGTCAAGTTCAATAATTTGCTCTTGTTGATGAGTACTTTCCGTTGTAGTTGATAGGCTTGATTGGGGTGTTGATTTATTGTGATGGCTTGAATCTGGTTGTTCCTTTTTCTTTGCTACAAGTACCGCTCTTTGGGTCAGAAGACTAATTAAAAGTTTCTTAGGAGCCTTAGTAGCCGTTATTTTCTCCAACCAATCAGCTTGTTCTACTTCTGAGCCATTTACTAATGTTCCATTTTCCTCAAGGTAGTAAAAATCGGTTTCCAAGTGGTTCTGAGCTTTTACCATGTGAACAAGTGCCTGAACGGGCAAACTTTCGCAATATTCCATGGATATTGGCAATGAAAAGAAACTCATTGTGGACATTTTTACTTATCGCTGCTACCAAGATGTAAGGCGGGTTAATGAATGATAAAACAAGTATACTTTTGAAAAGTTTATTAAATAATTGTTGAGCTCTAACAATTTATATAATTAGTGTTATCCCTAAAAATATATAATACAATAATATAATACATGTTATTTTTAATAATGGTTCATTATTATCAAAATCATTGATCTCTTAATTATTTTACAAAACAATCAATAATTTAAATAATTCAGGTAAAGTTAATTCAAAAATTCAAATTCATTGCTTCTATATATTCATTCATTCAAACTAAAATAATTTTATTTTTCCACTTTAGCAAATTATTAATTTTAATACAGTAAATTTTTTTGTTTTCAATAGTAAGTTTTCTTTAAAATCAACTAAAATAGTTAAACCTATTTAAGTTCAATAAAAAGGGACTTTTTAAAATTTTAAATTTGAAAATAAACTTGACATGTCATGTCAAGTTTATTTTCATTGGTACTAAAAAGCTGCTCGGAGACTTTCGGCCCATTACTCAATATGTAAGGCGGGTTAATGAATGATAAAACAAGTATACTTTTGAATAGTTTATTAAATAATTGTTGAGCTCTAACAATTTATATAATTAGTGTAATCCCTAAAAATATCTCTCCAAGCACTGAGAATGGAATCATTATTTATACCCATGAGTTCGTGTCAAGAACACGGGCTAATAATTAAGACAAGATGTGAGCTATTATATAAATGTTTATATCAGCATCTAGAAGCGTCTATCTTCTGAGATACGTGACAATTGTATTAATTCTTTCTTATCATTGCGCATCAGTTGAGAAGCTGATGATCAAGTGATACGTAGGGTGTATTAAATGGTTCACAGAAGGGCTTTGATTGCATCTTCTTTTAAAGAAGATACAACACTTTAAGACAAATTGAAGTTTCAGATCAAATTTTAAAATCAAAAATGATCATTTAAAATTTAATAACTTGAATAATTTTTAAGAAATAAATACTAAACATTATTATATTTTATAATACGTGTTATTTTTAATAATGGTTCATTATTATCAAAATCATTGATCTCTTAATTATTTTACTAAACAATCAATAATTTAAATAATTCAGGTAAAATTAATTCAAAAATTCAAATTCATTGCTTCTATATATTCATTCATTCAAACTAAAATAATTTTATTTTTCCACTTTAGCAAATTATTAATTTTAATACAGTAAATTTTTTTGTTTTCAATAGTAAGTTTTCTTTAAAATCAACTTAAATAGTTAAACCTATTTAAGTTCAATAAAAAGGGACTTTTTAAAATTTTAAATTTGAAAATAAACTTGACATGTCATGTCAAGTTTATTTTCATTGGTACTAAAAAGCTGCTCGGAGACTTTCGGCCCATTACTCAATAGCATATTCAGGAACTCGCTCAAATTTGGAATTGTTCCAGAGTGCTAGAAAAACGCGAACATCACCCCAGTATTCAGGAAAGGCGACAAGACTGATCCAGCAAACTACCGCCCAATCTCACTCACAGCTATCCCATGTAAGATTATGGAAAGAATGGTCAGGCATGTGATGATGGAACACCTTATTAATAACGACCTGATCACCAAAGAGCAACATGGTTTTGTACAAAACAAGTCGTGGATCACCAATCTCCTGGAGACTATGGATACGATAACGGATGCCTTTAACAATGGCCATCAAACCTTAGTTGTCTTTTTAGATTTTCAGAAGGCCTTTGATAAAGTATGTCACGAGTCACTCCATTTCAAGCTAAAGCAACTGGGCTTCTGTCAAGAACTAAGGAACTGGATAAGAAGTTATCTAAGCGGTAGGAAGCAAAGAGTTATGATTGGTGACAGTTACTCGGAATGGAAACCTGTAACCAGTGGAGTCCCTCAGGGGAGCGTCCTCGGACCTCTCCTCTTCGTCATCTTCATAAATGACATGCCGGAAGTTATCAATCACATTATCAAGCTTTTTGCAGATGACAGCAAACTTATCGGAGTGATAAAAAAAAGCGTTGATTTTGAGCTTGTCCAGAAAGACCTAAACGCCCTTGTCGACTGGGCCAAGGAATGGTGTATGTTGTTCCACCCGGATGAATGCAAAGTCATGGAAATAAGCAGACTTGTTTTTAAGTCACAGTTTTAAGTCTAAGTCACAAAAATTTAAGTCAAAGTTATGACTTGACTTAAATTTTTTTTTTTTTTTAAGTCAAAGTCATGACTTGACTTTAAATTTTTTTTTTTTAAGTCAAAGTCATGACTTGACTTTAAATTTTTTTTTTTTTAAGTCAAAGTCATGACTTGACTTTAAATTTTTTTTTTTTTAAGTCAAAGTCATGACTTGACTTTAAATTTTTTTTTTTTTAAGTCAAAGTCATGACTTGACTTTAAATTTTTTTTTTTTTAAGTCAAAGTCATGACTTAAAATTTTTTTTTTTTTTTTTTAAGTCAAAGTCATGACTTAAAATTTTTTTTTTTATTTTTTAAGTCACAGTCATGACTTAAATTTTTTTTTTTTATTTTTTAAGTCACAGTCATGACTTAAATTTTTTTTTTTTATTTTTTAAGTCACAGTCATGACTTAAATTTTTTTTTTTTTTTTTTAAGTCACAGTCATGACTTAAATTTTTTTTTTTATTTTTTAAGCCAAGTCAGTGACTTAAAAATTTTTTTTTTTAGAAACAGGCTAAATAAAGCCGGTCAGCTTGACGGTCAAAATTTTGGACAGTTTAAAAATCGGTAAAAAAAAAGCGGGCAGTCAAAGATACGGTTACGTTAAGGCGGGCGGCCATTTTGCCGGCTTAAAAACCGAGAATAAAATAAAAAATTAATATAATTTAAAATATGTTTATTATTTAAAAAAGTTGTTTTTTAATTAAAAAAAAATTTTATTTAAAAAATTAAAAGACAAAAGAAAAAAAAAAATTTATTTAAAAATTAAAAAGAAAAAAAAAATTTATTTAAAAAATTAAAAAAAAAAAAAAATTTTATTTAAAAAATTAAAAGACAAAAGAAAAAAATTTTATTTAAAAAATTAAAAGACAAAAGAAAAAAATTTTATTTAAGAATTGAAAGAAAAGAAAGAAAAAATTTTATTTAAAAAATTTAAAAAAAAAAAAAAATTTTATTTAAAAAATTAAAAGACAAAAGAAAAAAATTTTATTTAAAAAATTAAAAGACAAAAGAAAAAAATTTTATTTAAGAATTGAAAGAAAAGAAAGAAAAAATTTTATTTTAAAAATTTAAAAAAAAAAAAAGAAAAAAATTTTATTTAAGAATTAAAAAAAAAGAAAGAAAAAATTTTATTTTAAAAATTAAAAGACAAAAGAAAAAAATTTTATTTAAAAAATTTAAAAAAAAAAAAAAAAAAAATTTTATTTAAAAAATTAAAAAAAAAAAAAAAAATTTTATTTAAAAAATTTAAAAAAAATATTTTATTTAAAAAATTAAAAAAAAAAAAAAAAATATTTATTTAAAAAATCAAAAGACAAAAGAAAAAAATTTTATTTTAGAATAAAAAAAAAAGCAAGTAAAAATTTTATTTTTTAAAATAAAAAAATTTTTATTTGAAAATTTAAAAAAAATTTTTTAAAAAATAAAAAAAAAATAAATAGAAATTTGTTGTTTGTAGTTTTTATTTATAGTCGTTGGTAATTTTTGACCGTTGGTACTTTTTGAACATTGGATGTTGTTGGTTATTGGTTGTTCGTAAACGTCCAATCACAAACTCCCAACAACCCCTAAACTCAACTACAACAACTTTTGGCCGTTAGTACTTTTTGAACGTTGGAAGTTGTGGTAGTTGAGTTTAGGGGTTGTTGGGAGTTTGTGATTGGACGTTTACGAACAACCAATAACCAACAACATCCAATGTTCAAAAAGTACCAACGGTCAAAAATTACCAACGACTATAAATAAAAACTACAAACAACAAATTTCTATTTATTTTTTTTTTATTTTTTAAATAAATTTTTTTTAAATTTTCAAATAAAAATTTTTTTATTTTAAAAAATAAAATTTTTACTTGCTTTTTTTTTTATTCTAAAATAAAATTTTTTTCTTTTGTCCTTTGATTTTTTAAATAAATTTTTTTCTTTTGTCTTTTGATTTTTAAATAAAATATTTTTTTTTTTTTTTTTAATTTTTTAAATAAAATTTTTTTTTTAAATTTTTTAAATAAAATTTTTTTTTTTTTTTTTTAATTTTTTAAATAAAATTTTTTTTTTTTTTTTTTTAAATTTTTTAAATAAAATTTTTTCTTTTGTCTTTTAATTTTTAAAATAAAATTTTTTCTTTCTTTTTTTTAATTCTTAAATAAAATTTTTTTCTTTTGTCTTTTAATTTTTTAAATAAAATTTTTTTCTTTTGTCTTTTAATTTTTTAAATAAAATAAATTTTTTTTTTAAGTCAAGTCATGACTTTGACTTAAAAAAAAAAAAATTTAAAGTCAAGTCATGACTTTGACTTAAAAAAAAAAAAATTTAAAGTCAAGTCATGACTTTGACTTAAAAAAAAAAAATTTTTAAGTCATTGACTTGACTTAAAAAAAAAAAAAAATTTTAAGTCAAGTCAATGACTTGACTTGACTTAAGACTTGTGACTTAAAAACAACTCTGGAAATAAGTAAGAAAAGCTGTACTAGACCACAACTCACCATGGAAAAGACAGATTCCTCAAGCAGACATGTCCTGGAATATACTGAAGTGGAACGTGACCTTGGCATTATGTTATCCTCAAACTTGAAATCGGAGAACCAGATATCGAATGCGGTGTCAAAAGCAACAAGTGCACTAAGTATCCTTAGAAAGACATTCAAATGCTGGACACCGACCATCTTCAGAACCCTCTACACCACCTTTGTCCGCCCACATCTATAATACGCCGCTGTGGCCTGGTCACCACATCTAAGGAGAGAAATCACCTCCATAGAGAATGTCCAAAGGAGAGCTACCAAATTGGTTAAACAGTTTAAAAACTTTGATTACAGTGTGAGACTGGTGAAACTAAATCTGACCTCCCTGGAGGACAGGATGACGAGAGGTGATCTTGTTCAATTCTATTAATGTAACACAGGCACCAACATTGTAAACTGGCACATAGCCCCGTCTGTCAAAGTCAACGGTAGAACAAGAAGAAGCTCCAACCAGCACAGCTTTGTCCGACCAGTCCTAGCCAAAAGCCAACTGAGAGAGCACTTTTTCACTTATAGAGTGACTATGCCATGGAACGCCCTACCCCAAGAGATCGTACAATCCATATCCGTCAACCAATTCAAGAACAGACTGGATAAGTACAGACGTAAGGAGAAACCTACCATGGATGAAGTCCTGAGGCTCGGTAGAATCGATACGAGGGAATGGTGACCTAAAGAATAATCAATATTCAGTGTGATGAAGGCATAGCTGGAAGTGACTGTGCTCTAAACACAGTGTACAAACCACAGTTACCATAGATGAGATCCTACTGTTTCTCATCTTCGCAAGTCTAGCTTGCTAGCTTGTTGTAACTTATATTATTACTATTATTATTATTTTTTAAAATTTGATTTGAATATTTTTTAAAAGACTGTTAAATATTTTTAATAAAAAAAACTATTTACTGTATTCTTAAATATCGATTGTTTTTTAATTTTTTTTTTAAGAAAATTATTTTCTTTGTTCATTAAAAAATAAATAAATTTAAAAATTTTTATTTAAAAAAAATTAAAACGATTAATCCTATGTTTTCTTTAATATTTATAATTTCAATTTTAAAAGATTGCAAAATTTACTCCCATTTATTTTTAAAAAAAATAAATTTGAAACATCTCACTTTTTTTCATGCTTTTTCAAAATTGTAAATTTTTAATTAAAATACGAAAAAGATGTTAACTGATTATTTTCGGACGATTAAAATCGATACCACAAAATTTTGATTAAAATGCCCCAAAATCTTTTATATTTTTACCCAAATATAAAATAAATTTCCCAATTATTGAGTTTAAACATAACAAAAATTAATTAACACTCAATTAAATAGAAATTAGCGTTGGATGCGGTCAGAGCAAACCGGTCCATTTCACGAACGTTTTTTTGCGGTCATTTGACTGGTCACTTTAAGGGTCTGAATTTTGGATTGCCAAAAAGTACGGACAACTTTTTGACAGGCGGCCACATAAATAGTGAAACTTTTTAATATGATAGATGATTAATAATTTAAGAAAAAGTACCTTAATTTTTTAATAAAATAAAGTGATGCTTCGCTTTTTGTTTTTTCCAAAATTTACTAAAAATATAGAAGATTTTCGTAAATTTACAAAAGTAAAAATTCAAAATTTAATAAATTTTTCCTAATATTAGGTAAATTTTGAATATTTACATAACTTGTTATAAAAACACAAAACTTAGTTATAGAAGACTTTTCTAACTAAGTACAACTTTTTAATTAAAGTCATTTTTTTTGCTTTAGTTTGATTATTGTTCCACTCTTGTATGTTTTTTTTTAAAATATGCAATAATCAACCTTGGGTTTTGTGAAGTTCAGTGCAAAGGAACAGAACAAAAAGATAAAAAATTGAATAACTTTTTTGCTTAAAGTTTAAAATTAGCTCCGTAACTGCAACATGTTGCAACATTCAAAGTTGCATCAACTGTCAAAGACTGCCAATGATGTGCAGAATCTCTGCAAAATGCACACCGCTCGATTTTATTAAAATTTAATTTCTGCAAATTTAGCAGACCTTAATTTTTGAAGCTACTTTGAATGTTGAATAAATCTTAAATTGTCGGAATCTTAAATTTATAGCAAAAAAGTTTTTCAATTTTTATTATTTGTTTCTGTTCTCTTTATCATTTTGTAATGAATTTCACGGAATTTTTTTTTCGATCTTTGAATTATATAAAATCAGATTTGAAACTAAAAGCTTCAATGGCATTAACGACTTTCTAGAAAAATATGGCTTACATGAATTTCAGCATTGAAATTTTGATAGAATTGTTAGCGGCTAAATGAACTGGTTAGTTCGTAGCTAACTTTACACTTCTTAGTTATTATTCCCTAGTTATTTTTTATATTTTATTAATTACTTTATTTGGTGGCTTAGAGATATAATGAATGAATGTTACAACAACAGAATGTTATCATTTTCCTCACAAACACTCTCTACCCACAATCTATGTACTTTTTTTAAATAGGTTATCTTATTTTTATAAAAAGTATAAATACAGTACAAAGCTGGAATAAGTTAACAGCATATCTCAAAATGTTGAAACAGGTTTTTAAAAATTTTTAATGGTTTTTAATCTGTTTTGTTTAAACATTTTTCTATTTTTGTTTTTTTTTCTGTTAACTTATTTTAGCTTTGTACTGTAAGTTAAAAATATTGGATTTCTTTTTGATTTATTATTAATTTATTTTTTTATGTATAATACAAAGTTGTTTAAAAGTCAAAAGTCTCAAGTCAAGTCCAAGTCCAAGTCCGGACTTTTTTTTTTCAATTTTCATTCAATAGCCCAAGTCCAGGCTTTTAAATTTTGAATACTGAAGAAGAAATTTATGCTAAAATTGCAAGAAAATTCTGATATATGGCAAATCTATTGCATTAGACAGCCCAAGAGTATATAAACTTTTTGATATGAAGCCTGATTTAGCAAATTTAAAAAAAAAAGCCCGGACTTGGACTTTTTTTTTAATGACTATTTTTTGGGACTTTTAAAAAACTCTGGTATAATCTTAATAATTTGCGAATTATTTAATAAAATAAAAAATTTGTGGTATATTATTCAAATTTTTTGGTACAAAAACTAAATTTCTCATTATTTTTTTACTTTGGACCTAAAAGTATTTCTCCAATTTTTAAAAGAAGAATTGAATCAATGAATAAAAATTTAAACTTTTACATTCAAATTTTTTTATTTTGTTAAGTAAACTATCACAAATAATTTATAATTTTATTAACATGTCTTTGCCGCTAGCAATTTAAAATTAGAAATAACTAAAATAAAACTTTTTAAAACTAATTTTTGCTCTTCATTTAGCAAGCGCTGATTATATTAAAGAGCTGAATAAATATTTCTTGATCATTTTTTTTATTATATCAAAAAAATGTCTGGTTTAAATAAAAATTCTGCTTTTAATTTTACGCTTAGCTCCACACCACAATCAAATACATCTAAAATAAATACTGCAACAACAAGTACACCTTTTGGTTTTGGTTCAGCTGGCTCATTTAGTTCAACCCCAGCAGCAAACTTGTTTGGCAATTCAAAACCTAATACAAACTCCTCATTCTCATTAGGTCCAAGTCAAAGCATTCCAGCTAGTTCGAATAGCGGAAACATAGCATCCAGTGGAACTGGTTTCAATGGTTTGAATTTTTTTTCAAACAAAAAAGAATCTTCCGCATCAACTTTAACATCAACCGAATCAAAGCCTTCAATTAATAATGGTCAATTTCAGAATTCTTCATTAGCAGCAGCTCTAACTACAAGTAATCCAGTCTCTGGGTTAGTTTCGAATTCCTCTGGCAATAATGAATCAAATAAAACTAAAATTGAATTATCAAGTAAAAAATCGCAGGATTCAACTAAAGAATCTTATAATAAAATCTTTAAAGTCGACTAATCTTTCTTTTTTATCTGTAGCAGAAAACAAGCAGAAACGTGGAACTGGATTTGAATTGTCTTCTTCCAGCGATCTACAATCAATTTCTAATTCTTCAAATGCAAAAAATGCTAATAATGATTCAAAACAAAATATAAACAAACCAATCTCAAGCTCTGGAACTTTACCAAGTGTATTGTCATTTAATGTTCCATCATTAAGTTCTGCTGCTCAGGAGACCAAATTTAATTCAGACAATAAAACAATTGGACTTGGTGGAACATGTAGTTCAATAACTAATTCGTCATCAGCTATCACAAATCAGTCTAATAAATCAATAAATAGTCAGTCCAAACAAACGACAATCAAAGATCAGCATCTTCCTCAAGTTTTAATGGATTGTATCGAAGAATTCAAGTAAAATTTAAATCACACATTCTAGCCAAATAATTTTGTTTTAATTTTTTTTCAGAAAAAATTTAGAGGATATGCGCAAAATTAAAGAGCTTAATTCGACATACACAAGTAAAACAATTCATCAAAATATTCAGGAGATTTTAACATTAAAACAATGCATCACTCAATCACAGACTGATTTTCAAAGAAATTTTAATGAAGTTTCCAATTTAAAGGAAAACATAGTTCAAGTAATAAGATGCTTTAGAGATAATTAATTAAAAAATAAATTTTTTTTTTACTAAAAAAGGAATTAAGAAATGTAGATATTTGTGATCACTTAAAGGAAATGCCTCTTGGTTTTCAATATGATTGTGATATTTGGAATGAATATTTTATGAACCGAGTTCGATTGTTTCAAAACAAACTTAGAATTTCAAAGAATCAGTTTGAACAATTAGAGGGTTATTTTAAAGTACATGATCGGGAAAATGTTATCGAATCTCAAAGTAAGATTTAATAAAAAAATTTTGCTCAATATTGTTATCCCACAACTCAAAATACATCGTTGGCGGGTTTTGTGAAATTCACTACAAAAATTAAAAAGAACAGAACAAAATGAAAAAAAATTGAATTTATTCTTTTTCATTAGCTAAAAATTAGTTCTGTGCAGCCTTGTATAAAAGTCAGGCAAAACAGTCTGAACAAGTCAAAGTGTTACTTTGACT
Organism: Brachionus asplanchnoidis; assembly: GCA_025491095.1. Classification (NCBI taxonomy): domain Eukaryota; kingdom Metazoa; phylum Rotifera; class Eurotatoria; order Ploima; family Brachionidae; genus Brachionus; species Brachionus asplanchnoidis. The sequence goes on from JAILYF010000077.1 coordinate 358,688, forward strand.
TGAACATTTTTTTTTAAATGACAAGTCTTGACTTGTTTAGAAAATTGAAAAATTACTAAAAAGACTTTGACTTATTTTAAAAAAAGAATTAAAAAATTAAGAAATTATGTATTAAATTTTTTTATTAAGAATAGAAATAAAATTGTTTGTCTAAAATTATTTTTCAATATAAAAATTGGAACATTTTTTTTTCAATTTCAAGGTTAATCAACAGGCTAGTGCCCTTATCATAGACGACTGATTAACACCTCATTTATTTAGTTTAAATTAAGTTTTTAATATTTAAATTAAAATTAGAATAAATTATAAAATAAATAAAAATAAAAAATAAAATAAAAAAATTTATGCTTAAAAGAAATTTTATAAATACAATTATCTTCAGGATAAAAAAAAATATGGCCTGTAATTTTTAAATTTTCTAAACAAGTCAAATGCTTTATTTGTACTTGACTTGTGACTTTTATACAGACTTGTGCAAAAGTCAAAAAAAAGAGAAGTTTTAAAGTCGTTTCAAAGTCAAGTCACTGACTTGTAATTTTGATGTCAATTAATTTGATCTGACTTGAATTTTTCTTTTTTTTAAAGTCTTTTGACTTGAATTTATTGACATGAAAATAATTTCCTTAAAAATAAAGCTTTTGTCGTTCAATGTAATTAATAAGGCGGCCACATGAATTTTTTTACCTTTCCATGTAGTGATTAAGTCATTAATTCAAAGTCTTTGAAATGACTTTTTTTAGAAAAAAAAATTTTAAGTTAATTCAAAAGATATTTTTTTTTAATTTCAATTCAAGTCAAAAGACTTTAAAAAAAATTCAAGTTTTGGTTCTGAAAAGTAAAAAGGTGTTGTGAAGTTTATTTCAATTCGATCGTTTCACTTCAGAAAAATTTGAATAACTTTTTTACTTTAAGAAATAATTTAGTTCTGTAAAATGCTTAATGTTTAAGCAATTCTGCTTAATCCGAAAATATATGTCTGCAAAAACTTTGTAATGTACTTGCACAGTTGATTAGAATACTTTTTAATGGTGTGCAAAATTCAGAAAATTGCAGAGTATTTTGCAGACTTATTTTAATGAATTAAACAAATTTGTTTAAAATTAAACATTTTATGGAACTAAATTAATTCTTTTAGTAAAAAAGTTATTCATATTTTTCTGAATTGAAAAGATCGAATTGAAACGATCTTCACAACCCCAAGTAAAATATAATAAAAGACAATTAAAAAGAGAAATTGTAAGCAAAATTTTTAAGTATTGAATATTTCAGGAAATAAAGAAGAAATAATAAGAAAGCAATTACATAATAGAGTCTTCACCTTGTGTTTTGTCAGTCATTTTAGAATATTTGAATAAAGAAATTGATGTGAATATTGAAATCATAAAAGGAAAAAACTCTATTAATTCTTTATTAAACAATGCTTTGAGTTCAAAGCAAATAAATAAATTAGAATTTAAAACCATTTTTTAAGGAGTTGTTGAAACATTGAAAGCGTCACATAAAAATTTACTAAATGAAGCCGCTATGCTTAAGATAGCTCATGAAAAAGTAGATCAGTTAAAAACTGATTTTCTTGCCTACAGAAAAAATGTAGTTGGTGATACAGCAAATGTATTTGAGAATAATAAAAACAATAGCGTTCAAATCAATCTAAGCAATTCAATTTTTAAAATATAATATTTATAGTAATCAATTAATAAAACATTGCAGAACAAAAAATATTTTTCAAAAGTATCGACTTAAAATAAAATTAACTTATAATTTAAAATTTTCTTTTACAAATATAAACTAAATTTTTTCAAATATTTTAAAGAGTTTCAGAATTAAAATTGATTTCTAAATATTTATAAATAAAAACATTCTTAAACATTTTTATTCTGAAAAATTGTAAAAAATAAAATTAAAACAGAATTTGCATTAAAAAATAATAATAAAAAAGTTAAAAGGAATTTTGATTGAAAAGTGAGAATGCGTTAAAAGTTATTTATAAATAAATTAAAAAATATATCGATACCTTGATTGAAATAATTTAAAAAGAGGATATGATTTCTTTTATGATTATGATTATGATTACTTAATTTTAAGTAATTTAAAACGGCCCATAATTTTCCTCACCGCTAAAGCTACTGAACTTTTCGTTCATTATTTAATACGACTTTAAATTTCATTTTTTTCATGACAATGTTTTTGACTTTAAATATTTTTTTTTAGCTTTTTTATTTCTTTTTGTAAGAGAAATTAATTAATTTCGATTTAAATAATATTCATTACTAATAGAAATAATTTTGTTCAATATTTTTTATTTTCTACAAAATTCTTGTCCTTAATGAAAACTTAACCTTCAATTATAAAGTCTAAGTCAAGCTTTGATTTGAGTCTGGAAACATTTAAGGTAAAAGTCAGACTTTGACTCTGATCTATTCCAATAAAAAAATATCTAACTTGATTAAAAAAAAAATAATTTTTTTTTGAGTTGCATCTAGAACATAAAAACATCTTCTTTTATCTATTGGAATTTTGTTAGTTGAGCACGGTTTATTTTCTAAATTTTGGGTACCATTTTCCAGTTTTAAATTTGATAATGCTTTCAGAAAATTAAATTTTAAAGGAACCTATTACTCGTAAATTTTTTTTACTTAAATACTATTTGTTATTTATTAAATTTAATTTGAATGATTTTTAATTTAGAAGAATTTCTGTTTATTTAGATGAATTTTTGTTAAAATAACGGCACAAAAAAATTATTTGCCATTTGTTTCTAAAGTATGGTTAATTTCAAGTACAAATAAAACAAAAATTCTTCATTTTTTGATAAATTGGGTTTTCGAAGATCGTTTCAATTGATCTTTTCAATTCAGAAAAATATGAATAACTTTTTTACTAAAAGAGATAATTTAGTTCCATAAAATACTTAATTAAGCAAATTTGTTTAATTCATTAAAATAAGTCTGCAATTTTCTGCATTTTGCACACCATTAAAAAGTATTCTAATCAACTGTGCAAGTACATTACAAAGTTTTTGCAGACATATATTTTCGGATTAAGCAGAATTGCTTAAACATTAAGCATTTTACAGAACTAAATTATTTCTTAAAGTAAAAAAGTTATTCAAATTTTCTGAATTGAAAAGATCGAATTAAAATGAACTTCACAACCCCTGATAGATTAAAATTAAAAGTAATAAAAAATAATTGAAAAAATACTGCAACATACTTTGTTGAACCTTTTTTATCAAAAATAATTTTTCTAAAGTAAAAGAGACAAAATACAGAATCATTACGATTTAAATAGATTATTGATTTGATTTTCTTAAAAAAAAAAGGTGCAAAAATAGGTGCATCAAAGATTTGCGGACATATATTGAAATGTTTTTTGTGATTAAAAAAATGATGATTCATTCTTTTTATCTAAATTTTTAATTAATTCTATATATATAAAACGATAAAATATATAAACAGTTTATAATAAAACAATTTTTAATCATTAAAAGTTTATTTAAGTTATTGAACGTTCTGAATTTCTTAGAATGGAATTATTTATTATACCTATATGCTCGTGTCAAGAACACGAGCTTATAATTAAGTCAAGATGTGAGCTAAGTGCTTAATGTATCTATCAGCATTTCGAAGCGTCAAACTTCTGAGATACGTGACAAGTATAATTCTTACTTATATTTGTGCATCAGTTGACAAGCTGATGAATAAGTGATTGTTCTAAGTAACAAATTCCCCTCTTTAAGATTGCATCGTCCTCAATAAAATCAACTTTTAGAACTTCAGATAAAAATAAAAATTTATAATTGAAAATTAAATAATTGAATGGATTAAATGATTATCAAAATAAATATTGGTAATTTTATATCTATAATAAAAATCTTTAATTAATGTCAAACATCTTATCGTGTATACAATCTTCGTTTGCTTCTTGTTCTCTTATTAAATTACTAAGTTGTTTGTATCCATTGTTTTTGTTAATAAAAACTTCTGCATCATTAACCATTATATTTTTCTTTTTAATTTGTGATTTGACATTAACTATTGAAAGGTTTGGATATTTTTGTTTTGTAAGTATTTCTTTTTGGTTAAATTTTTTTTTTTTCATTCAATAAGCATCCAATGTTTTCTTCTTTAGATGCGAACTCTGGAAGATTTTTAATTTTCTTAATTGATTCGAAATGTTCCATTTTGTACTGTGAAATATATTTTTTTTTCTTTTTTTCTACACATTTTAAAAACAAAAATATAATTGCTTCAATATTTATTGAATTAGCACTTATGCTGGGTTCGTTTCCTCGCTACTAAGCTTGTTTAAGTTATTATTTAAGCGATGTTTAATTATGAATTTGTATAGGCAAGAGCTGCATTTTATCATAAAATAGATAAAAATTAAATTCAAGGATTCTGCGACTGTAATTATTATAATTCTCAGGAGTCCAAAACTTTTTATAAAACAATAAATTTTTGTTATCACCTCGTTTGAATTATGTAAAAATTTTGTATTAAAATCTGAACTGTATATTAGATTGCTATTTTTATAAAAAAAAAAAAATCCTTTTCATTGTCTATTAGTTTTAAAGTAATGATTGAAGAATCGTGCCCAAAAGTCAACTTGTCAAACTCACTGTCTAAGGAATTGATCCTAAAAGAATTTACCGAATTCAAAATGGTAACATTTAATTTATTAATAATTGTTATTTTTGCACCAATTTTCTTATCCAATTACTTTTATTATTTTAACAGTTTAACGCATTTTCTTTCCTTATAATGTTAATTTTTGTCAGATAACCTTTTCAACCTTATCGCTAAGACTGTATTCTTTCTGCGGATCTAATGTATAATCCGAATAGCTATAGAGATAAATGGAACTTATTTTTTAGCAATTTGGTGCAAAAATAATTCCATCTCTTGTATTGTTAATATAATATCGTACGGTAAATTCAGTTGTAGCGACGAGAATAATCTAAATGTACACGAATTCACTATTTTCTTATTCCATATAAGTATTGAATCTCAAAGGTTGCATTCAAAGTTATCTGCATTCCAGATATCTAAAAAAAGTTTTTCAAAAGGAATTCTTTTAAATTGATAATGACTATCGGGTGTAGAAATTGATGTTTTTGTTTTGAGTGAGGGTGCATTTCTGTTTGACAGTAGCCCGATATAAAGTCTAAAGCTGAAAAATAAGTTGAACCATTTAGCCTTGATAAAATAATATTGATTCCTGGTAATGGCCAAGTATCTGTGAACGTTTTTTGATTTGGCTTTCTATAGTCTACACAAAACTTCCATCTTTTTAGGTATTAATACAAAAAGTGAAGAACATGGTGATTTTGAAATTTCAATAATTCAATTTTCAAAAATTAGTTTTTTTAAAATTATCTCTTTTTCATCACACAAAATTGTGTTTTATAAGGATTTGCATGAAAAAAATGGTCTACTAATTGCATCAGCATTAACCCAGAAGCTGTACCAGGCGAACCATAACATCCGTACCAGGCGAACCATATCATGGCAATCTTTACCAGCCATAACAAGCCAGCAATACTAGCCGTAACGGCCGTACCAGGTGAACAATACCAGCCGAACTATACCAGCAGTACCAGGCGAACTAACCAGCCGGAGCAGTCGAACAATACCAGCCGTCCCAGCTGTACGAGGCAAAACATTCCAGCCATACTAGCCGAACCGTACTAGTGGTACTAGCTTTACCCGGTGAATCATACTATCCGTACCAGGCGAAAAATACCAGCCGTAATAACTGTACCAGGCGAAAAATACCAGCCGTACCATCCGAACTATACCATGACAGCAGTACCAGTCTAACCAGCCGAACTGTTCCAGGCGAACTATACTAGCCGTAACATTTAAACCGTACCAGACCTACTGGCCAAACCAAACCATTCGAACCAGCTGAACCAGGCGAACCATACTAGCCGTACCAGGCGAACCGTACCAGCCGTAGTTGGCGCAGCCCCCTCTGCGTTTATTTTATAATTAATTTAAATTATAAATATTAAAAACTTAATTTTAACTAAATAAATATGGTTATCAGTCGTCTATGATAAGGGCACTAGCTTGTTGATTAAACTTGAAATTGAAAAATAAATTTTCCAATTATAATATTGAAAAAGAATTTTAGACAAACAATTTTATTTCGTTTCTTAATAAATAATTTAATTCATTATGGTTTTATTTTTTAATTCTTTTTTTTTAAAATAAGTTATAGACTTTTTAGTTATTTTTCATTTTCTAAACAAGTCAAGACTTGTCTAATAAAAAAAAATGTTCAAGCAAGTAACACTTTGACTTCTTCCGACTGTTTTTTTGACCGTTCCGTATCGTGCTAGCCGTAATTTTTTTGTAATCTTTGATGTTTCACATGGATGTTACATCAAAGATTACAGAAAAAATTACACCAACATATACACTTGTAAAATTGTAGGTTTCAATAAAGACTAATTTAAAATTTTCCTTTGTTTTAATTAAACTGGACTTATTTTTGATAAAATTGCAGTATTTTATTTAAAATTAGCAATAAGTTTATTAGTTTTAGCGGTGAAGAAAATTACATGCCGTTTAAAATTATTTTTAATTAAATTAAGTGCCGAACATCAGAGGTAAGGACAATATTTTATTAAATAAAATTATTCAACAATTAATATATTATTAATTTCAACTAATTTTTATTGGATTCAACTCTAGGACTATTCGAATATTCGATTATTCGATTATTCAATTCAAATTAAACTTAAATCTAACTCTTTTAATTTTAATAAACTGGGGCTGCGTCCCAGACCCCGTCCAAGCCGCATTTCGTTAAAAGAAAATTAACCCTAAAATTAACCATAGTTTTACTAAGCGAAAGACGATTCGCCGTTAATTTTCTTTAACTAAAATTATATTGGAAATCATTTGAAAATTAAACAATCATTTATTTTCCTGATAATTTTTTGTTTTCATTTCATTGATTAAACCGATAAAGTCAATAGTCAATAAATCCAACAATCATATATTTGATTAGTCAAATAATCGAATAATCGAATAGTCCTAGAGTTGAATAATCGAATAATCGAATAGTCCTAAAGTTGAATAATCGAATAATCGAATAGTCGAATAGTCGTAGAAGCGAATAATCGAATAATCGAATAATTGGTAGACATAGAATTTTGTTCATGACTGGAAAATAAAATTAAATTACTGAATTTTTAAACTATTTACTTGACAGATATTAAATTACTGAAGTTTTAATAAATTAACTGAATTTACTGAAACTGTTTTTATTTTTGCTGGCTCTAAGGCATTTTAAGTAGTTTTTTAGCAAATTTTAGACACTGACAATCATTCAATTAACAGCTTGAATAATCAAGATTACATTAAATTGAATCAAAAAAAATCAATATAAAATAAAAAAAAATCGTTGCTTTTGAAAATTTTCAATTTTTATTTACCCATAAATTTTAAAAATAAAAATAAATTAGTTTAAAATTAAATTGAAATAAAACACTTTTAAACTAACTAAAATTAATTTTTCCAATCTAAAAGCAAACCTGCTAATAGAGGGCATTGTGAATTTTCATACAAAAATTACAATTCAGAAAGTATAAAAGGTTATAACTTTTGTTTGTAACATGTAACAAAGTGTAACAACTTTTGTTACACCTATTGTGAAAGTCTGCAAAAACTCTGCAAATTTATTGCCCATTTAGTTTCAATACGTTTTAATGGCGTGAAATTTTGCATAAATTTGCACACATTTAGCAGACTTTCACAATAGGTGTAACAAATGTTATTACACTTTGTTACATTTGCAGAACATGTTTAGGACCGTTCGAACAAAAGTTATAACCTTTTTTACTTTCTGTATTGTAATTTTTGTATGAAAATTCACAATGCTCCTATAGAGAAGGAAACAGTTGTTGATGCCTGTCCACCAAGAGCAACAGTAGCTCCTATACCAACAGATTGTGCTGGATAAACTGATGGTTTTGGCTCTTTTAATGATTTTGGGTATTCTGATGGTATTGGATTTTTCTGATGGTTTTGGATCAACTGATGATTTTTGGTTTACTGATTCTGTTGAATCTCTTGATTGTGTTGGATTTCTTCATGGTATTGGTCCAACTGAAGATGTTAGATCTCCTGATGAAAGAAATAATGGCTCAATTGATGATACTATATCTAATGATTGGTTGATCGAATCTGAAATGGTAAGAGTTAAGTATTTCAACTTTTATAAAGAAATAATATAAATTGCCTCTTATCCATTTCATTACAAAACTAGTCTTCAAATAGGCATCAACAAATTCATCTCCAAAAGCAGAACAAAATCCCCAGCTTGTAATACCTGCCATTTGACACTTTTCACCGATTTTTGAAAAAAAATTCATAGACATAATTGAATCGAATCATTCATGGAAAAAAAAATTTTATAATGATACTTTTATAGAAAGCAAAAAAAAAAGAAAAAAAATTATCGAATTCTATAAAAAAAATTGATTAATTAATGAATTATTTTTCTTACTTTATTTATGGATGAATAAATTAGCTAGACCGTCTAAATCCAATTTCAAAGTGTTTGAATAATAATTACAAATAATGCGTTTCAATTTTTCATTTTTTTCAACTTGTCACTTTTTTGTTTTTTTAATAACATCACCATTAAATAAACTAACAAAGCTTGATTCCATAAAACTTTGTTCAAGACGAAATAGTTCAGCTACTTTAACAACAGTTAGATTTTGTCTTGCGTCATATTTCAAAGGTGAGTGCCATCTTAATTGTTTCAACATAATTGTTGATTCTTGGAATATTGTTTTTAACACGCTCAAATAGATACCAACGTTCAATTTCTAAACGTGGCTTTCCACCAGCCCATCTAATGAAATTTTTTTCAAAATAATTCAAGATGGTCGAAAAACTGTAACTTAAATTTTTTTTAATGTAATCTAAAGCTAAATGAACGTCTGATATTGGATTAAAGACTAACGCTTAAAATCGTCGAAAATTTAGCCTGAAATTATCATCAAACTAATTTTTGACCAGACCAGTTTTCTGAATTTTACGCCATATGGATTTACTAAGTGAAAATAACATGTATTTACTTTAAATTTGATTATTAACTTGATTGCATTTATTTCAGCCATTTCAAAGTCGACATTTATTGAATTTAGAACACTTACTCTAAGTCCTAAAACTGCTCGAAACAATTTTTTATAATTTGTTTGTTTTTTATTTGGTAGTAATGCGTACAACATTGGGAGAGTAGTTACATTAATTATAATGTGAATTGAATATACCTGTTTAAAAAGAGTTGGCGATATGTCAAACGTCCCATCAGCATAACAATATTTTTATTGACTCAATAATCTGAGATTATCTTCTGTTGTGAATATTAAAATCCAATTTTTATCCAAGCTTCCCGAGTCAAAATAATAAAATTTCTTGTCTTTATACCCATTAACTAAAAAGTCTGGGATTATCAATTGCTCTAAAGATTTGGCATTACAACCTGAAAGTGCTACTTTGTTCCTCTTCAAAGTTATAATTTGACGCATGGCATCTATTTTCAACATAGACACGCATCCGTTAGACATTTGAGATTGTGTTTTACGAATGATAATACGCGGAGAGTCATTTGAATTCACAGCTTTATCTTTTATTGCCAATAAATTTTTTTGGCTAATGGCTCATCTGCCTATTAAGGTTTGTCCATTGTGTAGGTATATGCAAACGAACAAAGCTTATAACCTCCTCTATTTGACTCAAATAATTTCCAAGTTAATTCTTTATCTGTTACATCTAATGATAATTGATTCATTTTTTCAACAAGTGGATCACAAATTACTTTTGAACAAACTTGGAATAACTTTTACTACTAATAATACAAGTTTTTTAATCATCAAAATCACTAGTACTAATTTAGATAGAATTCAAATAATTTTCATCTTCAATTTCTGAAATTTTATGGGTGCAATTCAAATTGACAATATTGTCAAAATCATTTCTTTCTGAATCATTTTTTTGCTTTAATTTAGACCTAAGGGTTAGGGTTAGGTTTCATATTTCATAAATCTTATTTTTGTTTCTTTTAGTATAAAATTTTTCTATAAAAATAAATTTTTCTATAAAAATAAATTTTTCTATAAAAATAAATTTTTCTATAAAAATAAATTTTTCTATGTAAATAACTTTCTATGTAATCACTTTCTGTGATAATTAATTCTATGAAATAGACATTGCCATGAAATTAGTTTTCTATTAATTTTTTACCATGATTTTTTTTTCTATAATTTAATATAGTGCCAAATCGAATGTATAATTAACAGCATTTTTAAACGCAAATAAACACATGGAATCACTCAATATGAGTTTAATTCCTTGACTTAGATAATTAGAAGTATTTTTATCGGGATGTTTGAACATCCATCCCCAACCTGTGGCCCATTCTGTTTTATTTGAAAAATCACTATTAGATTCTGAAAGACAAATTGGTAATATTTGCTCAGTATATTTTACAGTTTTCTGAAAACAAAAATTAAATGAATTTTATTAAATATGAAAAAATGATAACAGTTAGCTTAAGTAATGCAATGTCATTTATATACCCTTTTCTTTCTGGTGCCAATATATCTTTATAATCAGGATGAACTATTATTTTGGAAACTCCTCTTCTAATGCCTTAAGGTTCTAGATTGTCTGTATTATGTACGCCTAGAAGCACGAATAATCCCTCCGGCTTTGCGTAAAAATCAGGTTTATTGGAACGGAAAACACAAGATTCATCGAGGATTCATCACACCACTGCATCAATATGCCCAACACTATCAGACACGAGACTTTGATCAGGCAAAAACACATCCAGCTGATTGGTCTATAGATCAACTTGTCCGAATTGATCGCGCAGCAAATTGCTCCCATAATATAGAAAATTCTGGACATTTTTATTCAAAAGTTTCTCTCTTCCGACTTGACATGCATTGTGGATAGATTTGATTTAGTTAAACAAAGTCACTCACAAGATGCTGAGAAGACATTGATGCTGAAAAATTTAGATATATTGTTCAAGGAGGCTGTCGGTGTCCAGTTAGTATGGAAAGATAAGTGTGAACATTCTAGATGAGCTAAAGCGTGATTTGTTGCTGATTAACTACAGCCTAATCAGGTTTATTGGTTTTTTTATTGGAAAAGACAACACAAATGCAGCCTTAATTACTCACTCTGAATTAATTAAAGATCCGCCACAATAATTTACTTTTCCTTTAATTTCAGATAACGTATTATGAGAAATGCTTGCCATCCCCAATTTTCAAGATCTGCTATGGTTCTATTAAAAATTCTATCTAATTTCTCTCCACGTATTTCAGAGATTCTCCGCCCACATTCCGGAGGATTTATTGATGAACTTAATCCTCTTAAAAATTCACATTTTACCAAGAGCAAAATCAAAATAAGATTTACTAATAGATGATTTTACATCCTTGAATAAAAAAAAGAAGTTTTTTGCTGGCTTAAATATCCTCTTTAGAGTTATGCTTGAATTATTTTTTGTTATGCTACAAAATTAGATTAATAATTCTATTCTTTTTCCAAAAAAAACAATTGATTTGTTTTTTGTGAATAATCTATAAAATTTTTTCCATTTACATTTTTTACATTCTTTTTGATTAGAAACTTGATTGCAAATTATATTTTAGTGTTTCTTTTTTTCCTTGAGGAGCATTTGGAGAATGAAAGCAATTTCTTGCATTCAAGTAGATTTTAAATTTTTACAACTGCTTCTCCCAATATGATTCCAGTTCGCTGATATTTATCGTGATTGTTGAACTCCATTTTACAGCTCGCCTTTCCTTTTTTCATCCTTTGTGTTGAGATTTAAGGTTTTATCATGGTTTTTGTGTTTCTTGCATTTTTTTTCTTAACTAATACAACCAACAAAGTCTGATCTTTGCAATGCACTTAATAAATGGCCTTGAGATTGTTTTTGTGTAAAATTAAGAATCAAAAATGTTTTAAAATCAGTGTACTTAGAAAATTAAATATCCAGTTTGGAAGGTTTTCATTATTTTTCTGCCAGGATACTATATTTTGCGTGAAAAGCTTAATTATTCAATGTTAAGCTTATGCAACAGTGCCTTGCAGTATAATTTCTATTACTTTGCTAGTCGAATTTAGTGCAGGTCGAATTCTTATATAAAGATGCTCTTTTTTTTAGCTTTTCAATTTATAATGTATTTTTTTTTAAATAGTGGCACTGATGCTAATTCCTAAATATGTGAATTATCTATAAATTCGATTTGTGCGCCAAAGATGTTTAAAGGGCTATCCAATTTAATGTTTTTGCGTAAAACTCTTGTTGGTCGTTGAAGCGTTATTAACAAGAACATGTGTAATCATTTGAATATGCTGCAATTTATTAGATATTTACACTTGATTATCTGATTTTCACGCCAATAAATGGGTGACACAAGAAAGGATAAATTAAAGATTTTTATTTCACTTGCCAGTAAGTCAAAGAAAAATATACTTGTCTTCTTGGTAGCTCGCTTGTTCATTTATTTATAATAAAAGATTAAACAAATAAATTAAGTTTCCACATTCAACTCTAAATATTTAATAAGTTTCTTTGTTTTCAAGATATAATAAGTTATACCAAGGGTATGAAATTTTCTGATCTGATCTTTAGATCCATTACCACTTTTATGTCCTGCATATAATCTCTAAGTTAAACATCTTAAACGTTCTTGAATCTGTCCAGTATTATTCTGAATAACGCCTTGTTTGCTTTTTGTTGCAGTGTTATTTTGATTTTGAAAATTTTAAATTTCGATTTCTAATTTTAAAATGAGAAATCGTATGAGATAAGGGTTAGCTCGAGCTTTACCACTTTTTAAAAATAAATTAAAATTTGTTAAAATTTTTTCTTATTTTCTTATTTTCTTATTTGTGTTTGTATAAATTAAACTCTATTTGATTACAAATGTTTTGAAAATTGTGAAAAGCATTCTATATGAGTAAGGTTAATATTTTGAAAATTGAATTCTTCGAATCTGATTCTTCAGATACGCTGATACACAAAACATTAACATTTTGAGTTTCATTTGGCTGACGAGTTAAGGCATTGGTTGTAGCTTTAAGGCGACCTGGACGGCGCTTTCTTTTAAGTGGAATGTTCATTGTCTATTCTTTGATATGACAAAGTTTTTAAAATAAAAGTCATAGCTAGATTTCCTTGAGCTGATTCTAAGTTACGAAAACTACAGAAAGGGAGGTACACTTTTCCCTTTCCACTAGTTTTTTTAACTTGTTCTGGTTTAATGGACTCATCTTGGCTTAAGTTGTTCTGGATTTCGATAAAAGACATTTTGAGAGTGGTGAATATTGTCTAGCTCAATAATTTCCTTTATGTTTAACACCAATAAAATCATCTTGTCGGAATCAGCTTTAGAAGGTCTTTAATTAATTATTGTAAAAAAGTTTTTTTAGATAGAAATTTGTTTTAATTAGATCAAATTAGCTGTTAAAGAAATAAAACAGTTAGTAGCTAAATCATATTTGACATTATTTAATTTAATTGTACTAAAAAAAAATAATTGACACTAACATCAGTTTTTTTGTTCTAGAAAATATTATTTTTGTTTTTTAAAAATATTATACGGGTAATAGATTACTTTTAATTCAATTTATGCCATAATATCTAATAAATAAAGAGTTTATAGTATTAATTATTCATGTCTTTTATATTTTCAGATATTTTAAAACAATATATTTTATTTTGAAATTTCAAAAATTAAGTGATAGAGACTAAATGAGTAATATATAATTAAATGAGAGAAAAGAAAATTAAATTCACTTTGTCATATTATTATTTTTATTCGAAAAAAGCTATTCTCAATTATCAAATGAATGCTTTTGTTTAAGCAACGAATAAAAATAATTATAAAATCAAATTATTTTAATATCTCAAGCATATCTAAAATATGGATTATTTAAACAACTAAAAGCTTGTTTTCATTATGATTATTACCTTGAAAATTAAGGTTCTCTTTCTTTAATTATTTATCATTTTTTAATAAAAAGTGTTATTTGTTAAGAAATAAGTTATTAAATTGGATTTCTTTTATTGTCGGGATTCATACAAGCTGATAAAAAAACATAGAAATTTTTAGAAGTCATGACCATTTATTTTTGACAGCCTGTATTTTTTGTCCGTCAGGCCTTGTGCATCTTTATAAATAAGAAGAAACATACGAAAATAAACATTCTGTAAAAATATCTCTATTCAAAAATTGATCCATATTTTTCATTTTTGTAAAGAGATATTTTGCAGAATATTTATTTCCGTATGTTGCTCCTAATCTAAATCAAAATTTTAGCATAACAAGATCTTAACCCTATAGAAATGATTTGAAAAAATTTTTTTAAAAATTTTTTAGAAAATAATAAAAAATTCAAAAAATTGACCATTTTTTAGCTTTTTCATTTTAACCAATTTTTTCGTTAATTAACGTAAAATAAGAAGAAAGCCACTTGTCAAATCGGCACTGTATAAACTTAATAATTGGGAAATAAATTAAATATTTGGCTAAAAAAATAAAAATTTGAAGGAAGTTTATTCAAAATTTGTGGTATCGATTTTAATTGTCGGAAAATAATCAGGAATATTGTTGTAGACTAACTAGCTTTTTATTAGACATTTGAATAAAAGTAGCTGTGAACTTGTCATCTATTATTTTAAATCAAAAGAGTATTATTTCTATAAATACTTGCAAATCAATTAAAATCCACACCAAAATCTTTTTTGAGCATTTGCTTTTAGGCGTACTTTAGTTTTATATCTCCAAGCCACCAATTAAAGTTCAGTACAAAATAAAACTAACTTAATCGATTTCTTTCCTCTCATCTTCCTTTCCCCTTCCTTTCCTCTTACTTTCCTCTTCCTCACTTGAATGAAGAAAAAGTGAAGAAAATAATAAACAATGCTTATTTAAATATGGTATGTTCTTTTGTGTGTTTGAGATATATTTTATTTTAGAAATATTTGGAGAAATTTTTGCAATATCTCTCTATTGAAATTAAATGAAGTGTTTCAAAAATAGATTATTTAGTTTTAGAAGATTTTTTATGAAATTTAAATTCTAATAAATTATTATTCTATTCAAATTAATTAAAATTTTAGCTCTAATTGTTAAAATACTCAGATTCAAATTATACAATATAATTTTTAGATATTTCTTTTATTTAAAAAAAAATGGCTAATGGCTTTCATTTGAAAACCTCAATTTTGATCTCTTGATCACATTGCTTTTACAAAATCTCGAGTTCAAATATACAAATGATTTTTAAATCCTCTGATTAATTTGACATTGGTTCGATTCGATTTTCAATATTCCTTTGATCGTAACTTAAATTTCATGAATCATTTTTAATCAATTAAATTTTAAAATTTTAAGAAAAATTGTGATTGAAATTATTAAATAAGAAAAACAAGATTGACTTCAAGACACAATTAAGTCATCGACTCCATTTTATTCATATTTTAAAAATATCGAAAATAAAATAAAAGAGCTATTAGACAACGAAATCGACCAAATTGAAAATTATGCCAACCCTTTCCAAAATTTTGAACTAAACAATCATTTCCTTGAAAATTTCATGCCCTATTGTTTTATTTGGGCCAGTTTTACGTTTGTTGGCTTAGATATAACTGGTTTGACAAATGGTACAATAGAAAATTTTAAAAGATTTTTGAAACTCTATACTCCGAAAAACCTTTTACCACATTCGTATATCAACAACAATGCAGCAATCATTTTTGTTGGTGTAGTAAATTATATCGAAAAAGTTTCAAATCCGTTGGGATAATACAAAAGAAAATACAAAGAATCAAACGACCGTGAAAGATATGAAAAAGATATGTTTGAAGCAGTAGAGAGTTATTGAAAAAATTTAAAACTAGACGCCAAGCGAGCAAGGGTATCAATAAACTGTCAATGTCGAAAAATTATGTGAAGCCGTGATCAATCCTAGTACTCAAATAATCAATACTTACAATGAGCAATTAAAAATCAATAATTATGTTGTAAGCATGACTTTCACGCACTGTTAAAAAAAAAAGTTGGCTAAACGAAATTTTAATAATGACGTATGTATCCTTACACATTCAAAATGATAATTCGTTTATTATACCCAACGCAATATCGAAAACTATTTTACTGGATGGAATTTTCGAGAAAAATGATAAAAGTTATTTTTTAAAAGATCAAATTTTTATCTTCCGCTTCGTAGTTGGGCGTATTCTAATTAATAATAATCATTGGAACTGTTTTTATGTAAATTGCGAAAATGTAAATTTTGTTTATTTAGATCCAAAGACGGGAAATGAAATAGGGGCTTTCGAAAACTGGAAAAAATTTGCGTAATTTTTAAATGTCAACAAACAATGGAACTTAAAACGGATTTCAAATATCACACGTCAACAAGACTTTGATGGTTACAACTGCGGCTCTTATATTTGTCAATACTTAAGGCATTTAAATTAATTATAATTAACATTATGTATTACTTCAATAAATAGTTTGGCTTAACCTGACAATGTATGTTAATAAAAAATTAATTGAACAATTATTCATTTTTTTAAAACTACAATGCGAAAATCATTTTTTTTTGGAATCAACAATTCAATTAGAAAATTGAGTTAAAAAAACATGAGTAATTTTTTAATTGACTAATTTTTTTTTAAACTCATGTCATAACTTCACCCCAGTAATTAAGAAAATAACTTTCTTAAAGAAGTTAAATTTTTTAAAAAATAAATTTTAATAGCGTGGTGCTACTAATTAAAAGAATTTTGATTTCTTCGCAAAACCCAGAGTTGGGAAACTGATACTGAATAACTGATCAGTATCAGTTAATTTCAGTTATCATTTAAACTGAAACTGACCGATAACTGATTTTGAATTAACTGAGACTGACTGAAAACTGTAAAACTGTTTTACTATTTATTTGAATTTTTAAAAATTTTTTTTTCGGTTTTAATTTAGTTTTACACTTATATATTTTTTTTACTAGTAAGTAATGCTTTGCAATAAATAAAAAGCTAATATATACATTATCTAAACCTTTTTTATTTTTTTTTATTTGAAATAAAGTTCATTTTAAAAATGTCAGAGATAAGGTCAGATTCAAATATGTCTACAAAGAATATTGCGTTTTATTTTTTTCCTGATTTGAAATTTAATTCGTTAAGTAAAAATAACGAAAGTCATTGTAAATTTTGTTCAAACGATAAAAAAAGATTTGACAACAAGGGCAATTATACAAATTTTAAAAGACACGCCGAATCAATGCATGTCAAACTTCAATAAATAATTTGGCTCAATTAGACAATGTCGGAAATGACATGCTTGGATCGTCTTATTTTCGACAAATCAAATCGGACAAAAATAATTTCGACATAATATTAACTCGACATAATTTCGACATGAATAAACTCGACAAATTTTTATCTATTAATAATGGAAGAATTAATAAATAACTTTAAAAATATTGATTTAAATTTAAATTTAATACGTTCATCACGCAACAAAAAAGATGGAAGTGCCAGTTGGTTATTGGCGTTGCAATAATACCGAATTTCCAAACTGCAAAGGATCTGTCTATACAATGGGTATATATATATATAAATTAAGTATATTTTAAAAAATGTTTATTATTTAATTGACTAATTATTATTACAACTTCAATAAATTTATTGTCTCGTTTATTTTTTTTTGTCCAATTAAGACACGTCTAAATTAAAACATTTATTTTTTGGTCGAATTTTTTTTTGTCCAATTAAGACACGTTGAAATTATATAATATTTTTTTTTGGTCGAGATTGTCGAGTTTGATTCGTCGAAAATTAACTTGTCGAAATTAATTTGTCGAGTTTATGAGATACCGACATGCTTAATGAGTTTATCACTAGAACGCCCGATTTTTTTTAAACCGTTAACGTCCGGCAGGGGTCTTAAAAAACCTCTTTTAAATTTAATGGATAACAAGCAAAAAATTAAGCATATTTGCGGAAAATAAGTTTTATTTAAGTTAATTATGCTTTATTTATGTATTAAATTATTGAAAAAAAATTATTACTGATTTCTTTATTCGTATTAAGTAATTAATTAATTAATTATATGCAAAAAAATAATAATTATTTAAAAAAAAATCATAAAAATAAATAAAAGTTTGAGTCTAGAATCTCTTTCCCTCTTCAAAACACTTTTAATATAAAACTGTTGTTTTTTGTTCATTACTACATGGACCCCAGCAATATTTTTTACAAGAAAAACATGTAAAATTAGTTTTATTTTGATTTCATGACCTAATCTGACACTTTTTTTTATCATCATTTGAACACGTGTTTATCGGTGGTGTTGATTTTGCTGAATTCATGTCAATTCATATCGAGATATTTGTGCATTTTTGGTTGATTTAATTTATTAGCAATATTATTTTCACGCAATTTAATTGGAAGATTGACTTTGATTGATTAGAGGATGAATAAATTTAGATTATTGTTATGTTATTGATTTTTTATTTAAATAAAAAAATTAAATACATGTCAAATAAATGTTTTGTTTACAGAATCATAAAAAAAAATAAACAAATAAATGGAAAAAAAGTAACAAAAAATGGAAAAAAAAAAAAAATGAAAAAAAAATAAAAAATGAAAAAAAAACCATAGATAATAAAACAAGTTTTAAATTAGATTAGTAAACATATCAAGGCGACATCGCTTTGACAATACTTGTTTTACTGCAGATTTTCTTTTATTTGTAGCTCTAAAGAAATCCGACGTTGTAAAATCATTTAATTTTTCTAATCCTTGTAAATTAGAATGATTTACATTGTTAATCCTGGAATAAAATTCATGAAGATGATTTGAAAATGCGTGTATATACGGAGTAACCTCGATATGATGATAAATTGATAAAAACGAATTTAACCATTTTTCTGTTGAGGTTCTAATTTGTTCAGGATCCGGCACATTTAAACCTTTAAGACTTGAATAAATTTTATAAAAAGTTTTCCATATACAATTTATTCCCTTAGAATTAATCAGTTTGTCTTCTTTATAAAGATCATAAATATTGATTTTCTCAAATATTTTGAGACGGCTTGTTGCAGGTAAACTATTCATTATTGAGTTAATACTCTTTTCCTTGTTTTTGAAAATCTTTAAAGAAATGCCGCATTCACTTTTAACAAAATTAAACAGTTTGCTCAAATTTAAATGTTTGTCTTCGTCAAAAACCGAACTAACACCAAATTTATCCAAGCCGCATAATTCTGATATTAACAATTCGTATAAAACATCACTTACGCGCAAGAAAAGATGAAGTAAATCGATTATATAGTTAGAGTAAGGAATTTCAGAAATTATTGGTTTGCATTTATATCCCAAATGACTATTACTTTTCTTTTTCGGTCTATTAATAATTTGGAGATGAGTTTCAAAAGACCGAGGCTTATTTCCGCCGATAATTGAGAGCTCATCTTTCTTAACTTCACACCACAAACTTTGAAAGTTAGATGAAGCGCTGTATAAGCCTAAAACTATAGCTGTCATTTTCCAATCAGAACAAAACAGATATTCTATTAAAAATTCTTTTTCTTCATAAAGAAATGAATTGAATGATTTGATTTCACTCCAGATTTTTGTCAGCCAATTTTTTATAGAATCGTAATTTTCTTCATCTACTTTGAAGATGCCAAATGTATAGTTACCATTAACACCAGCAGCATCTTTCCCTTCATTCAATATTGAATAACAAAAGTTTATTAATTTTAGGCTTCTAGCAACATTTGTACCATCAGCTGATAATTTAATTTTTATTATATTTTCTTTTATTTTTCCTTTTTTATAAGATATATAATTTTATTTTTTAACTCAGTTAAAGGTTCTAAATAAAATCCTTCATCAATAGCTAAAATATTAAAATTTTCATTCATTTCATTTCTTCTTTTCTTAATATAATAAATCGACGGAATATCCAAATCGAAGTTTTTTTTTAAAGAATGATACATATGGTCGGATAAGCGAAATTTATCTTTAATATGTAAAAATAATTCAATAGAATTATATTTCTCGATATATTCTTTTATACTTAAATTGTAGTCATTTACAATTGATGTATTTTCGGATTTACACAAGATAATTTTCGAAATTTTTAAGCCAATATCAAAACATAAGATATTAACTTTATCAAAAATTAATTTTAAATCATCTCTCAGATAATCAGCCTGTCTTCTTCCTACTTCGAAATAACCTTTCCTATTTCTATACTTAAACGAATTCTCTCTTAAACTGTAAGATTTTAATTCTAAAATTTCATTATCTTTTTTATTTATTAACTTTAGGTGTTCAGAAATTAAAATTTCTTTTTCAAGAACTACATTATTTTTTTCTTTATTTAATAAATGAATCATCAAATCTTGTTCTGCTAATTTATTCTCCATAAGTTCAATCTGGTTTTTTTTTAAATGAATTTCATTGTTGGCAGCGATTAATTGTGCGTTTAACGAATGAATAGAATTCGTTAATTGCATGTAATCTAATGATGAAATTGATAATATCATTTTTTCAATTTTAGATGACTATTGCAACCAGAAACAAAGGTTTATATCAAACTGGATTTTATACAAATTCAAATCTGAGCAAATTAAAAACAGACCACCAACAAGCCAAGAAACAAATAAGACCGCCTAAACCAAAAGTTCCGAAAAAAAACTCAAACATAATTGATCAAGTTGTTACAGATATAAATTATAATTTCGCTAAGTTGTTAAAATCTCATAGAAAATCAAATCAATTAAAGACATTTAAAGTTAGAATAAGTAAAGAATTGTATTTTTTTTTAAAAAAAAAGGATAATCTAAATTCGCGGTTCAAAACTGTAGGATCGTTCTTTAAGGACTTTAATTTTATAACAGAAAGGTATTTCAATAATACCGATTATTCAATTATCGATTTAGAATCTTTGCAAATGAACATTTCAAAAGGTAAGATCTTAAAATTTTTAGACAAAAAATTAGACGAGCAAAGCATAGAATCGTCTGCAACTCTCGGCTTTAGAATTGTTATTAAAAAATGCAAGAAATCTGTTTAAAATTTTTTTTATATTTTTTTTATTAATTTTAAATTTTATCGATAATAAAAATAATTGTTTTTTAAATTTTTATTCTTACATTTCTAATGGTCAATAAAATTTTCTGTTCAAATTATGATTTCTTTTTACCCAATCAAAACATTTTTTTAACCCAATCAAAAAATTTCACATTTTATTCAAAAATGCCAACAATACATGTAAAAATCTCGATATGTGATGCAAAACTTTTTAGTCTAACAGTCGGTGTCCTAGGAGTCGATGATTGAGCGTTAGATTGCGTTGACTGACTGATACAGAAGCTCTCGGTTTTTTCAAGTAGCTCTTCAACAAGCTGAACGATGAAGTTTCGTCTAGGTTTATTTGAATTATTTACTTCTTTGTTTAAAACCCAGCTTTTAATTACTGCAATGTTTAGTATGATATAAAACACATGAACCGGCCATCTTCGAGTTTGAGCTTTAAGTGAGTACAGTCTGGTCATACTGTCAACACAATCTTCACCAACTTAATTCTTTTTGTAGTCGTTTATAACATTTGGCAGATTTTTTTTATGGCTCTGATCAATTGTAACACGCTCATGAAAAGAACTCAAGACAGCAAAATTTTTGTCAGTTTTCCCTTGATAAAACGTAAGTACAACTCCGTTTTCATCTTCAAAAAATGACGTGTGATGAAGTTCTTGTTTTGAATTCATACTTTTAGGGAGCTCAGGTTTATTTTTTTTTATCGTTCGATTAACGTTGTCTTCACTGCTAACAATTGAATTACTAATCGATAAGAGATAAAAATGTTATCAGACGAGACACAATATCCTTTATTTTTGCAAGGCTCTGTCAATTTCTTAACAACATAATCGCCTTGTAACTCAGTATTTGGCTTGTCATGATTTTTCCCTAAATATGGAAAGCCATTCAATATACACTTTGAAAACACATCGACTAACAACCAAAATTTTATGCCAAATTTATCAGGTTTATTTGGCATGTATTTTAAGAAGCTACTGTGATGTCGTGTGACATCACGCATTTGAAACTTTAAAAAATATTATAAAGAAAAGTTTTATTTTGTTTAATCTATGACTCTTTTGTTTAATCTTAGTATTCTTTCTCTATTGTTTAATCAAATCTTTTGTTCAAGTGTTGCTTGAACAAACATATGCTTCTTTGGCTTAAGAAGCATATTCCAATGCTTTAAGCTAAAAATTTCTAGTGGCTTAACACGCCCGATCTTTGAAGTATAAAAATAAAAAAATTTAAAAAAAAGAAAGGATATAATAATTGCGATAATACTAATTTTTCAATAAAATAATTCATTAAAAAAATAAATCTTTATCATCTGACCACCCCACGTGAAACACCACAGCTGCATCTGCATTTTAATGGCAGCAATTGCTCATCAACAGTTAAGAATTGATTTGGCCGGTAGCAAGCTTTTGAGTTTTCAATTAGACGTTCCCACAAATCTCTTACTATGCATAAGCTGTCAGATATTACACGCTGTGATCTCGATGTCTTATTGTCAAATCGGAGATATTTTATCAGCCGGAGAAAGCGATTTCTAGACATGAAATTGGTAATAATTGGTATACCATAGTTTTTGGACCACATTTCTCTGACAGGAATACCTGGGCAAAAAACACATCTACACAGTAAAACTCCAATGAAACAAAGAATATCTTTCTTTGAAAAAGAAAGACTATGATAAATAGTCTGGGCAAAAACATTTGTACAATTAAGTACCATTTTCACCATTGCCATATCGAAATTAACTAAAAAAGCTGACAAAGCACTCTTATCTAACCTTGTTGCAGCATTACTTGTAGGGCCAGCTTTTTCATTGAAAAAAATCCTTTTTCTTATTTTTTTTTCATCACCGTCATTCATTTTATTCCGAATAACGCCTGATTTAGAAGTTTTATCTTCATTTCCAGATTGTCCAGATGTTTGTTGGTCACCATTTGCACACTCGAAAGAATCAATGTCGACATCACTTTGGTTATCGCATTCATCGTTTGTTGAATCGTCAGATTCAACATAGTCAACTTCCGAATCAAAGTCTTCATTTTCATAATTAGAGTCTCCTGAAGCATCTGAATCTGCATCATTTGCTTTGGTTAGCTGTTCCAAAGCACGTAAAGCTGAAGTCCTTTTTGGCATTTTATAGTTTTTTAAGTTTTTATTATTTTATGCTAAGAATTTATTAATTTTAAGCGATAGAAAAGGTAAAATTTTAAAGTGGTTTAAAAAACCCCCTCCGGGCGTTTATGTATATTTTTTGACATTAAATTATTATAATTTTTAATTTTCAAAAATATAATAATAATTAAGTTTACATTTTCAATTAGGGGAAAAAAAATTTAGACAAAACTCCTCTTAGAAAAATTTTTATTGACATTTTAAAATCAATGGCGTTCTAGGCGTTCAAGTGTTAAATCAAAAATATTCAATTAATTAATTAACCAATTTTTTTTTCTTTAAAAATGCAATTGCGATTAAAAATTCTCTGATGATTTCGAAAATGATATCAGTTTTTTTATATCACTTTTCCATTTTAAGAAAAAAATTAAGAAAAAAACAAAAAAATAATTTTTCTCTTTCAGAGCGTCAGTTGTGATAAGAAATTTAGACAAAAATTTTCTAAGACACTATTTTATCTTATTATAGGCCACAAATAACAAATTAAAATATCTTAGATTGGAAAACTTGACTTCCCCCTTTTTTTAAGAAACAAAACTGTTAAAAAAGCAAAAACTTTTTTTAATTCTAAAATTTAATGAAATATGCCTTAGATGATAGAAATATTATTTTTTATGGAATAAATATTTATCTGCGTATATGAAAACCCAGCAAAATTATTTTAATGGATACTTTTTTTATTGTTATTTGATTTTTAAATTTTTTTACAAGCAAAGAATATTCAAAATAGCTAAATAAGTTATTAGTACTATTTCACTTAAAACATTAATCAGTGCATCGATTTTGAAAATTTTTTGAAAGACTGTTAAGTATTTTTAAGAAAAAAATTCTGTTTTTTTTTATATTCTTAAACATAATTTTTAACACCCCCTTTACCCCAGCCCCTTTTTCCGGCCTCTGCTTCTTTTGTGTTTCTAATATATATTTGATTTATTTTATTTTAAGTTGAGTTTAAGTTTTTGGTTTTTAATAAAGTTTTGTGATGAAAACAAAATTCTTTTATTTAGTAGCGCTATGCTATTAAATTGGTGAAAGCGCTTAAAACTTTTACTTAGACGAGATACGCCAAAATTTTAAAAATCTACCACGTGTGTTATTTTAAGTGTTGTTTTTTTTTTATAAAATTTGGAAAATACAAATTTTCGAATGGTTCCGCCCCATGTTTTTAAACCACAGTGGCGTTTTATATTTGGGACTATGGATGTTGATTGATAAGTTTGAGAAGGATGCAGTGGCGAAGAATGCTGGAGGACTAGGTTTTCTGTTAATGGGCGCTGTTGCGATTTCTTACCTAACACATGCATCGGAAAAAAATAGAAAATGAATGGAGAAGCTGAACCTTAGCGAAGTGATAAAAAGTTTAGTATACTTGCATTTGGTGATAGTATAGTGACACAAGAATGTATTGGAGAATTAAAACAGCCCGATTTTGGAACCCTTGGGGGTGATGAAAAAAGATATAAATTCGGAGACACGGAATCCACGCGAGCATGTGAGAGTGGTTTTGCTGATTTTAACGAAAGTGAAACGCCATCTTGTACACGTGCTGATGTTAAATCAAACTTAACACGTGCCGAGGTTAATCAGATGCTCACACGTATTAATGAAAAGCAAGCAAACATGATTTTCAAACTAAAGGGAAACACGTCTGATGGCTGTACAAGTCTCGAGTTGACTACTTGTGTGTATGGAGTGAAGAAAACGGTCATGTAAAAGAAGAAGTGTTATATTTCGTAGTCGAGACGGGATGTTTGTTCGACAACCGTGCACAAAATTCCACATTTATCAGATTTCGGCATTCCTAAGAGAAAAGCGATAAATGGCCCAAAACCGTTTCCAGAGCAACTAACAGTCACAGTCACATCGCCGACTACTGAACTAACACTATCGGATAGGTTAGTTGAGGATGAGGAGCCAGCTTTGTCTGATAAAACACCATCTACAACACATGAGTTACGAAGAACTGAATTCAGACCCGATTACGTCCATAAACACGCTGTTGGAAAGCACATAGATCTTTTTGATACTTTTAATCGATCAGCATATTCTGGCTTACCTTATTTAAACTCGATCACTACTGCACCATCCCCTTAAATGTAAATTAAAGACTCGGTCTTCAAACCAGCCCAATTTAATCGAAGAATGGATTTGGAAACCTCGTCGAAACTCTTCGAGTTAAATATTAGTTCTACGAAGGTTTTGTTGGCTAATTTACGCAATACACATCTTGTTTTTCTTGACGATGATTGCATAGCTATGTTTGACTATTGCATCCCGATATCACCGATGGGCATGATTGATTTGTTTTAGCACATGAAAAGGATTTTTTGCAAGACAGAACCAGTGAAAATTAACGTAAAAGGTATTTTTTACACACGAGTGCATACGCCTTCAAGACGGTTGCTACTGTGTTCAATGTGAATGGTATGGTTAAAGAAAGATTCATAAATGATTTGAACGACCAGACCCTCATAATGCAGCTTACTTCGAACAAGATGTTCATGGGAACTAGTTTCGAAGCGCTGGAAGCCACTGTGGAGCTAGTAAACAGGTTGGAGCTTTGGAAAGCAAATATTCAAGTGGTAATGTCACCAGTGACTCGGCGAAAACAAGTTGGATTTCACGAAGAGCCAATAATAAAAGCTCTCAAAGAGCCAGTTAGTAAAAATATGAGAGTGTGCTTCATATGTAAAAAACCTGGTCACATAGCTGCGTATTGTAGTGAGAAAAGAAAACCTTCTGCCACGACTTCTACGCCCCGCATAATTACCAATGCTGTGATCATCAACGTAATGATGAATGATATCATTATTGGCATGTGTTTTGTGAATGGTAAACCATTACACTCTTTATTCGATACTGGTACAGTGAAAGCTTTTATCGCGGATCGGATCTGGAGACAGTGCAAAATAGTCGAAAGAAAATTGACTCCTAACAAAAGTACAATTGAAACTTGTAGTGGTTGCCCGATTCAGGAAATCGGAACTGGAAAATGCGAATTGCAGCTACACAATTTCAAAGGTGAAGTTGAGGCGATTGTAGTTAAGAAATTCATCTATGACTGTTTGTTGGGATTTGACATGGCGTTTAAACTATCAGATATTAAGGAATATCTGGATAAAATCAAGGCAGCCCTAGGGGGAAAAACATTAAAAGTAGGAAAAAAGGAAAAACCCCCATTAAAAGCCCCACTACCGGATATTTACCGAAGCCAAGCGTCTGTAGATGCAACAAATTTTAAAGAGTTGCCTTAAGCAAACGGTGATCGTTATAAACATTGTCATAGCTCTACCGAGAATGTATGGTACGATACGATAATATACAGAACAGATGCAAATATTATGGGAAAAGAAAGGTCAAGAACGATTAAGGAGTCTACACAACAATCTGATGTGTCTGCGCCGGAGCCGAAAAAAGCTATCGTACAGCAAAAAGAAACAGCAGCTGAACCGGTCTCTGAAGAAGAACCGAGAAATGAAGACTCGTATTGGCTCGATGTCCAATATTTAAATTTAATTTTGGATGATTCCGAAGACAAACTCTCCGAATCCGACTTCGAACCAGATTATTATTTTAAAACCTAAATAAAAAACGTACTTACTAGAGAAAATGGTTGTGCGCCCCGACCAATTCGCTTCCGTAAACTCCAAGAACAATAAGGTTACCAAAAGAAAAAAAAAAATTCTTAAGTTTAAAATATATTTATATATGAAATTTTGTTAAGTTTATTTAAGAAAAAAATGTAAGGTTTTTATTTTTTTGTACG
The DNA here is from genome assembly GCA_025491095.1 of Brachionus asplanchnoidis. Taxonomy (NCBI): domain Eukaryota; kingdom Metazoa; phylum Rotifera; class Eurotatoria; order Ploima; family Brachionidae; genus Brachionus; species Brachionus asplanchnoidis. The sequence continues at coordinate 385,797 of JAILYF010000077.1, forward strand.
TGGTTTTCATTAGAGTATTTAGAGATTTAAAAAAAAAGGAAAGAAAAAAGAGTGAAAAATGAAGAAATGGAATTCAAATATTTCCAGGTGCCAATATTCGCGTAGACTACCTGAAGGACAAACAGGAAGAAAAACAAGAATTTTTTCAATTCATCCAAACCCACGGCGTTTTGTCCTAGCAAGAAAACAACCAGGAGAAGCCTCGGTGTTTATAAGCATGGTATTCCCAGTGTACAACGGCTGGCTTATCAGTCTTATATCGATCGAGTATCAGCATAAGCCATTAATGTGTATCCGCAATTAGTGGTTCAGCACGATGCTGATAACATATTACTACGCCTAAACCTTGGACGTGGTCGCACTCTGCACCGCTCGGCGATCGAGCTCCAACAACCTGTTCCAGTCCCAGTACAAACGCCAGCTCACGCCCCGGATGCAGGAAAAGAAGAACCAAAGTACTTGGATTTTCATAACGAACTTCGAAAATAAAAAAAGTATTTTGTTTTATTTTTGTTTATTTTTTTTTTTGTTTTTTATTTTTTGGCATTGTTTTTTTGAAAAAGTCTCCAAGAGGAAACTTGATTTTTAGGGGGGACTTATGTAACATCCCCTCTACCCAAGCCCCTTACTCCGGCCTCTGCTTCTTTGTGTTTCCTATATATATTTGTTTTATTTTATTTTAAGTCGGGTTTAGATTTTTTGTTTTTAATAAGGTTTTGCCAGAGTTGGGATCAGTTATAGAAAAATCAGTTTTCAGCCAGTATCAGTTTTTCGAGCATCAGTTCAGTATCAGTCTCAGTTAAAAGGTATCAGTTATCAGTTAAAAATCAGTTAATTAGAAAAATGATACAATTAGTTTATTTATTAAACAGTTTATAAAAATTAAAGTCTAATTAACATTTAAAACGGATATTTACATATATTTTTTATTACATTTTAGAAACATTATATTTGATAAATTTTTATAAGTGAATCTACTTCTATGTGGTCTCATCAAAAATGTAGACCCAGAAAAATATTTTTCGATAGGTGCCGAGCTGGCGTGAATCGAATAAATATCTCTCACTAACAAAGATAAAACTTTAAAATCTCTAGACCGATTTTTCCAATAACTTAGGATATTGCATTCTGTTTTTTCATTTATTTCACTTAAATAGAGATCAAGTTCATTTTCAAACCTTTTTAATTCAAAATTTTCAAAGTTTTCCTCATGGACATTCGGCTCATTGTAGCTTAAATAGGACATTAATTCTATTTCTAATTTTCGTTTTTTCTTTGATCTGGCTCAATCAGCATTCTTTCCTGAGACAATTTTTCTCTAGAATCAATATACTTGTCTTTAAGAAAAGAAGTTTTATACAATAAACATGGTTTTAGTTTAATTATAAATTACTTTTTGTTGCATAAGATACTAATTCATTTTTAACCAAAGTCTTAAGACTTGAGATCGAAGACAACGGCAAAGGTAACTTATTTATCCATTTATCTTTGTGTCTGGGATCAAGGAGAGTCGAAAGCATGTAACAACTGTCAGAGAAGTTTGAAGTGTTTTTTGATTCAATAAGTTCGGTTTCAATACCTAACTTAATGAATATTGCACCATACCGATTAACCAAGTTCTTGGTTGATTTTCTAATGAATTGAGCAAAATATTTGATTGAAGACGAAACTTTTTTAAGATGCAAATAAACACTTAAAACACAAGGGACGACTTCAAAGAAAAATAGCCATTTAATTATTAATTTAAATACAAAATAATGTGCTAAAATTACAATGCTAATTGTGGGCTTTTCTGTTGCTTGAGATAATTTACTTGCCGTATAAAATGCTTGCATTATGTATAGAAACTCTTCTATTTTTTCTTTCTCATTAGGCAATATAATTTAGTTTGGATAATCATTGTCAATCAAAAATTTGTTCAATTGATCTTTGTCTAATTTATTGATAGCAAATATACACCTATAATGGCTATCCCATCGAACACCACCTGGATTTGGAATGGTCAAGTTTAAGTTAGTAGAAATACTTTCAGCCAAACCAGGACACTGGTGGCTTGCGGAAGCTATTCTTCCCATTTTAGCCATAAAATTACTAACAATCGAATCATCCTTAATATTTTCGTTTATAACCAACTGTAATGTGTGAGAAAAGCAAGCTAGACGATCAATTGATGCAATTTTTTGATTACTAAAATCATTTATAAATCTAATCATATCTTCGGTGGTTTCATCATCTTTTTCTTTGGTTATCTCTTCCTCAGTTTCATTGTTATCTTGGTCATAAGCTATTTCACCTTCGATTTCTCCTTCGTCCTCTAACTTTAGCTTAAACCCAACATTTTCATTGTGTTCCTCTATTATACTTGGAAGATCTTTTTCAAAGCTTTTTTTCATGTTGGATCCAGAATCCGTCGTGGCTTTAATAACCTTATCTTGAAGCTGATATTCTTCAATCAATCTCATATATTCAAGAGCAATTTTTTCTCCTTTAAATTTTTTAAAAAATTTCAAACAAACAAACAAAGAATTAAATTTTAATCGAAAATTTACTTGTTTTTTTTCCTATTATTATACAAAATTCAAGAAGAAACGAATGAAGATCAAACTCTTCATCGAGTAAATGACCAGAAACGCCAAGAAAAGATCTTAGCCTTCTATCCGACCAAATATCGACTGTTACACACAACTTATTACATTTTCTTATAATCTCTTTTAAATTCTCTTTTACTTGAGAGTATTTTGCCGGAATATCTTGTTTAGTAATTGTTTTTCTACAGAGTTTAGACAACTTTGAACTACACTCTTTTTTTGTAAAAGAGTGAAAACCGGGTTTATCAACTATAGACAAAGGAAAACCACAACCGATTATCAAATCTTCAATAACAGAATTTTTAAATTTGACTTGTTTTTCATGATTCGACTCGTAAGTTGATATTTTCAATTGATTTGTTAAAGGTTCAAAAACTAAAGTTGGTTTTGAATTTTTTAAAAAATCATTTAAAAGTTTGACATGCATTGTTTCGGCGTGTCTTTTAAAATTTGTATAATTGCCCTTGTTGTCAAATCTTTTTTTATCGTTTGAACAAAATTTACAATGACCTTCGTTATTTTTACTTAACGAATTAAATTTCAAATCAGGAAAAAAATAAAACGCAATATTCTTTGTAGACATATTTGAATCTGACCTTATCTCTGACATTTTTAAAATGAACTTTATTTCAAATAAAAAAAAATAAAAAAGGTTTAGATAATGTATATATTAGCTTTTTATTTATTGCAAAGCATTACTAACTAGTAAAAAAAATATATAAGTGTAAAACTAAATTAAAACCGAAAAAAAAATTTTTAAAAATTCAAATAAATAGTAAAACAGTTTTACAGTTTTCAGTCAGTCTCAGTTAATTCAAAATCAGTTATCGGTCAGTTTCAGTTTAAATGATAACTGAAATTAACTGATACTGATCAGTTATTCAGTATCAGTTTCCCAACTCTGGGTTTTGCGAAGAAATCAAAATTCTTTTAATTAGTAGCACCACGCTATTAAAATTTATTTTTTAAAAAATTTAACTTCTTTAAGAAAGTTATTTTCTTAATTACTGGGGTGAAGTTATGACATGAGTTTAAAAAAAAATTAGTCAATTAAAAAATTACTCATGTTTTTTTAACTCAATTTTCTAATTGAATTGTTGATTCCAAAAAAAAATGATTTTCGCATTGTAGTTTTAAAAAAATGAATAATTGTTCAATTAATTTTTTATTAACATACATTGTCAGGTTAAGCCAAACTATTTATTGAAGTAATACATAATGTTAATTATAATTAATTTAAATGCCTTAAGTATTGACAAATATAAGAGCCGCAGTTGTAACCATCAAAGTCTTGTTGACGTGTGATATTTGAAATCCGTTTTAAGTTCCATTGTTTGTTGACATTTAAAAATTACGCAAATTTTTTCCAGTTTTCGAAAGCCCCTATTTCATTTCCCGTCTTTGGATCTAAATAAACAAAATTTACATTTTCGCAATTTACATAAAAACAGTTCCAATGATTATTATTAATTAGAATACGCCCAACTACGAAGCGGAAGATAAAAATTTGATCTTTTAAAAAATAACTTTTATCATTTTTCTCGAAAATTCCATCCAGTAAAATAGTTTTCGATATTGCGTTGGGTATAATAAACGAATTATCATTTTGAATGTGTAAGGATACATACGTCATTATTAAAATTTCGTTTAGCCAACTTTTTTTTTTTAACAGTGCGTAAAAGTCATGCTTACAACATAATTATTGATTTTTAATTGCTCATTGTAAGTATTGATTATTTGAGTACTAGGATTGATCACGGCTTCACATAATTTTTCGACATTGACAGTTTATTGATACCCTTGCTCGCTTGGCGTCTAGTTTTAAATTTTTTCAATAACTCTCTACTGCTTCAAACATATCTTTTTCATATCTTTCACGGTCGTTTGATTCTTTGTATTTTCTTTTGTATTATCCCAACGGATTTGAAACTTTTTCGATATAATTTACTACACCAACAAAAATGATTGCTGCATTGTTGTTGATATACGAATGTGGTAAAAGGTTTTTCGGAGTATAGAGTTTCAAAAATCTTTTAAAATTTTCTATTGTACCATTGGTCAAACCAGTTATATCTAAGCCAACAAACGTAAAACTGGCCCAAATAAAACAATAGGGCATGAAATTTTCAAGGAAATGATTGTTTAGTTCAAAATTTTGGAAAGGGTTGGCATAATTTTCAATTTGGTCGATTTCGTTGTCCAATAGCTCTTTTATTTTATTTTCGATATTTTTAAAATATGAATAAAATGGAGTCGATGACTTAATTGTGTCTTGAAGTCAATCATGTTTGCTTTCGATCTCGTAAAAATCGACATTATCGATCAAATTATCGTGTTCTTCAGATGGTTTCGGCTAGTGAAAGCTAGATTCGACATTTGATAGCATTTATCAACTAGACTAATGTCACCTTTTACAAAATTAGAAACGTATTTCGAAACCATTCCGTTTGCATACTTCTTTTCTCGTCCTTTAGTGAATTTTACGATCTATTAGTATTTATTTAATTGTTTCAATGCTTGTTAATAAAGCTTTTCTGGTTCGATTTGTAAAAGAATAAAGGAGACTTATAAACCTGAATATCAGTGATATTGAAATTTCAATTTCACTAATCTTAATATCAATTAGTAAATTTAACTTTTTCGATATTCAAATTCAATATATGCATAATTTGAATATTAAAATAAAAATTAAACAATTGAGTATTTATTTGTTTTGCTGCTCCAGCTGAACAAACCAGTCAACAACAAAATGAACAGATGAACGTGGAAGAGAACACACCAGTTCAGATAGAAACACAGCCAGCTCAGCCTGGCGAGGAACAGCCGCCTGCTGAGCAAAAGCAAGAGGTGGCCGAGGCCGAACAAACGCCGGCCCAGCCAGAAGAGCCCAAAGAGCAAACTTCGGACGCAGTTCCGCTGGAAGAGACCAAACAAGAGGCCACTAATGAGACTGAAGCGTTCAACGTTCAGTCGAGCTTGGACCAGAATGTAGAAAAAATGATCGAACAAGAGTCTCAAGAGGCGCAGAACACCAAAAAGCAAAAGGTTGACTTGCAGAGCTTGCCAGTTCGTGCCTATCTTGACCAGACCATAGTTCCCATCTTACTTCAAGGCATGAGCGTTTTGGCCAAAGAACGACCACCAAATCCAATCGAATACTTGGCAACCTATTTGCTCAAAAACAAAGACAAATTTGAGTAATTTTTCAGATTATATTTTTATACTTTGAATAAGACTTGGAATAAAATTTTTAATTTATAAATAAAATTGTACTTTTTTGATTAATAAAAATTTTCAAATCAAATTTTGTTTTTTTTTTCTTGTTTTTTTATTTTAATGAACTAAAAAAGTCCGGTCTTAAGTCTGGAGTCAAAGTGTTGGTGGTGTTCATTGAGCTGGATGTTTTTGTTTAGTAAAAATGGATTCGGTTGGAACTTTGGACCAGGAAGCGATGAGGCGCAAAGAGCGCTTAAAGGCGCTACGCGAGGGAAAGCTGAAATCTCTGAATGCAGATAGTGAGCAAAATGGTGAGCTTTTTCCCAAGCCATTGTTCCGCAATTACGCGCCTAAAGATGAGGAGTTAAAGGCGCGCATTTTGCCCAAGCCGGACTTGACCGAGATCCGCAATGAGATCAAGGAGCAGTTGGACAGCGGAAAGCCAAAGTCCCTAATTGAAAAAGAAATTGACTTGGCTACATTGGCACCGCAGAAGATAGACTGAGATCTTAAGCGGGAATGTGAGAAAAAGCTCAAGATTCTTGATAAGCACACCCAAAAGGCCATCGTGGAGCTGATACGCGATAGACTTAGAGCTGACAAGAGCTCGGATCTTGCCGAATTGGTCACAGTTGGATCAAGAGGCTTCAAAGAGCAAGACAACAGTCAAGGAGAGGATTCTCAGTCCGAATCAGAGGATGAGGGGTCTGTATCAGGCGAGATCAATAGTAGCCAAAGTGTTTATGTGTATGAACAGCGTGAGATAAGTGATGATGAAGAATATTAGTTTTTTTTTGGAAATTTTTTATTTTATTAAAAATATTAAATAAATTTGTAAATATGAATTTTTTTAATGGGATTAAAAAAGGCTACTCGAAAAAAGATTTTTTTAATTTTTTGGCACATTCTTTAAATCATTTTTTAATCAAAATTTAATTAACATTTAATCAATTGATTTAATTCATGAATTTGAAAACGTTTTTTGTTAGAAAAAAATAATTTAAAATGGAGTCAGTGGATAACTCTAACTTGGCCAATTTGTCCAATCTGGAAATATTGAAAAACTTTGAGCTAATTAGGCAAGGTGCAGAAGCAAAAATTTACAAAGGCGTTTATCAAAATAAAGAGTGCATAATAAAAGAGCGCTTCACAAAAACCTACCGTCATCCTGATCTTGACAAAGCAATCACTAATAGACGAACAAAAATGGAGGTTAATTTGCTTCAAAAAGCAGCGTCCTTGGGCATTAATTGTCCCAAGTTGTATTTCAGTGAGAAGAACAATGGAATAATAGTGATAGAGTATGTAGAAAATTCGGTGACTTGTCGTGAGTTTATTTTAAACATGGTAAAAAAAAACTTCCCGGAAGAAGAATTGGGAGCCAAATTGAAAAACTTGTCTGTTCAAATAGGCAAAATAGTTGGTAAACTGCACTATAATTTAATTGTGCATGGTGACTTGACCACGTCAAACTTTTTGATTCAAAACCATGAAGAAGAAAATTATAAAATTGTGGTTATTGATTTTGGACTTAGCTCTAAGACTAACCAAACATCACAGAATGAAGACAAAGCTGTTGACTTGTACGTTCTTGAGAGAGCTTTGCTTTCGACTCATTCACAACAGGCAGAGTTGATTTTCAAGAATATTTTGGCAGGATATGAAACAGAATGTGGCTCAAATAAAAAACAAATTCTGGACAGACTCGAGGTGGTCAGACAAAGAGGCCGAAAGAGATCAATGGTCGGCTAAAATTATTAAGAAAATTAATTTTTTATGCATTTTGAATTATAAATAAAAATAATATCTTTAAAAATTATAAAACACTTTCTTTCTTCAATATGAAAATTGCAGAGTTTTTGCAGATTTTAAAATTTTTTGAATATTTTTCTATTTTTCAAATAGCAGATCAGATTTTGTGATAAAGAGATTAATGTTGAAGTTTTCAGAATTTAACCTTTCAATATTCAACAATTTTTCACATTTTTTACAGATAAATAAAAATAATAATTTTTTTAAAAATGGGGATCAATTCAAAATTGAAAAAGTCTCCAAGAGGAAACTTGATTTTTAGGGGGGACTTATGTAACATCCCCTCTACCCAAGCCCCTTACTCCGGCCTCTGCTTCTTTGTGTTTCCTATATATATTTGTTTTATTTTATTTTAAGTCGGGTTTAGATTTTTTGTTTTTAATAAGGTTTTGCCAGAGTTGGGATCAGTTATAGAAAAATCAGTTTTCAGCCAGTATCAGTTTTTCGAGCATCAGTTCAGTATCAGTCTCAGTTAAAAGGTATCAGTTATCAGTTAAAAATCAGTTAATTAGAAAAATGATACAATTAGTTTATTTATTAAACAGTTTATAAAAATTAAAGTCTAATTAACATTTAAAACGGATATTTACATATATTTTTTATTACATTTTAGAAACATTATATTTGATAAATTTTTATAAGTGAATCTACTTCTATGTGGTCTCATCAAAAATGTAGACCCAGAAAAATATTTTTCGATAGGTGCCGAGCTGGCGTGAATCGAATAAATATCTCTCACTAACAAAGATAAAACTTTAAAATCTCTAGACCGATTTTTCCAATAACTTAGGATATTGCATTCTGTTTTTTCATTTATTTCACTTAAATAGAGATCAAGTTCATTTTCAAACCTTTTTAATTCAAAATTTTCAAAGTTTTCCTCATGGACATTCGGCTCATTGTAGCTTAAATAGGACATTAATTCTATTTCTAATTTTCGTTTTTTCTTTGATCTGGCTCAATCAGCATTCTTTCCTGAGACAATTTTTCTCTAGAATCAATATACTTGTCTTTAAGAAAAGAAGTTTTATACAATAAACATGGTTTTAGTTTAATTATAAATTACTTTTTGTTGCATAAGATACTAATTCATTTTTAACCAAAGTCTTAAGACTTGAGATCGAAGACAACGGCAAAGGTAACTTATTTATCCATTTATCTTTGTGTCTGGGATCAAGGAGAGTCGAAAGCATGTAACAACTGTCAGAGAAGTTTGAAGTGTTTTTTGATTCAATAAGTTCGGTTTCAATACCTAACTTAATGAATATTGCACCATACCGATTAACCAAGTTCTTGGTTGATTTTCTAATGAATTGAGCAAAATATTTGATTGAAGACGAAACTTTTTTAAGATGCAAATAAACACTTAAAACACAAGGGACGACTTCAAAGAAAAATAGCCATTTAATTATTAATTTAAATACAAAATAATGTGCTAAAATTACAATGCTAATTGTGGGCTTTTCTGTTGCTTGAGATAATTTACTTGCCGTATAAAATGCTTGCATTATGTATAGAAACTCTTCTATTTTTTCTTTCTCATTAGGCAATATAATTTAGTTTGGATAATCATTGTCAATCAAAAATTTGTTCAATTGATCTTTGTCTAATTTATTGATAGCAAATATACACCTATAATGGCTATCCCATCGAACACCACCTGGATTTGGAATGGTCAAGTTTAAGTTAGTAGAAATACTTTCAGCCAAACCAGGACACTGGTGGCTTGCGGAAGCTATTCTTCCCATTTTAGCCATAAAATTACTAACAATCGAATCATCCTTAATATTTTCGTTTATAACCAACTGTAATGTGTGAGAAAAGCAAGCTAGACGATCAATTGATGCAATTTTTTGATTACTAAAATCATTTATAAATCTAATCATATCTTCGGTGGTTTCATCATCTTTTTCTTTGGTTATCTCTTCCTCAGTTTCATTGTTATCTTGGTCATAAGCTATTTCACCTTCGATTTCTCCTTCGTCCTCTAACTTTAGCTTAAACCCAACATTTTCATTGTGTTCCTCTATTATACTTGGAAGATCTTTTTCAAAGCTTTTTTTCATGTTGGATCCAGAATCCGTCGTGGCTTTAATAACCTTATCTTGAAGCTGATATTCTTCAATCAATCTCATATATTCAAGAGCAATTTTTTCTCCTTTAAATTTTTTAAAAAATTTCAAACAAACAAACAAAGAATTAAATTTTAATCGAAAATTTACTTGTTTTTTTTCCTATTATTATACAAAATTCAAGAAGAAACGAATGAAGATCAAACTCTTCATCGAGTAAATGACCAGAAACGCCAAGAAAAGATCTTAGCCTTCTATCCGACCAAATATCGACTGTTACACACAACTTATTACATTTTCTTATAATCTCTTTTAAATTCTCTTTTACTTGAGAGTATTTTGCCGGAATATCTTGTTTAGTAATTGTTTTTCTACAGAGTTTAGACAACTTTGAACTACACTCTTTTTTTGTAAAAGAGTGAAAACCGGGTTTATCAACTATAGACAAAGGAAAACCACAACCGATTATCAAATCTTCAATAACAGAATTTTTAAATTTGACTTGTTTTTCATGATTCGACTCGTAAGTTGATATTTTCAATTGATTTGTTAAAGGTTCAAAAACTAAAGTTGGTTTTGAATTTTTTAAAAAATCATTTAAAAGTTTGACATGCATTGTTTCGGCGTGTCTTTTAAAATTTGTATAATTGCCCTTGTTGTCAAATCTTTTTTTATCGTTTGAACAAAATTTACAATGACCTTCGTTATTTTTACTTAACGAATTAAAATTTCAAATCAGGAAAAAAATAAAACGCAATATTCTTTGTAGACATATTTGAATCTGACCTTATCTCTGACATTTTTAAAATGAACTTTATTTCAAATAAAAAAAAATAAAAAAGGTTTAGATAATGTATATATTAGCTTTTTATTTATTGCAAAGCATTACTAACTAGTAAAAAAAATATATAAGTGTAAAACTAAATTAAAACCGAAAAAAAAATTTTTAAAAATTCAAATAAATAGTAAAACAGTTTTACAGTTTTCAGTCAGTCTCAGTTAATTCAAAATCAGTTATCGGTCAGTTTCAGTTTAAATGATAACTGAAATTAACTGATACTGATCAGTTATTCAGTATCAGTTTCCCAACTCTGGGTTTTGCGAAGAAATCAAAATTCTTTTAATTAGTAGCACCACGCTATTAAAATTTATTTTTTAAAAAATTTAACTTCTTTAAGAAAGTTATTTTCTTAATTACTGGGGTGAAGTTATGACATGAGTTTAAAAAAAAATTAGTCAATTAAAAAATTACTCATGTTTTTTTAACTCAATTTTCTAATTGAATTGTTGATTCCAAAAAAAAATGATTTTCGCATTGTAGTTTTAAAAAAATGAATAATTGTTCAATTAATTTTTTATTAACATACATTGTCAGGTTAAGCCAAACTATTTATTGAAGTAATACATAATGTTAATTATAATTAATTTAAATGCCTTAAGTATTGACAAATATAAGAGCCGCAGTTGTAACCATCAAAGTCTTGTTGACGTGTGATATTTGAAATCCGTTTTAAGTTCCATTGTTTGTTGACATTTAAAAATTACGCAAATTTTTTCCAGTTTTCGAAAGCCCCTATTTCATTTCCCGTCTTTGGATCTAAATAAACAAAATTTACATTTTCGCAATTTACATAAAAACAGTTCCAATGATTATTATTAATTAGAATACGCCCAACTACGAAGCGGAAGATAAAAATTTGATCTTTTAAAAAATAACTTTTATCATTTTTCTCGAAAATTCCATCCAGTAAAATAGTTTTCGATATTGCGTTGGGTATAATAAACGAATTATCATTTTGAATGTGTAAGGATACATACGTCATTATTAAAATTTCGTTTAGCCAACTTTTTTTTTTTAACAGTGCGTGAAAGTCATGCTTACAACATAATTATTGATTTTTAATTGCTCATTGTAAGTATTGATTATTTGAGTACTAGGATTGATCACGGCTTCACATAATTTTTCGACATTGACAGTTTATTGATACCCTTGCTCGCTTGGCGTCTAGTTTTAAATTTTTTCAATAACTCTCTACTGCTTCAAACATATCTTTTTCATATCTTTCACGGTCGTTTGATTCTTTGTATTTTCTTTTGTATTATCCCAACGGATTTGAAACTTTTTCGATATAATTTACTACACCAACAAAAATGATTGCTGCATTGTTGTTGATATACGAATGTGGTAAAAGGTTTTTCGGAGTATAGAGTTTCAAAAATCTTTTAAAATTTTCTATTGTACCATTGGTCAAACCAGTTATATCTAAGCCAACAAACGTAAAACTGGCCCAAATAAAACAATAGGGCATGAAATTTTCAAGGAAATGATTGTTTAGTTCAAAATTTTGGAAAGGGCTGGCATAATTTTCAATTTGGTCGATTTCGTTGTCCAATAGCTCTTTTATTTTATTTTCGATATTTTTAAAATATGAATAAAATGGAGTCGATGACTTAATTGTGTCTTGAAGTCAATCATGTTTGCTTTCGATCTCGTAAAAATCGACATTATCGATCAAATTATCGTGTTCTTCAGATGGTTTCGGCTAGTGAAAGCTAGATTCGACATTTGATAGCATTTATCAACTAGACTAATGTCACCTTTTACAAAATTAGAAACGTATTTCGAAACCATTCCGTTTGCATACTTCTTTTCTCGTCCTTTAGTGAATTTTACGATCTATTAGTATTTATTTAATTGTTTCAATGCTTGTTAATAAAGCTTTTCTGGTTCGATTTGTAAAAGAATAAAGGAGACTTATAAACCTGAATATCAGTGATATTGAAATTTCAATTTCACTAATCTTAATATCAATTAGTAAATTTAACTTTTTCGATATTCAAATTCAATATATGCATAATTTGAATATTAAAATAAAAATTAAACAATTGAGTATTTATTTGTTTTGCTGCTCCAGCTGAACAAACCAGTCAACAACAAAATGAACAGATGAACGTGGAAGAGAACACACCAGTTCAGATAGAAACACAGCCAGCTCAGCCTGGCGAGGAACAGCCGCCTGCTGAGCAAAAGCAAGAGGTGGCCGAGGCCGAACAAACGCCGGCCCAGCCAGAAGAGCCCAAAGAGCAAACTTCGGACGCAGTTCCGCTGGAAGAGACCAAACAAGAGGCCACTAATGAGACTGAAGCGTTCAACGTTCAGTCGAGCTTGGACCAGAATGTAGAAAAAATGATCGAACAAGAGTCTCAAGAGGCGCAGAACACCAAAAAGCAAAAGGTTGACTTGCAGAGCTTGCCAGTTCGTGCCTATCTTGACCAGACCATAGTTCCCATCTTACTTCAAGGCATGAGCGTTTTGGCCAAAGAACGACCACCAAATCCAATCGAATACTTGGCAACCTATTTGCTCAAAAACAAAGACAAATTTGAGTAATTTTTCAGATTATATTTTTATACTTTGAATAAGACTTGGAATAAAATTTTTAATTTATAAATAAAATTGTACTTTTTTGATTAATAAAAATTTTCAAATCAAATTTTGTTTTTTTTTCTTGTTTTTTTATTTTAATGAACTAAAAAAGTCCGGTCTTAAGTCTGGAGTCAAAGTGTTGGTGGTGTTCATTGAGCTGGATGTTTTTGTTTAGTAAAAATGGATTCGGTTGGAACTTTGGACCAGGAAGCGATGAGGCGCAAAGAGCGCTTAAAGGCGCTACGCGAGGGAAAGCTGAAATCTCTGAATGCAGATAGTGAGCAAAATGGTGAGCTTTTTCCCAAGCCATTGTTCCGCAATTACGCGCCTAAAGATGAGGAGTTAAAGGCGCGCATTTTGCCCAAGCCGGACTTGACCGAGATCCGCAATGAGATCAAGGAGCAGTTGGACAGCGGAAAGCCAAAGTCCCTAATTGAAAAAGAAATTGACTTGGCTACATTGGCACCGCAGAAGATAGACTGAGATCTTAAGCGGGAATGTGAGAAAAAGCTCAAGATTTTTGATAAGCACACCCAAAAGGCCATCGTGGAGCTGATACGCGATAGACTTAGAGCTGACAAGAGCTCGGATCTTGCCGAATTGGTCACAGTTGGATCAAGAGGCTTCAAAGAGCAAGACAACAGTCAAGGAGAGGATTCTCAGTCCGAATCAGAGGATGAGGGGTCTGTATCAGGCGAGATCAATAGTAGCCAAAGTGTTTATGTGTATGAACAGCGTGAGATAAGTGATGATGAAGAATATTAGTTTTTTTTTGGAAATTTTTTATTTTATTAAAAATATTAAATAAATTTGTAAATATGAATTTTTTTAATGGGATTAAAAAAGGCTACTCGAAAAAAGATTTTTTTAATTTTTTGGCACATTCTTTAAATCATTTTTTAATCAAAATTTAATTAACATTTAATCAATTGATTTAATTCATGAATTTGAAAACGTTTTTTGTTAGAAAAAAATAATTTAAAATGGAGTCAGTGGATAACTCTAACTTGGCCAATTTGTCCAATCTGGAAATATTGAAAAACTTTGAGCTAATTAGGCAAGGTGCAGAAGCAAAAATTTACAAAGGCGTTTATCAAAATAAAGAGTGCATAATAAAAGAGCGCTTCACAAAAACCTACCGTCATCCTGATCTTGACAAAGCAATCACTAATAGACGAACAAAAATGGAGGTTAATTTGCTTCAAAAAGCAGCGTCCTTGGGCATTAATTGTCCCAAGTTGTATTTCAGTGAGAAGAACAATGGAATAATAGTGATAGAGTATGTAGAAAATTCGGTGACTTGTCGTGAGTTTATTTTAAACATGGTAAAAAAAAACTTCCCGGAAGAAGAATTGGGAGCCAAATTGAAAAACTTGTCTGTTCAAATAGGCAAAATAGTTGGTAAACTGCACTATAATTTAATTGTGCATGGTGACTTGACCACGTCAAACTTTTTGATTCAAAACCATGAAGAAGAAAATTATAAAATTGTGGTTATTGATTTTGGACTTAGCTCTAAGACTAACCAAACATCACAGAATGAAGACAAAGCTGTTGACTTGTACGTTCTTGAGAGAGCTTTGCTTTCGACTCATTCACAACAGGCAGAGTTGATTTTCAAGAATATTTTGGCAGGATATGAAACAGAATGTGGCTCAAATAAAAAACAAATTCTGGACAGACTCGAGGTGGTCAGACAAAGAGGCCGAAAGAGATCAATGGTCGGCTAAAATTATTAAGAAAATTAATTTTTTATGCATTTTGAATTATAAATAAAAATAATATCTTTAAAAATTATAAAACACTTTCTTTCTTCAATATGAAAATTGCAGAGTTTTTGCAGATTTTAAAATTTTTTGAATATTTTTCTATTTTTCAAATAGCAGATCAGATTTTGTGATAAAGAGATTAATGTTGAAGTTTTCAGAATTTAACCTTTCAATATTCAACAATTTTTCACATTTTTTACAGATAAATAAAAATAATAATTTTTTTAAAAATGGGGATCAATTCAAAATTACGTTTCAATTCAAAGATTTTATATTTAAATATTAAAATTTATCTCTAAATTTATTTAAATAATTTGAATGTAACATGCTTTATATGTAATATAGATTTAAAAAATAAAATAATTAAAAAAATATTTTCTCAAACCATTGATAACATCGATTTTTAAATTAAAATTTATAAACTGATTTTTTATTGAATTTATTTTAAAATTTCTAATTTCAAAAGAAATTTTGTCTATCATTCAAAATTCAAAATTAAATTTAAAAATGAATTCCAAATATTAAATTTCGAATAAGTAAAAAATAAAAATCTCGATCTTTCCTTCAAATATTTTTGAAAAACAAATTTATTTTACTTTTTAAATATACATAACGTGTAAAGCATGTTATGTTAAAATTATTGAAATAAATTCAAAGATTCATTTTAATATCATCAACTTTAAGATTCCACTAACTTCTAGTGTCAAAAGAAATAGTTGGCCTAGTTTGAAATGAGATTATTTTATTTTTCAATTTTTTAAAAAATAGTATAATTTAAAATGAGTTAGTTATTTAAAAAAAATGGACATTTTGTTTGTAAGAAATTAAATTTATATTATTTTGTCAGAGAGCATATTTATCAAAAAAAATTAAAAAACACAGTCGATTTTAGGTATGTGCCAACAGATACATTCTTATGATACAGCTCTTAGTGCAGGGTTTTATGTAGTTTCATTCGCAAAGTCTAGTTCTTCAAGATTCTCGATACTGAGAGGTATTACCTAGTGGATACTATTTTTTAAAGTTTTATTTTATATGTATAGTTGTCTTCAGGGTGCTATTTATGTGGATAAGGAAGATCAATGAACATATAATGTATCTTTGACGTACTCTTATTTAATGTCAAAATATTTGATGACACACTTTTTTAGAATTAAATTGTAATCAAAATTTTCTTGGAACAGTTCATTAACTTTGCAATCAAATATTCCTCTTAGATGTAGCCACGTTAAATGGGGCGAAACTATCTTTGATGTTAATTATAAAAGATCACATTTTTAAGTATTTAAGCATGCAAGAATCATTCTTTCATCTATTGGGTTTATGATGGGCATTGTGAATTTTCTTTCAAAAATTCCAATACAAAAATAAAATATCAAGCTAATGAGTGAATTTTTGTTTTTTTTGAAAAATACAAATTCAATCTGGTGAAACATTATTTGTTTCATCATTCTTCAAAATTTTAAATATTGAAGTTGATTATTGATTTAATTATTGATGAAATTGGAAACAAAGTTATAGAATCAAAATCAACAAACATTTTTAAAACTAATTTAGACATACTTTTGAAAGACTAAATTATTGCTTATGGTCTGGATATAACCGGACTTAACGCGAAAGCGTAGCAATTATAATTACTACTACTACTACTACTACTAAATTGATATTATTTTGGAAGTTAAGTTAATGTTAAGCTATAATTGCTATAAAATAAAAAATATTTTATTATTTTATTGCAGATTAATATAAACTAGCATTAACTTGACTACCAAAATAAATTTAAAGAGACTATTGATAGTTTTTTATTGAATTATTAAAGAATAATAAACAGAACATATATTTAATTGTCTTAGATTATTTTTTTCAGCTTTTCTGGTTCGATTTGTAAAAGAATAAAGGAGACTTATAAACCATGAATATCAGTGATATTGAAATTTCAATTTCACTAATCTTAATATCAATTAGTAAATTTAACTTTTTCGATATTCAAATTCAATATATGCATAATTTGAATATTAAAATAAAAATTAAACAATTGAGTTTTTATTTGAATGCATCACTTAAAACAGGAAAGTCATGTATGTACGAAGAAATTCAAGTTTTCTTTTGAGTCCATATGCAACTTTTAAATAATCATTTTGATTCTTATTGATGATTTTAAATTATCTAAAGACTGAGCAACGCAAATGTCAACAAGATATAACATTTTTACAATTTCACGTCAAAATTTGAAAAAAGAATTTAATAAGCTTCAATTTTTAAGCAACTAAAATATTGAAGAAGCTATTCACGTAAATGAAATTTTTTAATAATATTACTCCAAATAATAGTTAAAAAACGCGCGTTTTTAATCAATAAATTAATTCACAAATTGACTTTCAATTATCAATTTGATATTGAAAATCAAAATCAGTTAATTATTTAATTGATATTGATATTACTGATACTGAAATTTCAATATCGTTCATATTCAGGTTTATAGTACACGAAAAAAGGTAATTTTGGCAGGCAATTTAAATAAAATGATCAAGATAAAATTAAATCCGACTTATGATACCTTATGAAAGAGTTCAGATCCTAAGGGTATGGCCAACATGAGAGTACGGGGGTACTTAAATTATTACATGGGGTTCGCGGGGAAAGTCACTCCAATAGTGAACCTTTTCCTAAAAATGACCATGCTTACCTGAGAATATTGGTGGTATATGAATCTGTTCCTTAGTATGGACAGACTCAAATTTAAGAAATTCCCCAGGAATAAGGAAGTCAGGTTCGCGGTCGCCTATGTGCGTGGCCAACCACCAACAATCCGGCAGACGCGCCTTCCAGGCACATATCACCATCAATAAATTTAATTTTTCCTTAAAAGTTAATTAAATGAATTTAAAAAAAAATTAATAAAAAAATATTTATTTAAATATAAAAATTTTTATTTTTGTGAAAATTCAAACAAATTTACAATAAATGTATCTTTTTATTGTTGGTGAAATAACTTTGAACTTTTTCACCTGTGAATGAATTCGTATGGTAGAATGGTTGATAATTCTAAAAAAAGCTACAAAATCCAAAAATTTTAGTAATTCGAACGAAAACGACGTTGATGTCCTGAAAATGAATCCTTTTCAAATTTTGTGCGGATGCTAAATTTTGAACATAAAGTTTTTTTTGAAACCTTTGAGGTTTTTTAGATCATTATTTGATCATTTCTTTATAAAAAATTTACATCGCACTACTCAATGAAATGAAATCAGATCCAAGAATCAAAATCATTTCATTAGAATTACCAAAAACATGAATTTTGTTGCTTTTAAAAAAAAATCAATCATCTCTTTTAACAAATTCATTCAAAGGTGAACTAATTTAAAGTTTTCTCACCAAAAATAAAAACAAAACTAAAGAAATGAAAAGAAAAAAAAATTAATTTTTAAACGATTTTAAGAAAACCATTTCTTGAACTTAACACAGTGATCGGCCCTTTCAGTCACATAGACTTTATTAAACGATTTCGGATGTCGGTAGAATAGTCCTTTTCTAGGGCCTTCAAAGACCTTTTGACCAAAATGGGCACCGTGAATATTATATCGCCCAACATGTGGCCAATCACCATTAAATGAATTATTTGAAACATTCTTTTTAAAGATTTTGATTACAAAAAATTATAAAAAAAATAAATAAATTTCAAACCTGTTTAATTCTTGGTGACTTCTTACTTTTTTCATCCGATTCCGAGTCACTGGTTGAAGTAAGACTTTCAAGTTTTCGTTTTGAAAACTTTGAATATATTTTAGAGTCAGCAGACGCTACTCTTTTCTTAAAAGTAACTAATTTATTAAATTTAAAAATAAAATAAAAGCTAAAACCTTGCTGGTCTTTGGAGCACAAACAGGATTTACATCTGATTCATAATAATCTGACATTATTGAATCATTTCCAATTTTTGATTCTGTATCATTGTCAGATTCGTCCGAATTACTGGTATATATGTTTGCTTGAGCTCTCATTTTGATAGATGACTGTTGTGTATCTAAATTGAATTATAAATTATTTAATTATTTGCTTTTAAAAATTTACTAGATGATTTTACCTTTCTCCTCGATCATTTGATTAACTAGCTTAGCCTATTCTGCAATTCTATTTTCTAAGTCAACAATTTTTTTATCTTTTGATTCATTGATTTTCCGTAAATTTTCTGAATTCTTGGGATTAAGGGGACAGTTTGCACCACTTTAAATGATAATTTTTTCTCTCAATAAAATAAAAATTTATAATTTATCTTACGAAAAATGCTTTTTTCTTCCAACAATTGAGTTCCAAATCCCGCCGCAAATTTTATATGGACACAAAATACTATTATTAAGTTGAAGTATTTTTATACCGTTTGAATGAATGTTCTCAGGAATATTAAAACTTTTTTTTAACTCAAGTAGTTCTCTTTTTAAAATCGAAATTTCTTGTCTTAAAAAAAAGTTAAGATACTAAAATATATTTATTTGATATTTTACGTTTCTTTTTCATCTTTATTTATTCTAAAGTTAAATCTTTTTGCTTCTTCTGATAACTTTAAATATTTTTGACTAAGCGACAAGCTAAAATTAGAAATTTTTAAGATATTTAAACAGGAAAAATACACTACAGGAAAAATATATTACTTCTTTTCATTTAATCTACCAATTTCGATGTTAAAATCATTTTTATTACGCTTGTTTTCAAATTTTAAGTCGTCTATGATTAAAAGCAATTTTTGCTTTTCTTTTGAGATTTGAGATATATCCTAAGACTTTTCGATGGAAATTTCTTTTGATTTTATTTCTTTCAAAGCAAGTAATTTTGTCTGAATCTCATCAAACTCAATTTTCAATTGATTGAATGGAGCTTCCCTTCAAAAAATATTTAAAAAAAAAATTATTTAGAATTTTAGAAAGTTACTTTTCTTTTCTCAATATATCAGAATTTTCTATATCTGTGTAGAGAGAATTGATTTTTTCCTCGAGTTTAAATATCTCATCGTTTTTAAAAGCCAATTCAAAATTTCTAAAATAAGTATTTAACTAACATAAGGATTTAAAAATATATTTTAAAATTTACTTGTCAGTTTCATTTTGAATTTTGATATTTGACAGTAATCTCTTGTTGTCTTCTAGAGTACTTTCTATGCTCTGACATTTTGTTTCTAATGCATCATAGACATTTTTCAATTGATTGAATGTAGCTTCCCTTCAAAAATATTTAAAAAAAAAATTATTTAGAATTTTAGAAAGTTACTTTTCTTTTCTCAATATATCAGAATTTTCTATATCTGTGTAGAGAGAATTGATTTTTTCCTCGAGTTTAAATATCTCTTCGTTTTTAAAAGCCAATTCAAAATTTCTAAAATAAGTATTTAACTAACATAAGGATTTAAAAATATATTTTAAAATTTACTTGTCAGTTTCATTTTGAATTTTGATATTTGACAGTAATCTCTTGTTGTCTTCTAGAGTACTTTCTATGCTCTCACATTTTGTTTCTAATGCATCATAGACATTTTTCAATTGATTGAATGTAGCTTCCCTTCAAAAAATATTTAAAAAAAAAATTATTTAGAATTTTAGAAAGTTACTTTTCTTTTCTCAATATATCAGAATTTTCTATATCTGTGTAGAGAGAATTGATTTTTTCCTCGAGTTTAAATATCTCTTCGTTTTTAAAAGCCAATTCAAAATTTCTAAAATAAGTATTTAACTAACATAAGGATTTAAAAATATATTTAAAATTTACTTGTCAGTTTCATTTTGAATTTTGATATTTGACAGTAATCTCTTGTTGTCTTCTAGAGTACTTTCTATGCTCTCACATTTTGTTTCTAATGCATCATAGACATTTTTCAATTGATTGAATGTAGCTTCCCTTCAAAAAATATTTAAAAAAAAAATTATTTAGAATTTTAGAAAGTTACTTTTCTTTTCTCAATATATCAGAATTTTCTATATCTGTGTAGAGAGAATTGATATTTTCCTCGAGTTTAAATATCTCTTCGTTTTTAAAAGCCAATTCAAAATTTCTAAAATAAGTATTTAACTAACATAAGGATTTAAAAATATATTTTAAAATTTACTTGTCAGTTTTTAATGTTCTTCTTCATCAAAATTTTTTTCGTTTTATTTATTTAAATTTTCAATTTTGTTTTCCATTTCGATTATCATGTCTTTTGAGTTTCTGATTTCATCGAATTTTCTAATACAAATTATAATAGAATGATTATTAAATTTTACAAATCTGATATTTACTCGTTAAGTTTCATGTTTATTCGCAATATTTCTTTCTCAAGACGATCAATTTCATCTTTGTAATTTTTGATTGTGGATTGATGGTATTCTTTCTCAATTTCGGTCTTTTGATTTGCAGTCCTTTCCGATTCATGAAGTTTTGTTTTTAATTTTGTATTTTCTATCTCATATTCAATTAGCCGATCGATTTCCTTTTTTTAAATTTTTTAGAAATTTTTTATTAAAATGTTTAAAATTTTACTTTCTTCCATAAAGGACAATTTTCTAACGTAAAATGATTCAGATGATTCGTCCCATTCTTGTTAACATTACCGTAGTTTTTGCATTTTTTATACTGGCAAGTCCTTTTTCTGTTTTCCACTTTTAATTTCAAGTTTTCCATTGTCAATTTTTCAATTTGACATTCGAAGTCTTTAAATCTATCATTTAGACTTAAGTTTTCAGCGGTAATTTTTTCCCTTAAAATAAATATTTTGAAAGGCAATATAATTGATTTTTTTTATACTTCTGACTAAGTCGATCCTGTAATTCTTTTATTTTGAGATTCAACTTTTCTTCACCTATTTCATTAAATCTGATCAGTTCTTCAAAATATTTTACTCTTTTGTCACAGGACAGCTTAATAAAATATTTTTTAAATGATTATTATTAATAAAAAAATCAAGAAATACTTTGAGGGCTTCAAATTCTTCTGAACGTAGTAAAATTGACTTCTGATGATCATCCTTCATGTCTTCAATCTTATCGTTTAAAGAAATGCATTCTTCTTTTTAACTTCTAATGCGTAAAGAAGCTCCTCTATTTTTGCTCGCAATCTAGGATCTTCAATTGGGCGAATTTCGTTTTCATCTATTTCCTCGAATTCAAGTGAACGATTGATCATGTTCTTGACTATTTCACATTGAATTTTCAACCATTTATCAAAAGAAAGCTTTTTTGATGCTCTACTGATTTAATCCTTGTATTGACCATTTTGCGGTCTATATATGGCCATAAATTCACTATTGGATTAAGATCAGGTGATCTTGGGCACCTAGGAAGGACCGATATTTGTTTTTCTTGAAATCAATCTCGAACAGAATGAGCATTATGTGAACGAGCCCCATCTTGCTGAAAATCTGATTTTTCAAATCCTAAAAATCTTTTTTTAAATTCGTATTTTCTGAGGGTATTCAAGGGTGGGCTTTACGAATATGAAGTTTGTTTTGGTCAAAAGTCGGCGGGATGGGCGTGGCACTCGTTTTTGGGGATTTTTCCGGATTTTTGGTCGTTTTTTAGAGAAATGAGCGGTTGTGGGTAATTTTTACCCGAGAAATGGATAGATTAGGTAAAAAGGAGTCTAAAAAGGTGCCACTTTGTATATCGCTGAACCAACCGCGATCGCTGCGCATTTAAAAAAATTAATTAAATAAAATGACCGGTCCATTCTCAAAAGTTGCCGTTCCCATGCAATATTTGCCTTTCCGTCGAGTGAATTGGGCGGCCCGGTATATTAATTGCCGTTCCATCAAAAAAATCGGCGCGAAACTTGAAAATTGATCGCCAATTTCAAAATAACTAAAAATATCGGTCAATTAATAAAAATAGCCGTTCCCATGCAATAATTTTCTTCACCTATTTAATTCCCGATCCTCAATTAGAAAATACGTCATTCACTATTATTTCACATTTATTTATTTATTTAAAAAATAGTTTAGGCAAGGCCTTGGCCGGTTGGAATGGAAGCTTAGTCCTTCCTTTCAGCCACTTGATAAAATTTTTGAAATAAAAAATTACTTTTGAAAAATAGGAAAAATTTAGATTAATTTGAGGTTAACTTAAAAAATAAAAAATTGTGAATGACGATAAACTAGTTTGAATAAATAAACATAAAAAAACATTATGCAAAAAAGATTTTGAGATATAATAAAATAGGATTCTGTTTTTTTCTTTTTTGTTAGAAATTTTTTTTTTTTTTTTTTTTTATTTTATTAGAATTTTTGATGATTAGTGGATTCGGTTGCTGATTGGTATTATTTCACATAAAGCAGTTTAAAAAGAGTCCTTTTATAAATTGACGCTCGAGTTAATTAAAAAGACGTTTTTCTCTATTATTTTAATTAAAAGTGTTTAAAAAAGCGTTCTACTCATTAATTTGACGTTCCAGGCATTAAAAAGACGTTTTTCACCATATTTTGCAGTTAATTCATTAATAAAATATCCTCTCCCAATAAATGCCCGAGACAGTTTTAGAAAAGACGTCATTCACTATTTTTTTCAATTAAAGTAGCTTAAAAATATAGTTATTAAACAATTCTTAAAAAATTATTAAGTTGATTATCAATTCAAAAAGTTTATCATTATATTATATATCAGTCTCATGAGGCATGGGCACTAGCCTGTTGATTAACCTTGAAGGCATTGTGAATTTTCTTTCAAAAATTCCAATACAAAAATAAAATATCAAGCTAATGAGTGAATTTTTGTTTTTTTTGAAAAATACAAATTTAATCTGGTGAAACATTATTTGTTTCATCATTCTTCAAAATTTTAAATATTGAAGTTGTTTATTGATTTGATTTTTGATAAAATTGATATTATTTTGTAAGTTAAGTTAATGTTTAGTTATAATTGCTATAAAATAAAAAATATTTTATTATATTAATGCAGATTAATATAAACTTACATTAACTTGACTACCAAATTAAATTTAAATAGACTATTGATAGTTTTTTATTGAATTATTTAAGAATAATAACAGAACATATATTTAATTGTCTTAGATTATTTTTTCAGCTTTTCTGGTTCGATTTGTTAAAGAATAAAGGAGACTTATAAACCTGAATATAAGTGATATTGAAATCTCACTTCACTAATCTTAATATCAATTAGTAAATTTAACTTTTTCGATATTCAAATTCAAAATATGCATAATTTGAATATTAAAATAAAAATTAAACAATTGAGTATTTATTTGAATGCATCACTTAAAACAGGAAAGTCATGTATGTACGAAGAAATTCAAGTTTTCTTTTGAGTCCATATGCAACTTTTAAATAATCATTTTGATTCTTATTGATGATTTTAAATTATCTAAAGACTGAACAACGCAAATGTCAACAAGATATAACATTTTTACAATTTCACGTCAAAATTTGAAAAAAGAATTTAATAAGCTTCAATTTTTAAGCAACTAAAATATTGAAGAAGCTATTCACGTAAATGAAATTTTTTAATAAAATTACTCCAAATAATAGTTAAAAAACGCGCGTTTTTAATCAATAAATTAATTCACAAATTGCGTGGCCAACCACCAACAATCCGGAAGACGCGCCTTCAAGGCACATATCACCATCAAAAAATTTAATTTTTCCTTAAAAGTTAATCAAATGAATTTTAAAAAAAATTAATAAAAAAATATTTATTTAAATATAAAAATTTTTATTTTTGTGAAAATTCAAACAAATTTACAATAAATGTATCTTTTTATTGTTGGTGAAATAACTTTGAACTTTTTCACCTGTGAATGAATTCGTATGGTAGAATGATTGATAATTCTATAAAAAGCTACAAAATCCAAAAATTTTAGTAATTCGAACGAAAACGAAATTGATGTCCTGAAAATGAATCCTTTTCAAATTTTGTGCGGCTGTTAGATTTTGAACATAAAGTTTTTTCTGAAACCTTTGAGGTTTTTTAGATCATTATTTGATCATTTCTTTATAACAAATTTACATCGCACTACTCAATGAAATGAAATCAGATCCAAGAATCAAAATCATTTCATTAGAATTACCAAAAACATGAATTTTGTTGCTTTTAAAAAAAAATCATCATCTTTTAACAAATTCATTCAAAGGTGAACTAATTTAAAGTTTTCTCACCAAAAATAAAAACAAAACTAAAGAAATGAAAAGAAAAAAAATTAATTTTTAAACGATTTTTCAGAAAACCATTTCTTGAACTTAACACAGTGATCGGCCCTATCAGTCACATAGACTTTATTAAACGATTTCGGATGTCGGTAGAATAGTCCTTTTCTAGGGCCTTCAAAGACCTTTTGACCAAAATGGGCACCGTGAATATTATATCGCCCAACATGTGGCCCATCACCATTAAATGAATTATTTGAAGCATTCTTTTTAAAGATTTTGGTTACAAAAAATTATAAAAATAAATAAATTTCAAACCTGTTTAATTCTTGATGACTTCTTACTTTTTTCATCCGATTCCGAGTCACTGGTTGAAGTAAGACTTTCAAGTTTTCGTTTTGAAAACTTTGAATATATTTTAGAGTCAGCAAACGCTACTCTTTTCTTAAAAGTAACTAATTTATTAAATTTAAAAATAAAATAAAAGCTAAAACCTTGCTGGTCTTTGGAGCACAAACAGGATTTACATCTGATTCATAATAATCTGACATTATTGAATCATTTCCAATTTTTGATTCTGTATCATTGTCAGATTCGTCCGAATTACTGGTATATAGTTTGCTTGAGCTCTCATTTTGACAGATGATTGTTGTGTATCTAAATTGAATTATAAATTATTTAATTATTTGCTTTTAAAAATTTACTAGATGATTTTACCTTTCTCCTCGATCATTTGGTTAACTAGCTTAGTGTATTCTTCAATTCTATTTTCTAAGTCAACAATTTTTTTATCTTTTGATTCATTGATTTTCCGTAAATTTTCTGAATTCTTGGGATTAAGGGGACAGTTTGCACCACTTTAAATGATAATTTTTTCTCTCATTAAAATAAAAATTTATAATTTATCTTACGAAAAATGCTTTTTTCTTCCAACAATTGAGTTCCCAATCCCGCCGCAAATTTTATATGGACACAAAATACTATTATCAAGTTGAAGTATTTTTATACCGTTTGAATGAATGTTCTCAGGAATATTAAAACTTTTTTTTAACTCAAGTAGTTCTCTTTTTAAAATCGAAATTTCTTGTCTTAAAAAAAAAGTTAAGATACTAAAATATATTTATTTGATATTTTACGTTTCTTTTTCATCTTTATTTATTCTAAAGTTAAATCTTTTTGCCTCTTCTGATAACTTTAAATATTTTTGACTAAGCGACAAGCTAAAAATTAGAAATTTTTAAGATATTTAACAAACTACAGGAAAAATTTATTACTTCTTTTCATTTAATCTACCAATTTCGATGTTAAAATCATTTTTATTACGCTTGTTTTCAAATTTTAAGTCGTCTATGATTGAAAGCAATTTTTGCTTTTCTTTTGAGATTTGAGATAAATCCTGAGACTTTTCGACGGAAATTTCTTTTGATTTTATTTCTTTCAAAGCAAGTAATTTTGTCTGAATCTCATCAAACTCAATTTTCAATTGATTGAATGTAGCTTCCCTTCAAAAAATATTTAAAAAAAAAATTATTTAGAATTTTAGATAGTTACTTTTCTTTTCTCAATATATCAGAATTTTCTATATCTGTGTAGAGAGAATTGATTTTTTCTTCGAGTTTAAATATTTCTTCGTTTTTAATAGCCAATTCAAAATTTCTAAAATAAGAATTTAACTAACATAAGGATATAAAAATATTTTAAAATTTACTTGTCAGTTTCATTTTGAATTTTGCTATTTGAAAGTAATCTCTTGTTGTCTTCTAGAGTACTTTCTATGCTCTGACATTTTGTTTCTAATGCATCATAGTCATTTTTCAATTGATTGAATGTAGCTTCTCTTCAAAAAATATTTAAAAAAAAAATTATTTAGAATTTTAGATAGTTACTTTTCTTTTCTCAATATATCAGAATTTTCTATATCTGTGTAGAGAGAATTGATTTTTTCTTCGAGTTTAAATATTTCTTCGTTTTTAATAGCCAATTCAAAATTTCTAAAATAAGAATTTAACTAACATAAGGATATAAAATATATTTTAAAATTTACTTGTCAGTTTCATTTTGAATTTTGCTATTTGAAAGTAATCTCTTGTTGTCTTCTAGAGTACTTTCTATGCTCTGACATTTTGTTTCTAATGCATCATAGTCATTTTTCAATTGATTGAATGTAGCTTCCCTTCAAAAATATTTAAAAAAAAATTATTTAGAATTTTAGATAGTTACTTTTCTTTTCTCAATATATCAGAATTTTCTATATCTGTGTAGAGAGAATTGATTTTTTCTTCGAGTTTAAATATTTCTTCGTTTTTAATAGCCAATTCAAAATTTCTAAAATAAGAATTTAACTAACATAAGGATAAAAATATATTTTAAAATTTACTTGTCAGTTTTAATGTTCTTTCTTCATCAAAATTTTTTTCGTTTTCATATTTATTTAAATTTTCAATTTTGTTTTCCATTTCGATTATCATGTCTTTTGAGTTTCTGATTTCATCGAATTTTCTAATACAAATTATAATAGAATGATTATTAAATTTTACAAATCTGATATTTACTCGTTAAGTTTCATGTTTATTCGCAATATTTCTTTCTCAAGACGATCAATTTCATCTTTGTAATTTTTGATTGTGGATTGATGGTATTCTTTCTCAATTTCGGTCTTTTGATTTGCAGTCCTTTCCGATTCATGAAGTTTGTTTTTAATTTTGTATTTTCTATCTCATATTCAATTAGCCGATCGATTTCCTTTTTTAAATTTTTTAGAAATTTTTTATTAAAATGTTTAAAATTTTACTTTCTTCCATAAAGGACAATTTTCTAACGTAAAATGATTCAGATGATTCGTCCCATTCTTGTTAACATTACCGTAGTTTTTGCATTTTTTATACTGGCAAGTCCTTTTCTGTTTTCCACTTTTAATTTCAAGTTTTCCATTGTCAATTTTTCAATTTGACATTCGAAGTCTTTAAATCTATCATTTAGACTTAAGTTTTCAGCGGTAATTTTTTCCCTTAAATAAATATTTTGAAAGGCAATATAATTGATTTTTTTTATACTTCTGACTAAGTCGATCCTGTAATTCTTTTATTTTGAGATTCAACTTTTCTTCACCTATTTCATTAAATCTGATCAGTTCTTCAAAATATTTTACTTTTGTCACAGGACAGCTTAATAAAAATATTTTTTAAATGATTATTATTAATAAAAAAATCAAGAAATACTTTGAGGGCTTCAAATTCTTCTGAACGTAGTAAAATTGACTTCTGATGATCATCCTTCATGTCTTCAATCTTATCGTTTAAAGAAATGCATTCTTCTTCTTTAACTTCTAATGCGTAAAGAAGCTCCTCTATTTTTGCTCGCAATCTAGGATCTTCAATTGGGCGAATTTCGTTTTCATCTATTTCCTCGAATTCAAGTGAACGATTTAAGGGAGTAGAAGAACGTGGATGATTGCCCTTTTTTAGATAATATTATATTATTTTTAAGTAAATTTTAATTTGGAATAAGCTATAATTTAAAATTAAAAAAAAAAAACAAATTACATCTTCATTAATGTCAACCACATGTTCCATTATGTTTTTAACTGATGAAACTAAGGTATTAGTGACATTTTGAACAGTTTCAAATGACTTATTCTAAAATAAAAAAAATTATTGTTTTTTTAATTGCGATTTTTAAATTTTAAATACCAATGCCTTTTGCATAAATGAATTCTTCGGACTGTTTTGATACTTCGCTATTGCCTTAGAAGCACCATTTAATTGAAAAATATTGTTATTTGCCACTCCTCTTTTTGTTTGATGTTGAAATAACAAATGCTTTAATGTTTTTGAATTCTTTAATTCATCAAGGAAATTAAAAGAATCAGTCTCTGTGAAACAACGCTTATTTTCAGCAGCCATCTCAGTATTGCTTGAGTTTTTAATTAGTAATTTAGATATCTAAAGTAAATTAAAAAGAAATATATAATTTAAAAATTAATTAATTCAAAAAGTAAAATAATTCATTAACTTTTGTTCAAATGGTCAAAAATTTGCCCTGCAGATCAAACAGAATTTAATAAACGTTGTTTATTTATTAAAAATTAAAAATTTTAATTTTTCCTTGATTTTTCTAGAAATTAATCTAAAAAAGAAATTTGAACAAGTGATAATAAAATTAATAATTTTTAAATAAATTCTGAATTTAAACTTCAATTTTTGTAAAAAAAATGTCCTATAGAATATTTTTATCAAAAATTGCTAGGGAAGCTTTCATATTTGGCATCAGGAACAAACAATCGATCACTTTGCTGACCTCTTTATAAAATGAATCAATATTGTAATTTGTAATTATTATTATCAGATTTATCTATAGTAAGATTTTCAAAATTTTAATTACAAAGCTTCGCAAAAAGCTTTTTCTTTTTATAAATAAAAATATAATTTATGATTTTTATTAAAGTTTTTAAACCAAAAACAAGAAAAAACAATAAATTAAACTTTATTTACAGAGAGGACATTTGAAATTATTTAAATTGGAGAAATAATTTTCTAAACATTTAATATGATATTTATGGAAGCAGCTATTTGATTTTAAAAAATTGAATTCCGTCAATTTAGAGCTACAAAATGAACAAAAATTATTTTCGGAATATTTTCTAATTTTGACATTGATTTTAAGCCGTAAAAACTCTAAAGAATCATTGTCATTTCTAAATATTAAATCGTTTTCTTCTATAAGTCGGCTTAAAATTTCGCAAACAAAAACACCACAATTCGAAGAATCAATTTGATATGAATGTTCCGGTAAAGCTAGTTTCCATTTTCGCTTTTTCAAAAATGGAAATTTTTTGCAAAAAAAACTTAAATTTAATTTTAGAAAATATTTTAAATATCATTCTCAAAGTTTAATTACCACCATTCTTCAAATAACTTTGATTGTTTATATGTTGTATTTCCATGTTTGTCTAATATTTTATAATTTTTTTTGGGATCAATTAAATAAAACTTATTTGCATTGAAATCAATAAACATTAGTATCCAATGATTTCCGTTTTCGTTTATGAATCCATAAGCAGCAGCACACTTTTCAAACTAATCAATAATTAAAAATAATTTTCAAATTAGTGCTTAATTTTAAAATTTTACTTTATATTCATTGGAAAACTTTTCAAAACCATTATTAAACATAGAAGTAGCATGAAAAGAATTTTTTGATGATATTTTTTTTTAGATTCTTTTACCAAGCAAAGTCCATTTGTTTCTAAAACCTTTAAATCAAATTGAACAAATTCAAATAGAAAAAAAATAAAATATTACGCTAATGTTTAACCATCGATTTAATAAAAGATCTTTAACTTCAGAATATCTCAAATAAAATTCGTCGACTTTGTAGTAGAAAAGATTGTCGATATTTATTTTCTTTTCTTGTTTATCTAAATTATATCATTTAATAAATATTTTAAAATAATTAATGAAGTTGATTTACCTTCCATTGAGTTAACTTCTTTCGCCAAGCTTTTGATTGAAAAATTTCCAATTGTATCTAATGCCGTATCTACTTTCAATATTTTCCGTTTAAAATCCTCAGAAAACGGATCGTTAAATTCGTTAAACAGCTCCTTTCTTAAGTCAGTTTTTTCTATAATAACTTTTTCGATTTCATCCTTGAATTTTTATTTTCGTAAAAATCCAATCTAAAACTTCTTGTAAAGTATTGAGCATCTTTTTTATTATTTTCTCTCATGGCCCACATTTCTTTATCCTTTTCACTATATGAAAATTTTTCTTTAGATTCAAAAAATGCATTAAATTTATCCTCATACAATGTTTCGTAAAGATGAGAAAGATAGAAATAGTATGGGGTCGCCAATTCATTGCTATATAAAAGTCTTTGACCTCTAATTCGCTTATTTACTTTTAGAATTGAATTTTTTAAAAATTTAAACCATGATTCAACATAGTTATTTGATAGACGATTTTTATCGGGTAAAACTTTATTTATCAATAGGCCAGACCATAAAGGAACAAGATGCAGTTTTTTTTTTATGATATTAAAAAGACTTGGAAAAAATAAATCATTTTTCTCAAATGAGTTTTCTGTTTCCATTTCTTGCGAATCTTGTAGAAGATTATCAAAAAATGACGTAAATGGAGAATCTTTCGCAAAGTTCACAGATTTTTCAATTGATTGATAAAAATAGTTTGCTTTCATTTAAATATTCTTTATTTTTTTCTTTTTGTTTTTTGTCGATTTCAGGAGATATTGTTTCACAAACGTTTTTGAACCAATCACTATTTCTATCGAGTAAAGCTGTATTTATTTTTATCATGCTTTCGAAATATTGATTAACCTACATTAAATGCACATTAAATTAATGCAAAAGTCGTCTAAACATTTTGATGTTTGAAGAATTGAAAAAGAGAAAATGAAACTCTTTCTTAACAAAATTTTATTTTCTTTTGCATGTTTTAGCTCTAAATCAGTTGCATCGATTATATTTTTAGAAAATGTGTTGAGCAAAGATAGATAACCGTTTTACCTAGCTTTCTAAGATCAATAGTTTTTTTTTTACTAAAATAGAGTGGCAAATAGTTAAATATTCTAACATTTCCATTTGATTAAATGCAAACATGCATCCATGAAGATTTGCCCATGAAAAATCTGTGACCAAAATAGCTGGTTTTTTAAAAAAACTGTATCGCTTAGCCTCCAGGAGAATTTTCGATAATTTTAGTCCAATACTTACGTTGTCATTTTGACTGCTTACAAAGTCCCCTATAGAAACCATTTTGTGCCGTACAAAATCGTGAGCAACTAAGCTATGTAATAAAATATTTTTTTGGCCACCATTTAACCATAACGTTACCGGTCGAATCAAAAAACCAAACTGGATTCATACTTTCAATTATCGCCCACATTTTTACCTAACAAAATTTAGAAATTAAATACTCTTTGTTGGCAAAAATTTTTACTTGAATTTCAGAAAACATCACAAAACCTATCGGATTTGATTCAATATCGTGAATAAAACCTTGTGTCCCTTTTTTATAGTTACGAAGAAAGTAGTCAAAAAACAATTTAGTTGCATCAGAATCAATCCTCATTTCGTTACTTAATTGAAATCGATGTTTGAAAAGGCTTTTTAATTTTCTTGCATTCTCATATGATATTGGTCGTATCTTGTTCATCTAAAAAAATGAATTAATTTGTTAAAGAAGATTTAAATTTGTAGAAAATTACTGAAAAAAGCTCTCTCAGATAAGAAGTTTTGAACTCCTTTTGCCGTAATTTCGCTTTGTATTAAACTTCGTTTCTCCCCTTTTAACTGCAATTTAGGAATCGTAACATTTTCTGAGCAGTTTTTTCCATTCCAATCAAAACAAAAGGTAATTCCACAATTTGCTACAGGTTTTGTTTTAATAAATCCATCAAATTCGTTTTTACAAGTGATACATTTAATTCTTCCACGCCAATAAAAATGACCAGGGAGTAAGATTTTTGATGTGGTAAAAGAATTATTGGTATTTAATTTAAAGCTACATTTAATTCCAACATTCTTGAGTTTCTTTGAAATCATTTGATTTGCTGAAGCCAAAAATCTCGGTCGTGTTGATTTTGAAATACACTGCTGCATATTACGCCACTCGACATTATTGAAATAAATTTGAATTTTATTGTCGGTTATCAAACCTGAGGCGTTTTGATGAGAGAAGGCTTTTGATAATACTTTCGTCCTGAAATGACCATCGTTTCTTTTCCATTTTGTATAAATATTCACAGGAGCTGTTTCACTAGTAGAACCATAAATATCCGCAATTTTTTAAAATGGCTTTCTCCTCGAAATCCTCCCTCAAGATCAGTTAGATCATAATTAGATCGTAACCCATCATATAATCTGCTGTTACAAGTACTAATTTCTCAGAATCATCGAAATTAACTGATTTTGGCATTTTTTAAATATTCGTCTCTAAGCGGGAACTCTAATTAAATAGAATTAAAATAAAATTATAAAGAAGCTTATTTATGAGCTTTTTGAAATAAATGTTCTCCATGAATAGGAAATTAGCTTAAAAGTGAACATTTTATTAAAAAAAAACAAATATGGTCAAATATATTATAAAAAATTTAAAGCTTTTTGAATAATTTATTTCAATAGGTTGGGTATAAACAAAATTTTTATTAAATTACTTTATTAAAATTTAATATTAGTTTAAACAAATGCTTAATTTTAAAAAATTTATGTTAGAATTTTCGAAATCTGCTAGATAGTTTTCGACTATATTCTCCACAGAAATGCTTTCGCAATTATGAGAAGACACTGCAATATTCGCCATTACATCACAAATATCGTTTATATCTTCTTCAATTTCTTTTATTTTTTTTCATCCAATTGTTGATTGGAAAAAATAAATGTTTGAATTATTGAGTTGCCTTGTTCAGAAAAGATAAATTCCTGAGTGTCAGATTCATAATGAAAGGCTGCTTTCAGTAAATTTTCAATATCGATTGGCGATGGAAATGCGTCAAAATGAATTTTAATTTCATTTTCGTCAAACTGTCCTTGATAGTTATTTTTCCTGATATTCGACGAAATTGGATCCGTATGCCATGAAATTAGTTCATCGGATATAGGAAAAATTTGAATTGATTCCAGGAACAGTGTTTCTGGACTTCCGTTCTGAATATTGGTAATATTTCCGGTATCTTTTTCGAAAACACCACCCATTTCATAGGAAAAATGCATTGTTTGTGGATCATTAATTATATTAGATATATGGATGGACATTTTTGGTTTAAATTTCTAATTTTCTAAAATAAAGTAGATAATTAAAAATTGAATATATTGAATTCAAAAACAACAAAATTTATTTGAATTTTCCTGGATTTAAAAAAAATTGATTTATTATTTTATTAAATAAATACCTAAATGACACTTTATCCAACAAAAAATAAATCAAAAAATTTTAAAAATCGAAAAATTTCAAATTTATTTTAACTCAATTAATAAATTTCAATTTTTATATCAATAATTTTACAATTTTAATCTTATAGTTCACAAATTAATAATCAAAATTCACTGAAAATCAAAATAAAGAAGCTTCAAAATTAGTCCGAAAGATTCAAAAATTATTTTTACATTACGAATTGAATAATTTTCTAAAAGTATTTAATTTAGATGCGTAAAATTAATTTAAAAAACAAACTTGATTTTTCAGAATTTAAAAAAGTGATTTATTATTTTATTAAATAAATGCCTAAATGACTCTTTATCAAACAAAAAATAAATCAAAAAATTTTAAAAATCGAAGAATTTCAAATTTATTTTAACTCAATATCCAATAATAAATTTCAATTTTTATATTTATAATTTTACAATTTTAATTCTATAATTCACAAAGGAAAAAACTAAATTTACTGAAAATCAAAAAAGAAGCTTCAAAATTAGTCCAACAAAACTAAATTCACTGAAAATCAAAATAAAAAAGCTTCAAAATTAGTCCAACAACAATTTGATCCCTTAACATACATAAAAAATGAAATAATTGAGTCGTTTCAGTTTTAAACCGAAATAATAAAGAAAAAAGGTCAATAAATTAGAATGTTTTATTTTTTTAAATTTTAAATCAATATTTTTAAATAAATGTTTGAAATTCGATTAAATAAATTATTTCCTTTTCTTTTTTTTGTTTTCGGTCCTTGATTATCTAGCGTGAAAATATCATTAGCAAGTTGATTTTCATCTTCATTCAAATTTTCTGCTAAAAAAAAATCACACTCGGCATCGTCTTTGTTTGGATGTACTGAGTGTTCGATACGATCTGGAATCTTTTCACCTTTTGATTTAAAATAATCATTGATCATTGAGGGTGCGAAAATACGACTTAAAGTCTCCCATGACCTTAAAAAAGATTTAAATATTATGTCCTAAATAAAGCGTGTTTTACTCTTCATATTCCTCATCTTTTAAATTCCGCCATGCAAGCAAAAGTTCCATTTTTTTTGTTTCATCATTTATCTGATGATTTAGAATTTGATCAAACTTTAAATTTTAAAAAAGAAAAATTGAATTTAAAATAAGGAATTTTAAAAAATTATCTAAAATTACATAATATTCTATATTATGAATATCGTATTTGGTCTTATCCTTAAACTCTTCCTCCAAATGTTTAATTGCTTCAGAAGTTTCAATAGGAAAATAGGCTTCGATAGATTTGCCGTCTGTTTGACTGGATTTTCGAACTGTTCGACCAGATTTGCCGTCTGGCTGACTGGATTTTCGGTCTGTTCGACCAGATTTGCCGTCTGGTTGACTAGATTTTCTGCCTGTTTGACCAGATTTTCGGTCTGTTCGACCAGATTTTCGCTCTAATCGACCAGATTTGCCGTCAGTTTGACCAGATTTGCCGTCAGTTTGACCAGATTTGCCGTCTGTTTGACCAGATTTGCCGTCTTTTTGACCAGATTTGCCGTCTGTTTGACCAGATTTTCCGTCTGGTTGACTAGATTTTTCTCTGGTTGACTAGATTTTTTCTCTGGTTGACTAGATTTTCCGTCTGGTTGACTAGATTTTCCGTCTGGTTGACTAGATTTTCCGTCTGGTTGGCCAGATTTACCGTCTTGTAACTGCTTTGGTTTTTTCTGTGAGAGCGTCCCAAATAACTCATTTGAAAGCTTTGAAATGGTAATGGTTGAACAAGTTTTGTCTGGTTGACCAATTCTCGCATTATTTGTCAAATCGGATAAATTGTCATGTTGACCAGGTCTCTTGACTTTTACATCATTTTTAGGACTTGTGTTCCAGAATTTTGATGTTTGCTTGCGCTTGTATCTTTTTCTCTCCATTAGCTCTTTCTTTTGCTCCAACATAGTATCAAAATAGTCAAAGACAAGATTCTTATAAAAAGTTTCAATTTTTGTTTCATCGTTTTCGATTACGAATTGTTCAATATGTAATCAAAAATGACGTTATCTGCAAAAGCTTCCTCGACAGATTTAAAATTTGGAACAAGTTGTGATTCTTAATATTAGTATTGAAATACATTTAATGTCATTCATTTAAAATAAATTATTGTTCTTACCTTTTGATAAAATTTTAAATTCAGCGGTGGAATAAAGCGTTTTCTTAATGATTGAATACAAAACTTGGGCTCTCTTCAAACAGCTTTTTGATCGATTGTTATTCAAATCGCTTTTTGACTTCTAAAATTATTCGAAATAAAAATAAATAAAAAATCAAAGACTTAAATCTATATATTTACTTCTTTTTTTTGCGTTAATAGCCTTGGACATTCCATGGCAAAAAAGCTTTATGTTTTTTAATTGTCTCATGATAATTAGATTATCTATGAAAAAATCCTTCTTAATTTTCCTTATTTAGTTGTTCATAAATATGCCTTGGACATTCCATGACATTATTTTGAAATACCTGTTGAGTGTTTGAACGCTTAATTTTTTGTAAAAATTTATATACCTAGATTCTGATATATTTATTTCTTTTTTTTGCGTTAATAGCCTTGGATATTCCATGGCAAAAAAGCTTTATGTTTTTTAATTGTCTCATGATAATTAGATTATCTATGAAAAAATCCTTCTTAATTTTCCTTATTTAGTTGTTCATAAATATGCCTTGGACATTCCATGACATTATTTTGAAATACCTGTTGAGTGTTTGAACGCTTAATTTTTGTAAAAATTTATATACCTAGATTCTGATATATTTATTTCTTGTTTTGCGTTAATAGCCTTGGATATTCCATGGCAAAAAAGCTTTATGTTTTTTAATTGTCTCATGATAATTAGATTATCTATGAAAAAATCCTTCTTAATTTTCCTTATTTAGTTGTTCATAAATATGCCTTGGACATTCCATGACATTATTTTGAAATACCTGCTGAGTGTTTACTATGAATTTATTTGCCTAGGATCTGATATATTTTTGGCAACTTGAAGTTGATGGTCAATTCAAGATATCATTTCAATTTCTCAGTACATTAAAATAATGATATTTGAATTGATCATCAACTTCAGGATGCGATATTTTTTCCTTTTTTTTGCGTTAGTTGCATTGGATTTTCCATGGCAAAAAAGCTTTATGTTTTTTAATTTCAAATCGTAATTCATTATTAGGAAAAGAATTTAATTATACATACCTGAGAGTAATTTGAAGAAAAGGGCATTGTGAAATTTCATACAAAACTTCCAATACAAAAATAAAAAAATTTTATAACTTTTGTTTTAAGTGTCAAAAACTTGTTCTGTAAATGAAACAAAGTGAAACAACTGTTGTTTCACCTTCTGCGGAAGTCTGCAAAATCTGTGCAAATTAATTCAGTTTTATTTTTAAGGCTTTTAAATTGGGTGCAATTTTGCAGAATTCGCACAGATTTTGCAGACTTCCGCAGAAAGTGAAACAACAGTTGTTTCACTTTGTTTCATTTACAGAACAGGTTTTTGACGCTTAGAATAAAAGTTATAAAATTTTTTTATTTTTGTATTGGAAGTTTGTATGATATTTCACAAAGTCGAAGAAAAGGATGAATTTGATGATATTGGTTGATAAGCTTCTTTCTCTTTGCTTTCTAGTGAGTTATTATAAAATTTTTTGAACAAACATAATCCTGTTAGCTTTATTTTTGGAGGACTCAGCTAATAATTTTATTTATTTAATTTATTTTTACAAATACTATTTTTTTTTACATTTTTGTTGACATTTCTGCACTCAATGAATTCTTTCTCAATTGTTTGATTATATTCTTCTTTTGAATTGTATAAAAGGAATTTTCTTGTTTGTGAATCAAAATAAACATCTTGAATCAAATCAACCATTGATTCAACATCAAAAAACTCAAGATCGTTTTCTTAAAATATAATTTTAAATAAATATTTAGTTTATTTTGTTTATAATACCTTTTAAATAATTATAAAATCATTTTTCTCAAAATTTTATGTTCAAATTTCGAATCAGCATTTTTTAAAGCTAGATAGCCCTTAAAATAAAATGCTCTCTCTTGATTTTTTCTTCTTCTATTTTTTTGTTCATTATTCATTATTCTTCGTTATATAATCTAATTTTTATCTAAAATATAAATTGAAATATTTAACAAAGATTTGGTAAATATTAGAAATTGTTTATTGGTTATATTATTTAAGGCTTTATATTTATCCCTATTCACTTATGATTTGGCACAGAGGTAACTAAATTTAGTTGATCATCTTAATAAATTTAGTTACAATTCTAAACTGCTTTTTTTTTAAAAGGTGGCTCCCTAATCAGCTT
Organism: Brachionus asplanchnoidis; assembly: GCA_025491095.1. NCBI lineage: Eukaryota > Metazoa > Rotifera > Eurotatoria > Ploima > Brachionidae > Brachionus > Brachionus asplanchnoidis. Next base: position 424,059 of record JAILYF010000077.1, read on the forward strand.
GTTATACTCCAAATTTTGTTCATATAAGTCCTGTATACTGTCTATTCTCAATAATTAACAGCATGTCTCAAATCTTGGCCAAAGTCTTGACTTAAGGCGAGCACTTCTTGATCACGGAGCCTGTTGGCAAGCACCACGGCCTCTCTTTCAAACTGGAAAACAGTCAACATGGCGTTAGGGTTACTCATGTTACGTAAGTACTTGGTCACTAGCACAAGCGGTAATTTTTGCTCTTCCATTTAGGATCTGGTTCATTTGATATTGACCATCTGAGAGTACAATTTCACCTGTCAAATAAAGTTCTTCACCTTCATCATCATCGTTACCTAAAAAATTTGATAAAATTCGTACTTTATTCTCTGTCCTCAAGTTACCAAATCGAGTTTCCATGGCACTCAACATCCTCTCGAAGTCTTCATGCTGTTTAATCAAAGTCTCCACACTGGACACACTATCGCCAAGTATATCCGTGTGCACAAACGCATCTTTAGAAGAGAGCCAAGCGTCCAAATACTTAATCTCTCTCAGCAGCTTGTTATACTCCAAATTTTGTTCATACAAGTCCTGTCTACTTGACCAAGTCTCCAACAAATTACCATTGTTTGTCTGAACTATTTGAATTTTGCTCAAAATTTCTTGTTTTACCACTTTGTTTCGTGCCATTTTGGTCAACAACTCTTCGGATTTGTGAAGAAATTTTTGTATCTTAGGCTGTTGGGAATCGATTTCGATTTTGTGTTCCTTATGTTTTTGTATGAGCATTTCGGCGTTGTTGACCTCGCCAAGTCCATTTTGCGGGCTCAACTCGACCGATGTCAATTTGACCAGCATTTCCCTCAGCCATTCACTCAGCTCATTGAATTCATTGGCAAACACAAACATATTTTGCGAGCTCTGTATTTTGTCCCTTCTCTGGCTCAAATGCTGCAGCACTTGGTTGTATTTTGTGTCAGCTTCATCCAGCTTGCTTTCCAAATGATCCTTGGTGGCCGGATAGCTTTCAATCAAGCGTTTGGACTCTGAATTGAGCCGTTCAAGCTCTTCACCAAGCGAAACAAGCTCATTTTCGAGCGCTTCTTGCTGCTTGGCTAAAGTGTACACACTGGCCAAGTCGTATCCAATGTCTTCATTGCAGAGAAATTTTTCTTTTTCCGATGCCCATGCGATCAAGTCATCGCAGTCCTTGTCAAAAGCATGCACCTCAATGGCGCCCTCGAGGGTCTTGCGCCGTATGTTGGCCATCACATTCAGATGGTTCCAAATGTTGTTTATAAAAGAGCATCGCTCATCAATATTCTCAATGTAAATGCTTGGCGTGAACTTGTTTTCGCATAGTTGCTGAGCCAAATCGTCAAATTGGCTTATTTTGTCCGCATTTTTTCCCAAATAGTTGACAAATTGCTGGAATTTTTTGGCCAAAAGTTCAGCGTGTTCCAAATCTTGGCCAAAGTCTTGACTTGAGGCGAGCACTTCTTGATCCCGAAGCCAGTTGACAAGTGCCTCGGCCTCTCTTTCAAACTGGAATACACTCAACATGGCGTTCAGGTACTGCTCTCGGTCCATGGCCGAATCGCAGACACTCTGGTACAAATTCTGCATTTCGAAGACCTTCTTGTCGGTGTGCTTGCGACTCTGAAGTTCTGCACCCTGTTGAACCAACGAGTCCAAGAGCTGGCGCTGATTTTGCAGATCGTTTGACTTGAGCTTTTTCAAATAGCTCAAAGTAATGAGCTCATTTCGGCCGTAGTCTGTGCTGGTCATTTCTTTCAATTTGTCCATCATGTACTGGATCATATCTTCGCTTTCTGACAAAAACGTGTGCATCTGGTAAGCATCGTCCAATTTTTGCTTGCGTTCACCAACCATGTCTTTGAACACAAGCCACTCTTTTCCAATTCGGCCAGTCGATTCGACAACAACTGATGAGCATAATGTTTTCTGTCGACAAGCTTTCTGGCTGTTTTGAACACAGTTTCGATCAGCTCTTGTTGGTTTTTGGTCTCTTGTTCCAAATTGTTATGTTTTTGAGCATTTTATGCGTTTCTTGGAGACTAAAGCCAAGTTCGTCTAGCAATGCCAGTGCCATCTTGTCGCTGATCCATTGACTGGCATCGTCCATGTCGTGCAACACTGTGAACAAACTCAGTGATTCTTGTAAATTTTCTTGCCTTATTTTTAACAAATTTTTTAGAAATTTTAAATGATTAACTTCATTTTTATTAAATCAAATTTTTTTAATTGGGTTTTGTGAAATTCAGTACAAAATGATAAAAAGAACAGAAAAAAATCTAAAAAAATTGAATAACTTTTTTTCTAAAGGTTTAAACTTAATTCTGTAAATGCAACATAAAAATAAGAAAAGGCTTGTGACATTTCGACCTTAAAAAATAAGAAAAGATAAAAATAATTTCCTTTAATTTATTAACAAATAAAATGAATAAAAAACTATTAAAAGGTTCTGTGAAGTTCAGTACAAAATGATAAGAAGAACTGAAAAAAAAATAAAAATTGAATAACTTTTTTCCTAACTTTTAGAAAAAAAGTCATTTAATTTTTTTTAACTTTGTTCTGTTCTTTTGTACTGAACTTCACAAAACCTTTTAATTGTTTTTTATTCATTTTATTTGTTAATAAATTAAAGGAATTTTTTTTTATCTTTTCTTATTTTTAAGGTCGAAAAAAGAATTGAAATTTTTTAGACAACTAAAAAATAAATCGAATTAAATTTTGGTCAATTATAAAATAAAAAATAAAATTAAGTTAGCTTCTAAATTTGATGATTTGAACATTTATATTTGAATAAATTGGGAAGAATTAACAATTAGGCTATTAAGTCCACTTAATAAAAGGAAGTTTAATGACTAATCAAGCTAATTATTTTAAACAAAAACCTAAACCAAATTAGCTTCTGTGAATGTAGGTTAATCCTTTAAGTGTGAGTTTGAAGTGAACATTATATGTGAAGAATTCACTTGGAAACAAAAAACACATTAAAAAATAAAAAAATATTAAAATCATTTTTCAATTGGTAATGATAAAATGCTTGACGTTTATTTTTTAATTTTTTTGTGCAAAATTTAACAATACTAAATTTTTATCAAGAAGAAACGATCACATTTTAAAACTTTTTAAAAGTCTAAATCAAACCATTTTGACAATTTTTAAAAAATTCTTTTAAATCGGTTTATTTAGTAAATGAACCAATTTTAAATAAAAAAAATAGAATTTGGGTTAAGTCAGCCCATTTTGACTTGTTTGAAAGAATTTAATTTAAAACTAAAAAAAAAAGGTGTAAAAGACCAAAAATTTTGAGATTAATTCAACTAAAATTTTGAAATAAATTAAAAACCGATTATAAATTAATAAATTTAAATATTGGATGACAATTTATCTTAAATAAACGAAAGCCAAATTAGTGACTTTAAATTAATATATTTTTGTTTCATTTTAAAAATGACTTTTTCATACTCACTTATATTATAGTCTATAACTTTTTAGAAATTTTAAATTAACAATTAAATTAATGTTTAAAAGTTTAAAATTTTTCTTGATTAACGCTTTTCTTAACTTTTGACAAACTTTTGACTTGGTTCTAATTCAATTTATCACTAAATTCAATTTATCTTGGTACCAATAAAAAGTATCAGAAAAAAATTGGCATTGTGAAACTTCATACAAAACTTCCAATACAAAAATAAAAAAATTTTATAACTTTTGTTTTAAGTGTCAAAAACTTGTTCTGTAAATGAAACAAAGTGAAACAACTGTTGTTTCACCTTCTGCGGAAGTCTGCAAAATCTGTGCAAATTAATTCAGTTTTATTTTTAAGGCTTTTAAATTGGGTGCAATTTTGCAGAATTCGCACAGATTTTGCAGACTTAATAAAAATAAAAATTTTCGATATTGATTATTAACTTTAATTTGGCGACACTTTTCTTTTTTGTTTTTGCTAAAAAAATTTTCTTTAACTTTGGCTCACATTTTAAAAATATTCCCAAATCAAATCCAAAATTCCTCCAATAAAGAATCGTAGAAAAATCAATCAATTAAATAAAAAAAAAAAATTTAATTTAAAAAAAAATAATATGAACAAAAGAATTGACTACCATTTTAATAAAAATTAAAAAAAATTAATTACCTAATCTTGCAAGGCTTTTGAGCTCATTGAACCGCTGCTTGACTTGACCGGCCATTTGCTGTATATCAGCCAGCATAAAGTTATCCTTATTTGTCAACATATACGAGTCAAGCTCGGAAATTTTGTCACTCTGTGCCTCAATTTGTTTGCTCAAATTCTCGTGTCTCAACAAGAGCATTTTGCACGAGGATATGTCGTGACCATTGTCGTCATTGGCCAACTGTGACTCTACTTCATCGAACCAAGCAAACAAGTCATCGGAAAACCTGGTAAACGAGACATACTCAGCCTTTTTCAAAAGTTGAACACAGTGCTCGTAGTCGCGACCCACATCGCCACTCTGAATCATCAACTCTTTGTCCTTGAGCCATCTTCAAGCTTTTCCAACTGGTCATTGAACTCAAGTATGTCCTTGGCTTCGGCAAACTCTTTTTCGCGCTCGTTCACCTCGTAGGCGAGCGCCTGCCACTTTGAGTTCAAATTTTGCAGAGTGTGCCGCATCAGCTGCTCGCTGACCGAGCTGTTTGTGGTCAGCTCGTGTTTGCCGCGCTCATTCAGCTAAGTGTACCTGTCAAAGTTGGATTCTATGTGGCTTTTGAGCGCCTTTTGCTTTTGGAAAAGTTTTATTTGGTCGTGGAGAGGCAGTGAGTGCGAGCGTTGACACAAATTGCGCGCACTGCGTATCCGTTCTTCTATCCACATGTCGAACTCGTCCACATCCCGGTACAAGCGAAAAAATCTCACTGATTCACTCAGTTGGGTGGAGCGTTTCCGGCACAGCTCTCTCAGGTCATTTTCTTTTTTTAGAATAAAATTCAACATGTCCTTTAGTCGTTGGGTTTCATTCAGAGCAAATATTTCGCTTTCTGCACTATGAAGCCGTGCTGACTCTTTATCCAAAAATTGAGCACCTTTTCTCTTCAATTCAATGGCTCTTTCCAGCGATTGTTTCTCTATTTTTTTCTCCAAATTTTCACTTGTCTTTGCCAAACGTTCCAAATTCCACAATTAAAATGTTGCCTGTGCTCAACTGCTGGTCCAATTCACCAAAACTCTTGGTCAAAATGGACTCCTGGGAGCTTATGAGCGAGACTAGTTGAGTGACATCGCGATAGAACTCGTGACACTCGAGCTGAGACTCCAGGAGGCGATTTTTCAGCGTCCAGTACTCGATCAAACTCTCTCTGTTGTTCATGCAGTCGTTTGTGATCAACAAAACTTGCTTGCCATGCACACTGTCCTTTTTGGCCTCAATCTCAATGCACAGCTCTTCCAGCTTCTTGAACATGTCATCTCGCTGCGATATCTCGATCTTACATTGTCAAGTTCCTCTTTCATTCGAAGCACTGAGTACACGTCAGACGGCTGATCAAAAGTGACCAGACCAGCTCGAATTTGCTCCATCCATCTGCTCAAGTCTTTGGACTGGACCATAAACTTGTGATAGTCTCTTGAATTGCTCAAATCTTTGCTTCTCTTTTCACTTTTTAATTTTAAAATGTTAAATCTGTCAATTAAATCATTCATTTCGGACAGAATGGACTCTTGGGTGTCACCCGGATGTTTACTGCCCAAAATTTCACTCTCTTTATTCAAATCGTTCAGATGTATTTTGAACGCGAACAATTCTTCCATGTAAGTTTGGTGTTTGCGCACTAAAAACTCACACGAGTTCAAATCTTTGCCCAAGTCAGTGATAAAGCTGGCTTCTTTTTGGCTCATGCGTCTATTGAGGTCCTGGGCGTCCTTGTTGAAGCGGTGTATGTGGGCGGCCGAGCTCAGCAAATGGTCACGCTGGCTGAGTTCGGCAAGCAATTGGTCACGGGTTGCCTTGAGCTCGTCGCTTCGTTTGTGAATGAGCTTGGAGTCTGGGCCTTTGGCGCTGAGCAGATCGCTGGCTCGTTGTTTCAAGCGGTCGTATTTGGCGTCAGCAAGCTTGACCTCGTCCTTGAGAGACTCAAATTTGTCGCTGATCAAAATTAAATGCTCAAAGTCTTGACCAAACTCTTCGGATTGAGCCTGGGCTCGCTTTTCGTTCATCCACTTCATGAATTCACAGCTTTCGCGCTCAAATTCCAGAGCTTCAGCGCGATTACACAACATTTTGCTTGTCTGTTCACTTTCAGCCAACATTTCGTCCACTTTGCGCCCTGTTTCTTTTACTCTGGACTCGACCAAAGCGCTGCACGGCCTCTTGGCACCCAGTTGAGCTTTGTGCTCGCGCAAATCGTGCGCCAAATTCTCCAATTTGCTCAAGTTTTTGTTCACACTTGACTCGTTGACATTTTGGTCAAGTGCATTGGTCAAAATGGGCGCTTTTTCACTCAGCGAAATGTTTATTTGGTTTAGTTCTTCGAGTTGTTCTTGTTCAATGAGACAAGTGGACACTAGGGATTGTTTTTCGGCCATTACTGATTGAAGAGTGTTCCATTTGGACTGGATTTGGTCGAGTTTGTGAGCCAATTTGTCCAAAGAAGAAGTCACACTTTGGTTCTCTAGCATAGATTGAGTTTTTTGTGCGAGACTATCAAATAGTGTTTTGTGGCTGGTGATGCGTGTGCGGTCCAGTTCGCTCAATTTTTTGCTCATGTTCATGGCCTCGGACAATGTGTGGGTTACCAAGTCAATTTGTTGTATGCTCTGATCAATCCATTGTGTCTCTTGGTCCAAGTCGAACATCAATTGCTGCACACTGTACTCTGACTCGAGGATTTTTTTTTTTGCTCAATCAATGGATTGAGCAAATTGTACGAGGCTATGTATGCGGCAAGAGCGCTTTTGAGCTCTAGTGGCGAACTGGTCTGATCTTTGTTGGCCAATAAAGCCACATTTTCTTTGTTCATGTCGTTCAACAGTTCAATTTCCATTGTTATTTGTTTTTTTAGTTCCAAATGTTTTTTGAGAGCTTGTTTGGAAGATCTTAGGTCAGTGTTGGCGTAGTTCTTGCTCAATTCGCTCTCCAGTCCTTTGACTCTATTTTGCACATCACTCATCTTCAAATTCATCTCTGCCTTGTCCTTGGCCAGTTGCAGCTCTTTGCCTTTCAGCTTGGAATAATTTTCCAAGTCCAGCCAATTTTGTTCCACCACACTGATCAACTGCTGCACTTTTTCGTTCACTATGGCCTTGGACAAACGACCACCATCTACAATTAGACTGTCAAGTCTAGTTCTATTCGAGATCAACTCTTTTTCAATGGCCTCATGTTTGTTCATGGACTTTTCCAAATGAGTCAACGAACTTGTCCAGTTGTAATTTAATAAATTTTTTTTCGCATTCAACAACTGCGCCCCGCTTTCTTTTTAAAAATTAAAAAAAGAATATTCTAAATGCATGCAACTTTTGATAAAATAGAAATTTGAAAAATTGCATAAATAATTTCCAATTAAATTAGATTTTTAAGTCAAAAAATATTGCAACTCATAATATTAGTTGCAAACTTTTATAAAAATTTTTTTTATTGCGTTTTGTGAAACATTTTTTGTTTCACGTTGTTTCACTTTCAAATTTTATTTAGCTTAATTATATCAACTTTTAAAAGTGAAAAAGAGTTTTATTTTTGGAAATTTTGGAAGGTTTGTATGAAATTTCACATTGCCAACCTTGAATAATAAATAAAAAAAAAAATATTATACTTAATCTTTGATTTTATTTAAATAATTGTAATGTAGCATGCTTTACATGCAATTTAGATTTAGATAATAAAAACAATTGAAAAAACATTTTTTTCGAAATTTACAGACAGATTTTCTTTGTATCAAAGAACTCAATTAAATATTTATTAAATAAAAAACTCATCTTGTAATTAATTTAAAAAATTAGTTTTTTCCTCCTGAGATTGGATGGTATAAAGTAAAAAAAGAAGAATGATGAATAAATGAAGTATTAATCAGTCTACTATGACAAGGGAACTAGCCTGTTGATTAACTTCGAACTTTTTTAAAAGTCAAAATTTCTTCCAATTTTGTAAGCATTAATAAAAAAAAGTATTATGCCAAAATATTTATTATAAAAAATTGATTGAGTGTGTTTTTTTTCTATGATTTTTTTGTACTATGTGGAATACTAAATTTTGTTCCAATTTTAGGATTAAACAGATATATTACGATTGGATCCGTGAAACAAACTGTATAAGTAAGCCAGTATATATTGTACATTGTTTGTTCTGAAAAAAAATCAAATAAAACATCTAACACATACAATGAACAAGGGATCATCCACTGAATCCAAAATGTGAATACTAAAAGAACTATTTTAAATTGTGAATGCAAATTAAGTGCTCTTATTCGCTTAATTCGACCTCCATTAGTCGAATTTACATTTGCGTTTGATATCAAAGAAATTCGTTTATTTTTTAGAATATTCATGCTGAACATCAAAATAATTCCTACTATTAACAAAAACATCAATAAAATAAACCAGAGAACAAAAGAGAGTGTAAATTTTTGTACATTTGACTGAAAATTGACCTCAAGAGTATAAGGTACCACGCCAAATACATTTGTTATTGGAATCCAGATTAAAAAACTAGATGTCCAAATTGAAAAGATTATTACTTTAAATCGTTTGACTAAAAAATCATTTTTAATTTTAGTGGTTTTTTAACGCTTTTCAAAAGCACTACAGACATGTAAAGCATGTGTAAGGCAGTGGTTGTATTTATATTATTGTCGTATGATGCCCAAATTTGTGCAATTGTAATATGAAGCGGAAAATAGTTAAACAAAATTGTGATAAAAAAGAACGGATAATCCACTAGGCAAGTTATCAAATCCATAATGGACATGGCTAAGGCAATTTTATCATAAATGCTTAGTTTGTTTTTGAGCAAATTTTTGGCCAATATTAAATTTGATAAAAGTATTAAAAAAATAATAAAAATCCAAAAATTGTAACATGAATTTTTTTTTGTGTAAAATAACTAAAACAATTGAAAAATTTGGATATATCATCGAATGATTGAGGTTGACTGCAATTTGTGAAATTGGAAATATTGTAAATCATACTTTTGTAGAATAAAATAAAATTATGATCAAATTATCATCCTTTTATATATCTTAATGAAGCTAGACTATAAAAGCATGAAACAGGAAGATGATTACAATATGTCTATGATTGGTTTTTTGCTAATTAATTTTACTAATTAAACAAAAATTATATTTTTCTACCTAGAATTATATTATTTATAAAAATTTACACTTTTTTATTAATTCTTTGTTAAAAGATAAAAGTTTAAAAAATAAATTTGTAAAAATTCTTCAATAATAAAAAAAAATTATTTTGCTTTTTTTTTCTTATTTTGAAGACTGTAATTTTTTATTAAAAACATCGTAACCATTTGAGTTAAAGCAGTATGGGGTGTTGCCAATAATGAAATTTAATTAATTCTATTTTTAAATAGCGATCAGATCAGCGAATTTTGCAGCATGCATCATCATCTTACGTGAGTTTTAAAGATGTTAAAAAATAAGACAATCAATATTTTTATTTATATAAAAAAAAATTTAAGAATAATTCACTTTTTGCATACTATCAAAACAACACTTTTCTAAACAAAGCTAACGCAGCAGCTTTTGATTAAAGAATAAGAACAAAATAGAGATCATTTAGAATCTATTTCAATATGAATTATGAAGTGTGAAAAAAGATATGCCACCATTTTATCTCATAAAATTGATCTCAAAATTCTCAAATTCCATATTTTCAATCTAAAATAATATTTTTAAATAATTAAACAAAAGAAGTATTAATCGGTCTTTCATGACTAGGTCACAAGCAATACTAAAGAGATAAAATTACTGAAAACTTATTATATTTTTGTGTAATGATAGCTAATTAAAATTGGTAAACACAAAAGTAACCTCTCTCTCTGAGCATTTAAAAGAGGTTTTTCACAAAGAGTGGTTAAAGATTCCGACCGAAATTTCTAAACTTTTGAACCGTTTTTTTTTTTTTTAATTTAGTGTATCCATTTTTTCTTTTGTATTTTTTTTGGAATTTTTTTTTCACTTAATTTTTTTTTTGATTTTATGATCTTGGATTGATGACAAATAAAAATTTGAAAAAAAAAATGCTTTTTTTATTTTCCCGCCTATTATATACGCAAAAACAATTCTTTCGTTAACTAAAAAAAAAAAAAAATTCTAAACTTTGCAACATACTGTATATTAAACTTTTTTCTGTTAATGATTATTAATCTTTGTTTTTCTTTTACTTTTTATTTAAAAATTTAAAAATTGCTTGAACTTTGTTTATTTTAAGTGGTTCAATGGTGATTAGTTTATTTTCGATCATGACTTTTTAAATTTGATTACAGTCAATAACCGGTTATCCGGAATGAGATTCGAGCTTTTTTTATCAAAGTCGTCCGGATAATAAATTTTCCGGATAACACGATTTGCTAACGAAAAGAGGGGTAAAACAGTGATAATTGATTTAGAGTGTTTATTTAGAACAAAGAAACAATTAACGAATAAAAACAACAATATCACCAATAAATATTAATCTGGATTATCTGTTCTGAATTTGCTAAGTTCTGCTGAACCTTTGGCGATAATGTCGTAAATCGTACTTAAGCCAACCATATAATCTAGCGCAAGTTATTTTGGGCAGTACCCATTTTCTTAGTGATGATCTCCTCCCGCTGAACAAAGTTAAGAACAACCTTCTTGCGTTTTGCAATCGGAGTATCGATAACTTTTTTACTAGCGTTCTTGCGAGGTTTAGAGACTTGATACATAGGTCTTGTCATTTTTAATGAGAATGACATCACATCACATCACATCGTTTATGTTTATATATTAAGGTTAACAGGAAGAAATACGGAAGTAATGCTGTTCTAATTAGCTCAAAGCCTAAAAAGTAGGAAGCGAAAAAGCTCAAAGTAAAAAATCAAAAAGTGCTGGTCCGAAAATTGATTCCGGATAATCGAAAATTCCGGATAAAAAATTCCGGATAACCGGTTATTGACTGCATATCTAAATTTGCCGATTGTCACTATAACTCGGAGTGGACTAATTTGTTTAAAATACTTAATTGAGGTACATAATAATTTCAATGCTATGGAGAAATTCGGAGCAAAAACTGTAGCAAAATATGTTTTATTAAATTTAACACCAGTTTTATTTCAATTTTTAGCAATTATTTTAAAAATAAATGTTAAACATTTTGAACATTATTTGTTAAACGTAAACAAAAGCAAAAAATTTCAAAATTCTTTAAATTTAAAAGGATAGATCGAATATTGATAGAAACAGTACTAATTGTTAAGTATTTTTAACTTTTATTTAAATTTCATGCTAAAATTTTTAAGATGTTCGAAAAGTATCATTTAATTTTTAAAGTAAAAAAAAAAAAATGCTTTTTTTTATTTTCCCGCCTATTATATACGCAAAAACAATTCTTTCGTTAACTAAAAAAAAAAAAAAATTCTAAACTTTTGCAACATACTGTATATTAAACTTTTTTCTGTTAATGATTATTAATCTTTGTTTTTCTTTTACTTTTTATTTAAAAATTTAAAAATTGCTTGAACTTTGTTTATTTTAAGTGGTTCAATGGTGATTAGTTTATTTTCGATCATGACTTTTTAAATTTGATTACAGTCAATAACCGGTTATCCGGAATGAGATTCGAGCTTTTTTTATCAAAGTCGTCCGGATAATAAATTTTCCGGATAACACGATTTGCTAACGAAAAGAGGGGTAAACACAGTGATAATTGATTTAGAGTGTTTATTTAGAACAAAGAAACAATTAACGAATAAAAACAACAATATCACCAATAAATATTAATCTGGATTATCTGTTCTGAATTTGCTAAGTTCTGCTGAACCTTTGGCGATAATGTCGTAAATCGTACTTAAGCCAACCATATAATCTAGCGCAAGTTATTTTGGGCAGTACCCATTCTTTTCTTAGTGATGATCTCCTCCCGCTGAACAAAGTTAAGAACAACCTTCTTGCGTTTTGCAATCGGAGTATCGATAACTTTTTTACTAGCGTTCTTGCGAGGTTTAGAGACTTGATACATAGGTCTTGTCATTTTTAATGAGAATGACATCACATCACATCACATCGTTTATGTTTATATATTAAGGTTTAACAGGAAGAAATACGGAAGTAATGCTGTTCTAATTAGCTCAAAGCCTAAAAAGTAGGAAGCGAAAAAGCTCAAAGTAAAAATCAAAAGTGCTGGTCCGAAAATTGATTCCGGATAATCGAAAATTCCGGATAAAAAATTCCGGATAACCGGTTATTGACTGCATATCTAAATTTGCCGATTGTCACTATAACTCGGAGTGGACTAATTTGTTTAAAATACTTAATTGAGGTACATAATAATTTCAATGCTATGGAGAAATTCGGAGCAAAAACTGTAGCAAAATATGTTTTATTAAATTTAACACCAGTTTTATTTCAATTTTTAGCAATTATTTTAAAAATAAATGTTAAACATTTTGAACATTATTTGTTAAACGTAAACAAAAGCAAAAAATTTCAAAATTCTTTAAATTTAAAAGGATAGATCGAATATTGATAGAAACAGTACTAATTGTTAAGTATTTTTAACTTTTATTTAAATTTCATGCTAAAATTTTTAAGATGTTCGAAAAGTATCATTTAATTTTTAAAGTAAAAAAAAAAAAATTTGCTTTGCTTCAAGTTTTTTGCTCCAAACTTCACCGCCGCAATTTTTATTCAAGTTGTAATTTGCAAAAAAATAATGATAAATTATTTAGCGATTATTCCTATAGGAACGCGCCAGGACTCGCGAGTCAACAGGACTATAAATAAACACGTTGAAAGACGTTAGTAGCGAGTATTAAAAAACTTGTTATAACCAGCAATGCTTCCGCAAAATAACTTTGTGTTTTTCAACAAGGGGTTAGACTTGTCTCAAGAAAAACTTTACTACTACTACTACTGCTATGATCATGATCATGTTATCAAATCTTAATAAAAATGATGAAATTAGCTTTTTTGTATTTTTGTTTAATTAAACATGGAATGTTTAATATTGTTTAATATTTTTGCTAAAAAAAAACGGTTTGTGAAGTTCAGTACAAAAGAGCAGAACAAGGTGTAAAAAAATTAAGTCATTTTTTTCAAAAATTTTAAAATCAATTCTGTGAATGCAGCATGGTGCAACATTCAAAGTTGCATCAACTGTTAAAGTCTGCTGATGATACGCAAAATATCCGCAAAATGTACTACGCTCGATTATATTGAGATTTAATTCGTGCGAAACTCTACAAATTTAGCAGACTTTGATATTTGATGCAATTTTGAATGTTGCACTATGCTGTATTTACAGAATTTAGTTTAAATCTTTAGAAAAAAAGTTATTCAATTTTTTTACTTTTTTCTGTTATCATTTTGTACTGAGTTTCACAAAACCAAAAAAAACGAACCTTCTGTTTTCTGATTGATTCTTCCAAAATCTTTATTTGAAAACTTTAAACTTCAAATACTATGTATCTAGTACAGATGCTTTTTTTTTTCTTAATTTAACAATCTTTTTTTCTAGTTTTTTTTTTCATAAAAAATAAATAAATATTGAATCGCTTACATTTATTTATATGTTTTTATTTAACTTGCATTTTGAATTTTTAAATAAGTAAAAATAACTCTAGCCTTAAATTAAACACTGTTAAAATTTAAAATTTAACGCTAATTAATTTAATTTAATTTATCTAGTTATTTAGAAAAAAAATGTCACTAAATAAGAAATAGAATAACTTTGTTGCATTATAATACGACAAGTCAGATGTTATACCCAACGAACGGCTTACAAATTTTGACTGCGTTGTCACTAAAAAACAATCGAAATTTTGGTTTCTAAATTTTGATATACTTTTACTTAAATAAAAAGAAAAAAAATTTTGAAAAGAAAATATAAAGCTAATTGCGAATTGTTTTCTAAACTTAAGATCAAAATAAGCGTGAGCCTATTTTTTCAAATGTTTATACTCATGTAGTTCTCTCAATAACTACAACACCGACTCTATACATCGTAAATGTCTATAGTTTCACAGTCCAATCTCATGCGCTTAGCTTAGCAACTCGTTAGTATACATAACGTATAACACTGTGTAAAATATTAGACATGTGCGATTAGAAAAAAAACTGAAATTATTTTGTTTTCTTTTCTCCTTTTTCTTAATTATTTGTTTTAATAAAGTTATTAATTTTATTTAATTTTTTTTTATTAATTATGTTATAACCGCGAACCACCAGATCCTAACAGATCCGGAAGGAAGAAACTTTCTTTCTTATTAAGGTTTATAACAATACTTCCTGTTTAACTCTAACTTTACTTAATCGCGGTGAAAACACTAACTTATTTGGATTAAAAAATGTAGCTAAATTGGTTATACTTGGTTTAATGACTAGCTTATTTCGCTTAGTTAAAATTTCTCAAGGAAAAATATGGTACCGAAATTTCTTATAGAAAAAAATTTTCAACAAAACTTAACAAGCCTTTCCTAATGACTATTTAAGAACTCATTATAAATAGTCAAAAAATCTTCAAGGCTTCCAAAATTATTCTACTCAGCAGAAACGGCTATGCATAAAAATCTTTGTTAATCAGAGTTTCTTCTATACTTAGTTTCAAATTGAAAAAATACTCTTTAGACAAAAATATTCTAAAAGAAATATGATTAGTTTTTTTCGTATAAAAATCTTTTTTTTTCAAATCAAATTTTGGTTAATCAAACAGTCAATAACCAACAAGACTAAAATAAAAAAAATTCAAAAAAAAAAATCTTATACTAGATAGTAACATATTAATTTAAAAGTTTTTTTTTAAACTTATTTATTTCATTAAAGAGCAAAAAAGAACAATATTTTAATAAAATTATTGAAGGAAAAATTTTGCTTTTTCTGAAATTCAAAATGAATTTTAATTTGGCTAAACTATTTTTTTTAATAGGCTTAACAGAGGAGCTCTTATAAAATTCAAACATCCATTTTTATCATTTAAAAGCTAAAAATTTTAAATAAAATTGACTTCATTTAATAAATCTATTCGTAAAAGAAGAATATTTAGAAAATGTCATCTTGAAGCTGATGATCAATTCAAAATATCAATTCAATTCAAAAGGTTTATCTATTGATATTTAAATTAATCTTTAAATTAATTTAAATAATTTAAATTTACATGCTCTACTGATTTGTAGATTTAAAAAATAAAAAATTAAAACGAATACTATCTCAAGACATGACAAATCGATTTTTAAATTTAACTGAATTAATTCATTTTTTGAAAAAAAAATTTTCCTTCAAAAATATTGGTTAAAGAAAGATCAATCTTTTCGTTTAATTAATTGTCTAATATTTTATTAGAATGGAAGAAGATAGCAAGAGGAAAGGAAGAGGAAAGAAAGAGAAAACGAATATGAAAGGAAAGAAATGATGAAGTTAGTTTTAAAAATCTGTTTTAATTAAATATTTAAATTTAATTTTTTATTTAACTTTGAATGCTAGACACGAATAGTTTTTAAATAAAAATTTTAAAAATGAACTTTACATAAAATTAGGATTACTTTATAGTTTATAAATCAGAATTTAAAAACAATTTTGTTAACGGATTTGGAAAATGTTTTTTTTTAAATAGTTAATTTTTTCATTCTGCATAACAAGTAAAGATAAACTCAATTGAAATGATGTTTTCAAATGATCATCTGCTTCAAGATTCCCAAAATCTGAAAGGAGAAATTTTAACGTATTAAAGATTTTGAACATTTTAGAAAAAATACTGATGGCGGCTAGTTCGAGGTTGGTCACTAAACTGTTTTGTTTACCAGGTGCCATGCTATAAAAACTAATTTGAATTCTTATAAATATTTTATTCTTCAATTCACCAAGAAAGACAAGCTCAGAAAAAACAACAATAAAATCAAATATATTTAAAATAGAAATAACATAACAAATTTGGAGCCATTTTCTATGACTTTAAGGATCTAACCATAGAATCAGTTTTATATTATAAATTAGACTAGCAACTTAAGTTCTAAGCTATTCTAGGACTTTTATTATTTTAATCAACAATTAAAAGCGCCAGCCGCTAACACTCCTCCTTCTTTAAAAACGATAAAGTCGTTTCCTGCCTGTCCAGTCGTACTACAGTATCCACCGAAAAGATTCGGCAGGCGATCTTCCGACTAGGACCCCTAACTTAACATGTATATAACACCACATACATTATTTTCTTTTAAACGCTCGTGGATTTTTAAATTTACCGTAGACCACCACTTTGGTCCTACGCACTATGTCTCAAACGGCGACGGCATTTTTTTTTTTTTTTTTTTTTTTAGTTTTATTTTCATTCCGTCCGACCGTCATCAGTCTGTTTGGGACGTCGGCCATACTAGTGACCCGTTTAGCACCGTTTACCACTACTGATGGCATAGCATTTAACAACATAAACTCATCCGACTGACGTCAGATTTAGATAAACCTTAACTTACTAGATTCTATGATTAATTCTTTGATAAAAATTAAATAAAAATTAATGAATGAAGATTTTAGCCTAGATATTGACTAGATACTCTGTTCGAATTGAACATAAGGTTTTAATCTTTGAACATGTATGACCAGCGTCTTTCTATCCTTTTCGATCCTGTAAGTGACTGCACTTACTTTACTCACGATCTTATAAGGTCCTTTCCACTTTGGCAACAACTTTTGAGTATAACCCTTCTTCGGTACTGGCCAGTATACCATGACAAGAGATCCAATCGGAAATTCTACATGCTTGTGCCTTAGATTGTATCTCTCCTTATAGTAGTTCATTTGCTGATCCCTTTTTGCTTCCAGGGTTTCATAGTGAGTTTTAAGTCTAGCTAGCAGATCAATTTTGTACTGCATTCGAAATTCATTATTCCTTTCATCATCAACGTCTAAATCGACATCATCTAGTACTCTATCTTCCCTAAATACCCTGAATTTGATATCAGTAGGAAGACATGGCTCTCTCCCATAAATTAAAAAGAATGGCGTTTCTTGAATGGTGCTGTTAATGGTCACTCGATATGCTAATAAACAATCCTCGATTAATTCATCCTAATCGCTTTTATCTGAGCTAATTACTGTAGCTAAAGCATTTGTTAAAAATCTTATAAATCTTTCGGCTTTACCATTTGTTTGGGGGTGCTTCGCACTTGCCTCCAATTTTAAAATTCCGAATTTCTCACACAATAATTTAAAAACGTCTGATGTAAATTGAGTCCCTTGATCGGTCAAGACTTTTCTTGGGCATCCATGCCTCGTGATTATTATTCGATAAAACGCCTTAACAACCTCTTCTGCTTCCAAAGTTTTTAGGACACATGCTTCGACCCAATTAGTAAAGAGATCTATGAAAACAAGGATGTATTTAGAACCTAGTCTGGTAGTCTTAAAGGGTCCCAAAATGTCAACACCGACTATTTCAAAAGGATGCGAAACCTTTATTGGTTGAAGGAGTCCTTGGTTCGTTAATTGAACATTTTTAAACTGATTGCACTTCTCACACCCTTTTACCCAGTTCCTTATGTCCCGATACATATTCCCCCATCGGTATCGTCTCCTCAAGTAGCCAAACATTTTGTCCCTTCCCACATGGGCAAGCTCGAAAGAATGGTAATGATCCAATAATTGTTCAATTAAATGCTTAGGTACAAGCAAAAGTGGTCCGGTCTTCGACTTTATGTAAAGAATTGATTCTTTTAAAATTAATTTCCCGTCTTCAGCATTAACCCTTTCCCCGAAATGCTCCCTTCTGATAGCTGAGATTACATCGTCTTTCATTTGTTCACTAGCCATGTCGCGAGTTGTAATTGGATCTTCTCTGGTTTCATTAATAAGCAGATATGTGTCTAAAATGTGATCTGCATCAAAATTTTATTCGTTAGTTGTTACC